>CM061536.1:2784545-3384545 GCA_030545055.2 Neoaliturus tenellus
ATTGTATAATTATAATAGATATCAAAACTACAGCACCGAAATCTGCGGACACCTGTGCTTGAAATTTTTGTGTGAATAAAAATAAAAGATTGTTTTGTAAATAGTTTAGTGTGTCCAGTGGTTTTCACCCGTAAACATGTCTTACTTATTTACATTAACAGGTCAAAGCTCTGTCATATCTTGTGACATATTCCCACCGATCGACTTGAACGATGACGGTAATTATGTAATAGGTTTGATAAACTTTCAAAGTTTCAACTCTATACCTAATGTCGATTTAGGATGTAATACGTTTTATTGGATTGACGATCAAAACGTCCATCACTCTGTTATCATACCGACTGGAGCATATGAAATATCCGATATGCAGAAATATTTAAGAAAGAAATTAGGTGACACGAGAGGAGAAAGCAATGAAGAGCTCGTTGATAAATCCGAGCCAAGAAGCAGTTCCTTCGATAAACATCCGCCTGTGTACATATCCATATATCCTAATAACAATACACTGAAAAGTGAATTGAAATGTTCGCATGAGGTCGATTTCACAAAAGAAGACTCAATAGGGACGTTATTGGGGTTTGAAAAGAGGCTCTTGTCGAGATATACAACGCACTCTTCAGATAAAACCGTGAATATTCTTAAAGTAAATTCAATCGTAATCGAGTGCAATATAGTTACGTCATCCTTTATAAACGGAAGTCCTTGTCATACATTGCATACATTTTTCCCTAAGGTCCCACCGGGATTTAAAATTGTGGAAACACCTGCCAATTTAATTTATCTTCCAATCAACACAAGGTCGATCGATAATATATCTCTTAAAATAGTCGATCAGGACGGGAAACTGATCAATTTCAGAAACGAGGTGATAACGATAACACTACATCTGAAACGTGCGAAATAATGGGGATCGTCTATAATATAAACAAAAGCCAGTCGATAGCCAGGAAAAACGTTAGTCGAAAGCCTGTCGCCGTGGAAAGAAGGTCGTTGACGTCGTCCAACAGAAAATTTCTAGAAGCGCTGGGATTCAAAGTGAAGAATGGATGGTAATATTCTGCAGGTGAAGGAACAGATATATTTCGACGAAAGCATCAACAAAATTGAAATACATCCTCATCTTCCGTATGCGAATTCGTCGTTCAACAATAATGATGAAATAAGAATTCCCATCCAGCACCAAGACATATACACCTGTCCGTGCAACAGCACTCTGTATATCGAGGGGGAGCTCGTAACCGAAGGGAAATGTAAATTCATAAACAACGGATTCGCTTATCTTTTTGACGAGGTCAGATTGGAGATCGGAGGTGTCGAGGTGGACCGCTCCAAGAACGTAGGCATAACGAGCACGTTAAAAGGTTTCCTCTCGTTGAGTGACGGCGATGTGAGGGTGCTGAGCAACGCCGGGTGGGTCGGCAACCGGGGCGAATCGGTCGAACTCAAAGAGGACGGATCGACGGGAGGAAAATATTATTTCAGCGTGTGTATACCGTTGAGAACGCTTCTCGGCTTCGCCGAGGATTACAAAAAAATCATATTGAACTGCAAACAGGAATTGATCCTGGTCAGGTCGCGATCCGACACCAATGCGTTTCTGGGTGAATCCCTCACCGTCGGGAGCGGGACCGCAACCACTGTTGTGGAGCCTTCAGCAAAAGTCAATATAAAAAAAATCAACTGGAGGATGCCCTACATCGTTCCGTCGGACGAACAGAAACTGTCGTTATTGAAAGTGATCAACTTGAATAAATCGATTTTCGTGAACTTCAGAACGTGGGAGCTATACGAATATCCACTTCTGCCAAAGACGAGCAGACAGAGGTGGAACGTGAAGACGACCAGTGCATTGGAGCGTCCCCGCTACGTCATATTGGCTTTCCAAACTGATCGTTTAAACAACATTAAGAAGCACGCCGGTCACTTCGATGCGTGTGATATATCGAATGTTAAATTGTATTTGAACTCTGAGTGTTACCCTTACGATGATATGAATTTAGATGTTTCGAAGAAGCAAGCGGCAGTATTATATGACATGTACGTCAAGTTTCAAGAAAGTTACTACTATAAAAGGAACGACCCTTTGCTCGGTTTCGAAGAGTTTTTGAAGTACGCACCGATGGTCGTCATAGATTGCTCGAGACAAAACGAATCCATCAAGTCTGGTCCTGTCGATATCAAGTTGGAATTCGAATCCAAGAAAGAATTTCCAGATAAAACCACCGCGTATTGCTTGATTTTACATGATAAAATTGTTGAATACAACCCGATGACAAACATTGTCAAAAGAATCGTTTGAGAGAATGAAAAATGACCACAGCTGTGATAACGTTTATCTTATCGATTGTAAGTTATCGAGCAATATATCAGCGAGATAATAGACTGTAATAAAAATAGTGAAATAACATTTGATTTGAAAGCCAGTGCGTCTTGAGATGTGTCCGAAGCAAGTCATTTGTGATATACAAGGTTTTAGGGGTAAGAGTAACGATTTTGTGATAAAAGAAGTGGCTTTCATGTCGGTGTCAGGTAGAAAATCGCAATCTTTCATTTTCAAGCCTCCGCATCCGTTCACGGATCTGGACCCCGTCCAACGGAGATGCGCCGATTGGCTCAAACAGCATAAACACGGGCTGGACTGGGAAGACGGTCACGTGCAGTACAGTGAGATAGCTCCGATTTTTCATAAGATGACCTATAACTATACGAAGGTTTTGGTAAAGGGTTGCGAGAAAAAACAAGTTCTAGACGGAGTACTGGGGAACAAGGACATCGCGGTCGTAAACATGGAGGATCTGAACTGTCCTTCGCTCGCGACTTTGAGGAATCAAACGTCTTTACCACCGAAAAAATGTTTTAACCACCGACGAGCGATGGACGAATGCGCCGTGGAGAATGCCAGAGTCTTACACAAGTGGTTCGTATGCAATTATCTCGGACATCCGTCTCTCCCGCCGACGGTGGAGCAGGTCGTCGACAGAATTGGAAACATCATAGAGAAGTTCAATAAAAAGGATGAATTCGGCAATCCGTCATTGAGAAATCTTAATTTATCAGAGATAACGTACCTTCCCAAGCAGTTTTTTGTAAACTACGTGACGGACGCGGAAATTCAGTGCGTCTGGGACCTTCTCTCAGTGTTCATGAAAAATAAGTTGGCGGACGTGGTTTACTGTTACGAACATTCCGCATCTCAATTAGACGGAGTTCCACCTAAAAAGGCGAACTGCGTGTCATGTTTGCTATCGAAGTAGAGTATTTCATCAACAACGATGAACATATTTTATCTTTGTTTCCAAGCATATATGACGATTTGAGCTATATGCCAATTTATATTCGATATCCGTCATGCTATATATTCAATATTGGAAACCACTGGGTGGCGGTATACTTAAATGAATTTAGAAGAGGAGAATATTTTGACAGTTTGGGGATGCCACCACCATTCAGAATCTTCAAATTTCTAGAAGCCAACTGTGACGAATGGACGTACAACAAGACGAGGGTTCAAAGTCTGTGTTCACACTACTGCGGACACTATTCCATTTTATACTTAAGACACAGGTCTATGAACGGTGAAGCCGAAGAATTTATCAATAATTTCATCAACATGAGTGATTTGGAAAGGGATCATCGTGTATGTTCACTGTTTCTAAGAAGCTACGGAAGAGGTAAACTGTGGAGAATCGAAGAAATAAAGAGAAGAATAATGCTGTCGAATTCCAGGAGAACAGAACGTAACTTCTGGCAATAAATGTATAAAAAGTAATATTTAATGAGTTTTATTTATTTATCATGTCTGCTACTTCGTAATACTCTCTAATTACCTGTTGAATTTTTTTCCCATTATATAATCAATTTCACATATTGTAATATTTTATATTTCTATCTAAACCTAGAATTCTCATATAAGTATATATAGACTTTAGAAAATCTAGACACTTTTGACAGTCATTCCAGAGGACGAGGACATCCATGACGACAGACATGAAAGTGGTTAAGCAAAAAGAGCACCTGCCAATCAGGTGTTTCGAATTGGATTACTTTGGGAATAATAGTAAAGGTAAAAAACACGGTAAGCTTCTTCCGAATTCCATCAGATGTATCATATCGGGTCCGTCGGCCTGCGGGAAAACGGCGACTCTGCTGAGCCTCATCAGTGACCCAAACGGACTGATGTTTGAAAACATTTATATTTATTCAAAATCTTTATATCAACCGAAGTACCTATTTTTAGAAAAAGTTTTGGATCGTGTCAAAGGTGTCGGTTACTACAAATTTTCCAATAACGAAGACATTGTCAATCCCGCTGAAGCTAAAGTAAACTCTTTGTTTATTTTTGATGATATCATAACCGACAAGCAGAACAATATTTCAGCTTTTTTTTCAATGGGTAGGCACAAACACATTGACTGTTTTTATCTTTGTCAGTCGTACAGTAAAGTTCCCAAACAGCTAATAAGGGATAATGCTAATATGGTGATAATTTTTAAACAGGATGGTACAAACCTGAAACATATATACAACGATCATGTCAATTCGGATATGCAGTTTTCAGAGTTTGAAAAGATGTGTAGAGCCTGCTGGGTCACCAAGTACGGGTTTTTAGTAATAGACAAGGAAAGTGATATGAATAAAGGTAGATATCGTATCGGTTTTGACAGGTTTTTTATAAAACAAGACAGGTTGTAACCAGAAATTTAGTCACAACAGAGCTTTGGTGCGATATGGACCTCAAAAGAGAAATAATAAAGACCAGTAACGCTGTGAGGAAAAAATATTTCGCCCTGAAACGCGGAGTGGCTGAGGAAGAACAAATAATTGAAAAAAAATTTAAACCGATCGTTGATCCGATAAATGAAATCGTTAAAACGATTTCAAACCGAAAAGGACGTCTAGAGAAAGAAAAGGCGAACGGATTGTATGGTGTCGCCAAAGGGGAAACGGTCGGTGTCACTAAACTTAACAAAAGAAAACATATAGCTCCTAAATCTACGAGAGAAGATCATCCGGAAGGTGGATCCACAAGGAAAGATCCTGAAGAAGAAGAAATTGAAGAAGGAGAAGAAGAAGAAGAAGAAGAAGAGAGGACGTCCCATTATGATGAAAGTCAACCGCGATCGGATGATGACGATGACGACAACGACGAGCGCGAAGATGCAGGTGAAGGTGATTTAGCTTCCACATTCGAATATTACCTACGAAATTGCGCTTCCAATACGAATAATGAGATGGATCATACTTATGGTGTATACCACGGTGGTGGTGGAGTGTGGATGATTGGAGATGGTATAATTTCTTTCAATCCAAATAACGACACAGTCAAAATTAAAAACAATGAATATAAACTAACTAAAGGTCTGTTGGAACTACTTTTTAAAAAACAACCAACGAAGAGATTCGTTTCCTCTTCGGATATGAAAGAGTATAAGAATATTCTAATTTTGACCAACGCTCATTTGGTGAGATATACAGAGGGAGAAAGGATCAACGGTACGAAAAGCCCAAAGTATCAAAACTATATATCGAAGTTGTTCAAAAAGGGATACGGATTGAAAGGTGACTACATGAAACTTCAGTCTTCACCTTGTGCACCTGAATTTGTACATTATAAAGATATAAATAAAATTGTCGATAGGCTGAGAAAGCTCAAAGCGTCAGAAGCGGCTGGTAATAACAGTCATAATAATGAGATAGTTAATATTATTGCGGAACTCAGAGATAGAGGTGTAATAGAGAGATAAGATGGAAATAAAAGAACAAATCGCTAACGAAATACATAAGCCTATCCGGAAGAAGTTCGCTAGGAGAAAAGTAATAGTTAAATCGATAGATGATCTTTGGCAATGTGATCTGATTGATATGATTAAATACTCTAAATTTAACAACGGATTTAAATATTTACTGACTGTCATCGATGTGTTTTCGAAATACGCGTGGGTCGAGCCGGTTAAAACTAAGTCTGGTAAAAATATTTGTAATGCGATGGAAAAAATCATCAACAAAGGACGAGTCCCGAAGAACCTGCAGTCGGATTTAGGTTCTGAATTTTACAACGAGGATTTTCAAAAGTTAATGAAAAAGTATACTATTAATCATTATTCAACTTATAGTAATTTAAAGGCTAGTGTCGTGGAGAGATTCAATAGAACGTTGAAAAACATAATGTGGAAACAATTCACAATAAATGGGTCGTACAGCTGGACAAAAATGTTAGGAAACTTAGTCAAGTCTTATAACGGCAGAAAACATTCTACCATAAAGATGAGACCGTCTGAGGTAAACAAAAAGTCTGAAGCTGATCTTTTGCGAACCGTTTATGCTTATAAAAAACCGAGTTTGAAAAAAAACAATAGATTCGAAATGGGAGATTATGTCCGTATAAGCAAGAACAAAGGCGTGTTTGACAAAGGCTTCACACCCAATTATTCTACGGAAATATTTAAGGTGGATAAAGTACAACACACTGATCCTGTTACTTATTTGTTGGTTGACGGTGATAACAACTCAATAGCTGGAGGATTCTATGAACAGGAGTTGGTAAAGGCGAAATACCATGATGTTTACTTAGTAGAGAAGATAATTCGGAAAAATAAAGATTTAGTGCTCGTGAAATGGTTGGGGTTTCCATCATCGAAGAACTCTTGGATACATAAAGATAGTATCGTTTAATGTAATAAAATGTTTAAAAATTAATAAGAATGTATTTTTATTTACTTTACCATTAAAATTTTAGCAAAAAGTTCAGATTTTTGTTTAAGAATCGAACTCGTGACTCTTAAAAGTCGAGTTACCTCAATACGAATCAGTTGTTCACTTTTGCATTGAGCTAATTTGACTTCTATAACATATAATGCCGAGCAGATTAATAACTAGAGTAAATACTCGCATGTTTTATTTCCAAACATTGGCTTGTTCCTCGACAGATTGTTCATCCGCATAAATGAATACAAGTCTATGTATCTTCACACTTTTACCGTCGTCTTGTATACCGTTAATTAGTAACATGTGGTAACATTTTGTTTTCACCTTGGGGTAGAGTATGGAAGAAAACCGCATCAGACATGATACGAAGGTTTAGTTCGAGATGCAATAGGTTTCTTATCGTACAACAATTATGATAAGTTAATGTGTTTGAAGCGTGGCGCTAAACAATTTGCATTGTAATTTCTTTCCTACAATCTTAACGGTTATGATTTTCACTCAAATATGTTATCAGCTAAATAATTGTATTTGTTTGTTAAACTACTTTAATATTAAAATAATATTAAAATATATGAAAATAAATTAAAATATATTAAAATATAATAAAGTAATATTCGGATTGTCACGATAAAAGACAATCTCGATGGGATGTGACAAAAATGTTTTTTTAAGTACTATAATATTATTTTATTTATAATGTCACATATTATTTTATTCATAATGTCACAACAAGGGACAATCTCGATGGGATATTAAAAAAAAAAACTACATTACCTAGAAGGAGTTTCCGAATTTTGTTCAAACCCCCGTCCTGGATCTCTTACACCTGTTGACGCGCCGTCTCGGTTCTCTCACCCGTTCAGTTTAACACGCTGTCCTGGCCCTCTTACCGTTTAACATGGGCTTGGTTCTCTTACACGTTCGTTTTACCCGCTGTCCTGGTTCTCTTAATTTTCCGACTTTTTTACACACCCAGTCCTGGCTCTCTTACCGTTTAACATGGGCTTGGTTCTCTTACACGTTCGTTTTACATGCTGTCCTGGGTCTCTTAATTTCTCTCTACTATAACCTAGAAATATTTACCTAGAATATTTACATATATTACGTAAATTATTATCATTTCGCAGTTAAAATCTTGTTAGCGAATTTTAAATACGAAGTTGTACTAAAACCGATTCATAGGAGTTTTTCAAAGCTTTTTTTACTATTGATTGTGCATTTTGTGTATTAAACCATTTTGTTACTGTCTTCAACGTATAGCTCTTCCGTGGAACTAACTTATTACATACTTGACTTTTAATTATTCTACAAATTTAGGGCAACCCCTAAGGGGGCATGGGGGCGGGGCCCCCATCGAGCCGTAGGCGAGTAGTAATAATAAGTTGTAATAGTAATCTGTTTGTTGCAAACAACAAATCAAGACAGAATTTACTCGGGCAGTTGTTTAAACATGGTTCTGTCGTCACTCTAAGTAAAGCTCGCAAACCAAAAGACTTCGTCCAAATAAGATTACTATTCTGACAAAATATTTCATTTCCATTTTCCTTCAGCCAATCCTCAGGGAGATATGCGGCTGATGAGATTTTCTATCTTGCTGAGTTCATTTACCTTTATTTTGATTAAGTCTTTATCTCTCATTCCATCGCAGGGATGGTTAAAAATAAATATTATTTTTTATAATTTTGAATCAAACAACTCAATTAAAAAAAGTAAATGGGCTTTGAACAGCAACCATTAATTTTGTAACACGTTTGTGAAGAAAACTGTTTTGTTAAGTGTTTTTTTCTGAAACGACAACAGCCAGTTTGATTGTAGGTTAAACTACAGTATTTTTAATTTTTAAGTATTTTCTACGTAAAAACTGTAAATAAAAAAAAAATATATGAAAGTTATTTTGTATGAGGATAATGATGACTCAGGGATAGAATATTTAACGTTTTTAAGGTACTGAGCTGCAATAAATAGTCTAGAATAATTTAAATTAGTTGAGTAAATCAAAAGTGAGTAAATACATTTTGTCTTAAATCTATGTTAGCTAAGTACCATACCGTACTTTCCCAATATAATATAGTACTTCCTATGTATTATTGAGGTTTTTATAAAGTTTGAATAAACTCTTTGTAAGTTAAAATTCTTTAAAAACCTCCAATGCAAAATTAATAAACATGTGTATTACCGTTTACAAAAAAAAAATCTAGGAATATTGAGAAAACTCAATTAACAACATTACAAATGTAGTTTTTATGGTTTTAAATAATTTTCACGAACCAAGATAAAGAAGGTGAATTATTACTTTTCCTCATTGCAAATTCTATACTGTAATACGTACGTAGCAATGTATGTAGCTAGTACAACCATACCGTTGGGGGTTTTACGGTATTTATTGTACGGTATGTATTTCTAACTCTGATCTAGAAATATAGCAGGTGGGTGTGTTTGGCCCAAAGATAAGTTTAGAAATAGCCTCAACCCCAGAATAAATCGTTATTAGTAAAAAAAGTGTTAAGTGTAATTGCAGTTTTTAACATTTTTTTACGGGTTGTCATTTTGATAATGAAATAACAACAAAAGGTGAACAATTATGTTTTGTAAATGGTGTTTGCCGCTGAGAATGAATAAATAAATAAATAAATAATAGAAGAACACAACTTTTAGCCTGTTTGACATGATACTCTTACAAATGGGAATTAAAACCAACGATCAAGGCTCGGTTAACCTGGTGCTATATAAGTTTAAAAAAACTCATGTTCAAAAATAAAATAAAAACTTAAAAATGTATTATGTACACCGCAGACGAACATAATTTTAGTTCAAATAATGCTCATGCACGTAAGAAACGCCCATGATATTATTTTATAATTTTAACTTTTATTTAATGAACTAGGATGAATTGAAGGGATGAACTAGGATGAAATGAACTATTTATTTAAAGCGCTCTCCTTGAAGTTTTAATCTGTTCTTCACTCAACAGAACACACTCAATAATAATCGTATTGTTTTTTGTCAGCAATTAACTGGCAGTTCTGCTCGCCTGAGGGGCCTGCACTTTTTTCTTTTCTATTCAGGTGGACCAACGGAACGTAACTTTCAAACCACGAGAACGGTCGAACGATCTTTTTGCCCCCGAGTCGGGACTTGAATCCGGGCCCTCTGAGTGGTAACCCAGAGCTCTATCACTGAGCTACTGCCGCTGCCGCTAATGGTAATGGTAAATAAGGATTTGTCAAGCAATTTTAAACGTTTTCTGTGCAGTTGCCAATTGGTTCATATATCATGCATGTAAGTCATACTTCAATAAGAAGACATATAGAGCTCACCTTGGTTGTTTGAATCAGAGCTACTACACTCAATGATACACTAAAATGCGGCTAGGCGCCAGTGACCTAGAGTATAAACTTTATACCTAAAACATTGGTCTAAACGTACATATCTAAACTAACATGTACTCTAGCTAGTGAGGTAGTCGTGCAGTGGTACGGCCCGCACTCTTTCCGCTAAATTGTTTGTTTTGCTAATCAGTGTTCTCATCCAATGGTGATTTGGTGCTGGCTATAATTTTTCCACGACCTTGTACCTAATTTACTCCCCATGTTTCACTCATTGACTTTACATTGCCATACAATGATTCATGTCCTGAAAGAACAAAAAGGATTTAATGGGTAATCAAATTTAACTTGAAAGCCCAATGCAGTTTGATTAAAGAGCGATGTTTCATTAATGTTATATATATATATATATATATATATATATATATATATATATATATATATATATATTTATTTATTTATTTATTTATATATTTATATATTTATATATCTCAGATGTGTGGCCTTTTTATATGAAATTCTGTATAAATTAAACTATTTTAAGCGTATCTGTTACTATATTAGACAAATTTCGCAAATATGAGCTTTCTTATTTATACTTACTAGTAAACGTGTTGCTCGAAATCGAGCAATTTATTTTAATACAATACAAATGTTACTTTTATCTTTAAATCATTGACGTCCGACCAATCCAATATTGTGAATATCTGCAATCACCAAAACTACACGTATTTACAGCTGATTATTAACATATGTTAAATGCTTTATTCAATCCCAATGTTATTTAAATGGGAAATTTTGAGATTTCAATGGTGGATAGCGCCTTTATTTTTCGTCAGATTCTCATCAGTTTTTGGCGGAAACAACTACAGACCAAGCCCGATCCAACGACACCAAAGACATGAAAATCGGTTGAAAATTGTAGGAGGAGTTCTCAAGACAAAAAAAAAACCCTTAGCGTATTAAATAAGTATAGATTTAATACAAGTGTTTTTCAATAAGGGGATTTTTTGTAATTGGAACACCTCCACTAGTTTCCAACCGATTTTAAAGTTTTTGGTGAGGTTGGATAGGGGATTAGTCTGTAGTTTTAACACACACAAAATTGAGAATCGGACAAATAAAGGTTCTATCTACCATTTAAATTCGAATTTTATTTATATATTTGTATATATATATATATATATATATATATATATATATATATATATTCGTTTATTTATTTATTTATTCACGGAAAATCCATTTACAGAGGTCACATATATACAGTGTGTAGGTAAAAATATAATAACAATTTGAGAATTCACAAGTAGTTACACAAGGTGTTTATACAGGTAACAGTTCTTATGCAATCAATATAAATAGTTACTTGTGCATATTACATTAATATTAGTGCTATAACCAGCATCACCACAAGACATTAATATCTAATTGCATAATAAGTAATATTAAAAATTTCATATTACAAACACAAACAAACATAGGAACTTAGCTGATAAAGAAAATTAATTATGTAGAATGGCATTGAGATTGGGTTGAGCATTTTTAACATCTGTTAACGTACAGCTGTAAATAAGTGTAGTTTTAAGTGGTTACTGGTAATCACAATATTTGATTGGTCGGGTGTAATAAAAAAAACTTAAAATTTTTAGTTACGGCATGTAGTCTTAATTAAATTGCTCGATTTCGATCAACCAGTATACACTAGTTTTTTTTTTACCTGATTATTCTCAAGAATATTGGGGTGGGGAGAGATTTAAACTGTAAACAAAAATTTTAAAAATCGTGACAAACATTTTCGAGTATCAGATTTCCTTAAATAGTGTTTTGAATCTATACTTATTTAATACGCTTAGGGATTTTTTGTGTTGAGAACTCCTCCTACAATTTTCAACAGATTTCAAGTTTTTTTGTGTCGTTGGATAGGGCTTGGTCTGTATATGTTACGCCAAAAACTGATGAGAATCGGACTGAAAATAAAGACGCTATCCACTATTGAAATCTCAAAATTTCCCAGCATTTAAATTACATTGGCATTGAATAAAGCTTTTTAAACATATGTTAATAATCAGCTTTAAATACATGTATTTTTTATGATTAAAGATATTTACAATATTCGATTGGTCGGATGTCATTTATTTAGAGCTAAAAGTAATATTTAGGCCTATATTGTATTAAAATAAATTGCTCGATTTCGAGTAACACGTGTAAATTTTTTATAAACCTGATCCTTCACGAGAATTTTGGGGTGGGGGAGAGATTTAAACTGTAAACAAAAAATGTAAACTGTAGACAGTGGCTGATCCAAGGGGGGGCTAAGGGGGCTATAGCCCCCCCCTTGGGGGCCAAGGTGGGGCGCCGCGACGGCCCGGAGCGGGCGTCGGCCCGTGTCGGGCGCAGGGCAGGTGATGGGGCGCCCACAAACCAGCGCACGTTTTTCCGATATTTTTCAATGTAAACTATTTTGTGTCTGTTATGCACACTGTGAAATAAAAACATCACCCCTAAAAATATTTGTTCTTGAAAATGATATTATAATGTCCTTTTCTGATAATTCAACTAGACGACACTGTCATTTTAGTGTCTCTATTGGTACGTCATCTCAATCGGTGGGGCACCAATTCTGAGGCTTCCAGAGTCCCTCTGTGTGTGTATGCCGAGTCTTCATATAGTTACGAGGTGGAGATGGGGAGTGACGTATTCCATCCTCAAGTTTAATAAGGGCCCTTTTACATCGCGTCGAGCGAGGCCGCGAGGGCCCGCCGCGTGTCGCTCGAATCGCTGTATACCTTATTGGATGACGCGCGACAGACGACCGTCAGGTGCCGGGTATAAATGCTCCTATAGTAGTGTGAAATTGTTGGTGCTGGCCCAGTTCAAGGTCACCTGAGGGATGACGTCATCGAGGTCAATGACCTCACCGATGACGTCATCGATGACGTCATCGATTGCGTCATCGATGACGTCATCACCTATGACGTCATTTCGATGACGTCACACCCATGACGTCACAGAAATGACGTGCTGATGACGTCATCACCCCTTACGTCATCAAAATGACGTCACCGACGCCACTAAGGTCAAGGTCACGCCGAAACTTAAAATTTTTTGGCACTTTTGCCGTTTCTCGCACTACGCTCCGAGTTTCAGTCAGAGTCCCCGTGACCTTGACCACTTGGAGCGAATATTCGACGAGAAACGGCAAAAGTGCCAAGTTAAACTCGAGTTTCTGACATGACTCTGCCTAAACGGCCAATCGGTTATCCCTCAGGTGACCTTGAACCAGCACAACACCAACAATTTGATATTACTGTGACCTAGAAAACCTAACAAAGGAGCGCCGACACCGATGCGCACCCCACGACAGTCACCGAGCGACTGACCTCCAGGCTCCGCGTACTCTAGGTATATCGGCTTGAGAGACTAAGACTCCAAACTGTCAGGAATGGGAGTAACTAACTGAATTTTGCAAGGAAAAGTCATCTCATCCAACATTCTAAACAAATCTTCATCAGTAAAACTTACATTAGTCTGTTTGGTATAAAACTTAGGGTGTCCGCGCAACAGTTTGCGCCACTTAGCTAAAGTCGAAACCCTTTTGACTTTGAGTGGTGGACAGTGAGCAACTAATAAAGTCTTAACACGGTTAAGTTTCTTACCTAAAGCGTCCCGCGACATGGCTTCCCTCACAAAAGTCCGCACAATACTGAGAGACTGCTTGTAGCGCATGAGTCAAGGGAAAAGAGGTGGGGGAAACAGCAGGAGTGGGGGAAGGTCACAGTGGTGGGGGAAGGTGAGGTTGTACGCTGGAGTATCGCATCACTTCACCATGACCTGTCCTACAGTCAATACACTGTTCTCTTGGCCCGAGTTGGCACTAGAAGAAACATTTCTGTGCAGCTTAGGCTGTGAGAGCCGAGGAAGCAAAGTCAAAGTGGAAATTGTGTTAAACTCCAAGATGAAGAGTCTCCTAAATAAACTAATTGTATCCCTGCAATCCCCTATAACATTAGAGAAATACCACTTTATAAAGCGACACCTTATTCTTTGGCAAAACGAAGTGGAAATGGAAAAGATCACAGTAAAATTAATCTAACCTAAAATTTGGACTGGACACTCATGGCGATACCACGTGGCGTGCAAACGCCACCCTAAACATTACAAGTTAGGTTATTGAGCACCTCTGGTACGATAACCGATGTGCTAGAGTTAAAGTGTGATGACCTTGAGTCAAAACACTGAAATACTACAAGTCGATATTGTCCCAGAGGTAAAGTGTAGTGACCTTGAGTAAAATCAGAGAAAATCCAAGCCATGTTTGTCCAGAGTTAAAGTGTAATGACCTTGAGGCAAAAAATTTGTAAAACACTTACATGAACAGAGTCGAAGAGCAGCGATGCTTACCGCATGCAAGCCTGAGACATACTGGCTGAGCGCCATCGCGTAGCTTAGGGACTCGATTAAGGTGGGGGTATTGGCAACACTTAGAGTAGAAGTGTAGTGGGTGACCTTGAACCAGACTTAGAGTAGAAGTGTAGTCGGTGACCTTGAACCACCCCTGAGGGGTGGAGCCCCCACCCCCCCCCCCACCTCCACCCCCACCCCCACCCCCACCCCCACCCCCACCCCCCACCCCCACCCCCCACCCCCACCCCCCACCCCCACCCCCCACCCCCACCCCCCACCCCCACCCCCACCCCCACCCCCACCCCCACCCCCACCCCCCACCCCCCACCCCCACCCCCACCCCCCCCCCCCACCCCCCACCCCCCACCCCCACCCCCACCCCCACCCCCACCCCCACCCCCACCCCCACCCCCACCCCCCACCCCCCACCCCCACCCCCACCCCATGGGGGTGGACCTCCACCCCCGGGGTGGACCTCCGCCCCATGCCGCCCCTTCGGGGGAGACCGGTGGGGATATAAGGCGGCCCGGCCACAGCCGGCTCGCAGTCCGCTCCCGAGCGTTGAACGTGAACGATCGGGACGGACCGCCATAGGCCTCACTAAACACTGAAAGGCGCCTTCACTGTTTAGCGAAGTCTACTCTAACTTTAAGACTTGTATTATTTTTAAGATATTGCGCTTGCGTATGGGTATTTGGAATTGTTTTATATGTGAGTGTTTTACTTGTACCCTATGTCTCCTATGTGTCTTGTTCGTGTTTTGTCTTGTTGTCTTTTATGTCATATGTGTTTAATGTGTATATGCTTGTTCCAGCACGTACCATGTTGAGCTCAACCTATTTTGTAAGTGTGTGTTATATCTATCTAAAGTGTATACGCTTGTTTTAGCACTCCCCCTTGAGCCTTTTTCACAGCTCAAAGTAAATTGTAATGATAGGGACGGGAGTAGGCCCCCGTGTAAAATCATTTTTTACCAACGTTAGCATGGGTCCTCTCAGGCATGCAATATTGCGGCTGGGTTGGGACTTGGTCCGTTTGTACGCTGGCATGCAGACCACAGCTGTGGCCAATTTGCGGCGGCCTCTGCACTCGGACCGAGGACGTGTAAGCCACTAGGGCTGTCCTCAACCTCTGTTTCCCTTCTGGAAACCAAAATTATATAAATGAAGTTTGTTAGCTATTTGTGTTTTTGCCCCCAAGGCCCCCGAACATTCGTGGTTCGCCATGGATGTACGGGGGCCGAAATTTTTTAATGTTCGTGTGGCCTTGACCCACAAAGATTTTTAAAAATTTACTGCATTGCTAAAGTTAAATATTAAAGATAGGGTACGGGAGTAGACCCCCGTGTAAAGCTATTTTAAACCAATTGTAGCATGGGTCCTCTCAGGCATGCAATATTGCGGCTGGGTTGGGAACCGGTCCGTTTGTACGCTGGCATGCAGACCACAGCTGTGGCCAATTTGCGGCGGCCTCTGCACTCGGACCGAGGACGTGTAAGCCACTAGGGCTGTCCTCAACCTCTCTCAAAATTATGTAAATGTTTTGTTAGCTATTTGTTACCAATGCAGTAAATATTTAAAAGTATTGCGTGGCGAAGGGAACACAACATTGGATGTTGCCCTGTTGTCATAGTTGGGTCTCTTCGGAGGCTACAGCGATGGCAACCTAAATGCCCCAGGTGGGGCTTTATTTTTTAAAGTTTTTCCGTGACCTTGACCTAAATACAGTAGTTTTCTAAATTCTTAATGGTTAGGTATTACTAACATACAAGTCTGCTGTTGTCCATAGTTGGGTCTCTTTGAAGGCTACAGCGATGGCAACCTAAATGCCCCAGGTGGGGCTTTATTTTTTCAAGTTATTTTGTGACCTTGACCTAATTATAGGAAAGACTGCTCCAGCATTCCCCCCCCCCCCGCCCCCCCCCCTCCACCCCACACCTCCACCCCACACCTCCACCCCACACCTCCACCCCACACCTCCACCCCACACCTCCGCCCCACACCTCCACCCCACACCTCCACCCCCCCCCCCCCCAACCCACCTCCACCCCACACCCCCACCCCACACCTCCACCCCACACCTCCACCCCACACCTCCACCCCACACCTCCACCCCACACCTCCACCCCACACCTCCACCCCACACCTCCACCCCACACCTCCACCCCACACCTCCACCCCACACCTCCACCCCCAGCCCCGCCCCTACCCCTACCCCTATACCCTTGGGTGGGGCTCGCCCGTGGTCGGTGGGGATATAAGGCGGCCGGGTTGCATGCACCTCTCATTGGACCACCAACACTCGTGTTGACCGGTGCTCCTGCTCTTTGCATTTTTATATTGCATCTTTATATTACATATTTTCACTTCACTTCTTCACTTTTAAAATGGGTTTGAAGGGTTTGAAATTGAAGAATTACCCTCCAGCTTCTGCTTCTTCTGCTAACCCCACTTCGGCTGTCCAGTCTACTCCGCCTTCTTCGTCTGGGACCACTACGATGCAGTACTCGGTCCTGCGGCAAGCGCTGGCTGTAATCACGACTGTGACCAGCCTTCTGCCATCGATGCCAGCGCTAACCAATACAACTGCCGCTGGGGCCAGCCGAGGATTGATTTGTTCTCCAGCTGTCTCCCTTTCCTCGGACTCCAACTCGGATGCTGCCGTTTTCCAGACGGAGGAGGACGACAAGAAGAAGAAGAAGACTTCAAAGCCGAAGTACACCCCATACTCCCGTTCACAAAAAATCCTTTCATACACCAAATCCCAATGTCCTCTACCTCTATCCCCTATCCCACCAACACCTGTTAAACCACCCCGTCGATCTATCTTTTCTCCTGACGCTCCCTATCCTACTATTGATATGACATCCAAATTTACCTTACCAACCATCGACCTAACACGTTCTCCTACCCCACCCAAAATTGTTTGCTCCCTTCCTCTTCACCGTGTAAAGTGTTCTACCCCTATTCCTTCTAGCCAGCCTAAACCTGACAAGCTCCAAAACACTCCAATAAAGCGTCCAACACAAAAACGTAAGCGTGTTAAAGTCCCTGCTGGCAAGGGTAATAAATGCGATTACGTGTATATGTCAAAAGACTTTGGGGTTCTTTGCTGTCAGAAGTTTGCTGTTTTAGATGAAGACCGTTGCCAAACGCACTTGAACAAAAATATCAATCTTCCGAGAGTAAGACCCTACAGTCTTAACAACATTAGGTCTAAAACATCCCAACCCAGACATCCCTACAGTCCGCAACCGCTTGATATTAGAAGACTTAAAGTGGATGAAAAATATTATTTTATTGTTCAAACGTATGGAGCTTTTGATGCAAATGTAGAAATCATTGTAAAAGGTGATGGCAACCTTCATACAATGAAAGTACCCGTTCGGATGGTACAAAGACAATTTTTCATCCACAAAAAAGGCTATCTAATACGAAGGGAAGGATGCCAATCTGTGTGGGAAATGGATTAGGATGTAGGCCCACCAAAAAAAAAAGAAATTCTAAATTGTTAGGTTGTGTTGGACAATAAGTAAAAACAGAAATTCTTTTTCCAAATTATTTTTTCCAAATTTAGTCCTAACCCTCTTAAAGTAAGGGAGAGGGGTATTATACAAGTCAAGGAATAAAAAAAAAACACTTGACTTGTATAATACTTTAACCTGGCGGTGATGTAAAGTCACTGGGACAATCTCAAACCGTGTCCTTGAGGGTTAAGACTAAGTTACAAAAATCTTTAACAAATAAAAACTTACCTCCAAACACTTGTAGCTTGCTACAAGTGTTTGGAGGTAAAAATTTTTCAAAGTTTGAATGACCTTGACCCATATAAATTACTGTTTAAAGTAAAGTGCTAACCTTACAACTAATGTCGTGTATCACGTGATACCCCCCACTCTAACGCTCTTACTAAGCCTGTATGAGCCGTTCATTTGCTTCAGTCTGTTTCTGTACTCCGTGTAAACATGTCACGGTACAATTACAAAGGTGGTGACTTCTTGATAGATCAACACAATGCTTGGGAAGTGCTAAACCGGCATAGAATGGAAGTTGAGTATTGTATAAGACGAGATGGGTCTACATTTTATCTATGTATTATAAACAACCAAACTCATAAGTATGAACACTGGACAAAAATTAATTATAACAACATAGATGAGCTGTTTGCTTGGGTTTTTGAGGTGTGTAAAGTTATTGAAGAAACCAAAATGATGGGTGTGCTAAAGGTATGTAAAACTGATGACCGAGAAGACTAAGCAAAATTTCTTTTAACCCCCCCCCCCCCCCCGTGTTATCCCCACCACTAAAAATGGGTATATATAGGAGTGGTGATCAACCGTCCTCTCATTCTGCTTTACACCGTTAAGCTGAACACCACCATGTCTGCTATGAACGTCCCAGCCTCTACCTCTGGCCCGGTCGCCTCCAACTCCAGCCCGAGCATTGGACCAATCCGATCGGGGCCTTCGTCAAGGGGTCGTGTCCGATTCTCCGGCTTTGGTCCTGTGAGGAAGGAGTTGCGGAGCAGCGGAGCGTCTCAACCAACCACGATGGACGCATCAACTCAGACTCCACCAAACATCATCGAGTGGTACGACGAAGTGATAGAGCAAAGGGACAGAATGCTAGAGAATACTCGCAGGGAGCTACTTTATATCCGGAGTAAATGGGAAAAACTAATTAGGAAGTGTGAAAGCCTGTTGGACAGTGATGATAGTGAGGATGAGAGTGGATAGGTGTGTGGGTAAAGACTTGGACTGGGACTTGTGTGTATGTATGAATGTGTGCGTGAATGTGAAATACAGAGCGGGGGATAGATCACTCTGTGGCAATGGACTAACATGCCACTTAGTGATCTATCCCCCGTTCTGGTAATGTTTTTGGATGGCCTTGACCCACTTTACCAAGGCTAGCTAGTACCCCCACCACTGATAAGTGTATATATACGGGTATTAACGTGCAGTTTGGTTATTCTGCTTTGTACCGCTTAGCTGAATACAGCACTGTAACATGGCTTTCAACTCCAAAACTTCTCAGGCTTCCTCTTCTTCTTCAAGAAGGCGTGCTGCCAACGTCCTGCCTGCTACTCGTGGACCTGCTCGACCATTCCACAGCATAACTGTTGCTAGGGCAAACGCCTGCAAAGCTCCAATGCTACGGACCTTGCTGGAGGTGAGCCAAGACGGGCAAGGCTTGCTCAGTCCTGGTCAACGGCAGGAGCAAGAAAGGCGTATGGCGTACTTTAGGCTGCAGGGTGTAGTTCCCAGCTTGAAGTTAGGCGATCCGAGAGTAGCAAGCATCAACGAGGCAGCGGACTACATATCACACCTTCACAGTGTTTTAGAAGTAAAGGACCAACAAATTGAAAACTTAAAAGAACAATTGAAACAATTTAACTTTAATCCTGTGGAGTTTGTGGAAGCAGTGATGAGTGATAGTGATGATGAAGGAACTGAATATATATTGGGTATGTAATGAAAGACTTGGACAGGGACATGTGTGTGTGTGTGTGTGTGTAGAATACAGAGCGGGGGATAGACTACTTTGCGGCAATGGACTAGCATGCTGCTTAGTGGTCTATCCCCCGCTCAAAGGGTAGCATTGGATGACCTTGACCCACTTTACAGCAAGGACAACCGGTTAACTGGTATAAAAGAGGGGGTCTATACATCTCGACTTCATTCTGCTTTGGACCTTCCAGTGGAACGCTAGAAACAATGAGTGGATCGCTGCTTGGTGCTAACTTGGACAGGTATTCTGTGATGGTACACTATGAAGATTGTAGAGACATGTTGACGGCTGTGTATGATTGTTTGGTGAGAAAAATCTTTCAAGAAAACTGCCAATTTATGTTAGCGTGGAAAAGAAACTTGTTTGTTGATGGTCATGCTACAATGCAAAGCATGAACCACCTTCATGTGTTAAAAGTAGGACATCATAATTTGGACGAACTGGACGATATGTTTAGGGAGCTGGAGTGTTTGATACATCAGGAATGTAAACCATGCGAAATTGAAATTTTTAAATTGGATATGGAATTAGAATAAAATGTGTTAAACAGGACTTGGACTTGGACTTGATTGAGGTTTTGTAGAACAGAGCGGGGGATAGATCACTTTGCGGCAATGGACTAGCATGCTGCTTAGTGGTCTATCCCCCGCTCAAAGGGTATCTTTACGTGACCTTGACCCACATAAATTGTATAGTTGGTGGGGGTATAAAAAGGGTAAGCAAATTGGATGGATACAACACTTTCATACCATGGCTCCACTTGACAACACCGTGTTCCATCGCAACAGAATTCATTCAATTCTGGAGGTAATACCTGTAGAAGTTATAGAAGCAGAGGACCAACTACCTGCGGTTGATCAGGAAGAGGAGGAAGAAATAATGGATATTGAAACGGACTCTGACGAAGCTGGTTCAACGGACAATGAAGTGGACTTGCACGCCTACGAAACATTAGAGTCGTCATCTGAGTCGGAAATGGAATTCCAATTGGAAATTGAAGAAGAAGAACAAGAACAAGACACTCCTCATCGTCCAATGGATAGGGTGTTGGTAGCCAGAAGAATTATGTATTGTCATCGCTACCTATTTCGTGATGAGAATGATTCTGACTCTGATGGTGATGTTTCACCCTTGTAAAAAGTTTAAACAAAAAGTTAAAAAAAGAATGTGAGCGGGGGATAGAGCACTTTGTAGTAAATGATGCTGCTTAGTGCTCTATCCCCCGCTCAAAATAATAATTCCAAATGACCTTGACCTACATAAACTTGCTCAAACAGACGTCTTTGAAAAAACTTGTACAAATTATTGAATCTAGACCAAATATCATCAATTTATCAAGCCTACTGATAAATGTATTACAAACGGTTGTGTAAAGGCTAAATTTAGCACATGAGTGATAACCTGTTTCCATATGACGTCACTTTCCCCACCTATCTGCCTCGGATATAAAGGGTCCCGGTGGAGTGCGCTGCTCATTATTGCGTGGACATTCACAGAGTGTGCATTCAAAGCCAAACCGTTTGAAATGGCTCTTTGCGACATTTGTGGGGAAATCTTTCAAGACGAAGATCTTTTCACCATACACAGAGAATTACATGAAGACGAAGATAGAAAAGAAGATATTACCATGGATGAAATAGACTTAGACTCAATTGACCGGTTTTTGGAAGAGCACCAGAAGCAGACGGACTACTGGGACAGCTATCTACAGCAAATGCAAAGAAGAAGACCTAGTGTGATCCAATTTGCTGGTGCTGGACCATCTACTGCTAGAAGACCTTTTGAAGAAGAAGACACTGAAGAAGAGGACACTGAAGAAGAACTGGAAGATGTGAAACAACTGCGCACCACGGCCTTACCAGGACGAGTTGTAACACATTTCAAAATTAATAATGTTCAATTGGAACTGGAAACATTTATAACCCAGGCTAAGGAACTTGTTGGTGGAACCTTGAGGGAAGAACTACAAAGATTAAATTTTATTAAATTTGGAATGGTGTTAGAGGCTATGTTTAACAATACTGATGGTGAAACAGCATTGAGAGCGTTCATTACCAAAAACCGAACCCTTACCTTCACCTCCAACATCGATGATATTATTGAAGAATGCTTGGAAGAACTTATAACAAAACTTCAAGAACATGAAGGAAGAGGATCTGGATGGACTTTGTCATCAATTGAAGGTATGGATGTAAGGGTTCACAAGCATGGATATGGTTTAAGGGGTAGTAGTTTTATCCCTTTACCAAAGAAAATCCAAAACACTAAATCGTGTAGGAATGTGCAAAATGAAGGTAATGAATGTTTTAAGTATGCAATGTTAACCAAGTATGTTAAAGATCATCCTGAAAGAGTTGGTAGAGAATATTACGAAAATGAACACCGCTACAACTTTCAAGGCCTCACCTACCCAGTTACATTGAAAGACATAGACAAATTTGAAAAGAAAAATCCTGGCGTTTCAGTGAATGTTTTTGGTCTGGATGATTCAAACAACGTTTATCCTTTGCGGGTAGTAAAGGTTGAGCAAAGAAACCACACGGACTTGCTATTGATAACTAAGGGTGAAATTTCCCATTATGTATGGATAAAGGACTTTGAAGCCTTAGTTGTAAAACAATTGACCAAAAGAGTAAATAGGATTACAGTTTGCAAGAGATGTTTCTGCTTTTCTTGGAAAGATTCAAGACGTGGAGGATCGGACTGGTTGTTGGAACATAAAAGACTTTGCAACGAGAACTATGAAGTGAAGATTAGTCTGCCACCACCATCTCGAGCGTGTATCCAATTTAACAAAACAGTTCACCAATATCGGATTCCAGTAGTCATCTACGCAGATTTTGAATCTACGTTAGTACCACAGGAGCTGCCGGACGGTGAAGTGACTAGAAGAACAAAATATCAGTTGCATCAACCCAACAGTTTTTGTCTAATAGTGAAATCAACCTTGTCTGAAAACCAATTGCAAAACTATGGTTTAACATCCACTCCAATACTCTACCGTGGTGAAGAAGCCGCTAAGTATTTCGTAGACCAGTTGTATGACATTGCTGAAAAGGTACAACGCTTGTATGGTAATGTCGTACCTATGGAACCTTTGAATGAGAATCAACAAGAAGAATACAATATGGCATCAAGATGTTATCTATGCGAGAAGAGCTTCAGTGAAGAAAATCCAAAAGTAAGAGATCACGATCACCTGACAGGTTTATATAGAGGAGCTGCTTGTAATTCATGCAATATAAATTACAAACTGCCCCACTTTATCCCTGTCGTGTTACACAATCTTAGCGGCTACGACTCCCACTTCATTATTCCAGAGTTAGGAAGAGATGATGGTAAAATTGATGTTCTTGCTACAACATTGGAAAAGTACATCAGTTTCTCAAAAACCGTAGGTAAAATTAAACTTCGCTTTGTAGACTCTTATAGATTTATGCCATCTAGTTTGAGCAGATTGTCTGAGAATCTACGAAGAGAAGACCTAAAAGAAACCAGCAAGATTGTACCTGAAGATAAATTGGACTTAGTATTACGTAAAGGAGTGTTCCCCTACGACTACATAACATCTACAGAAAAATTTGAAGAAACCAGTCTACCACCGATCGAAGCCTTCAACAGCAAATTAAACGAAAGTGAAATCTCCGTTGAAGACTACAATCATGCTTGTAATGTTTGGAACCAACTAAACATTCAAACCTTAGGGGAATATTCTGACTTTTATATAAAATTGGACGTAACTCTGCTGTGCGATGTGATGGAAGAATTCCGAAACACCTGCTTCTCCGCCTATGGACTGGACCCTCTACACTCGTACACATCTCCAGGATTAGCATGGCAAGCTATGCTAAAGTCAACCAACTGTCGACTGGAACTTCTAACGGATATTGATATGGTGCTCATGATGGAATCTGGTGTACGGGGCGGTTTGACACAAGCTGTAACACGTCATGTCAAAGCCAACAACAAGTACATCCCCGGCTTCGACGAGCAACAACTATCGGTCTACCTTGGCTACTTTGACGCAAACAACCTTTATGGTTGGGCAATGTCAAATCCGCTTCCCTACGCTGACTTCAAATGGATCGACCCGGCCACCATTGGAGACATCTCACAGATTCCGAAAAATGGTCCAAAAGGCTATATTCTGGACTGTGATTTTGAATATCCGGAGCACCTTCATGACCATCACTACGACTTGCCTCTGCTAGCCAAGACTGAAGTTTCACCGACAGGAAGATGGCCAAAATTGATGATGACCTTGGAGAATAAGGATCGCTATGTGGCTCACTACTGGGTAGTTCAACAGGCTCTTGAATTGGGTCTACGTATAGTGAGAATTCATAGAGCAATTGAATTCACCCAGTCTTGTTGGTTGAAACCATATATTGATTCCAACACTGCAAGAAGAGCTGCAGCGACAACAGCATTTGAAAAGGACTTCTATAAATTAATGAACAATGCCATCTTTGGGAAGACCTTGGAGAACAAAAGAAAACACAAAAATGTAAAATTAGTGAGTGATCCTAGGAAATTGGAAAAATTAGTGCAAAAACCAAATTTCGGAACATCCATGATTATAAACGAAAATCTAGTCGCTGTCAGTATGAAGAAAACAACAATAGTCATGGACCGTCCGTTATACATAGGTATGTCGATTTTGGACATAAGTAAAACCCTGATGTATGATTTCCATTATAACAAAATGGTTAAACACTACGGAAGGGAAAACATTGGAGTCGCATACATGGATACGGACGCGTTTATCTACTGGATAAAGACTTTGGACATGTATGAAGACCTAAGGACTTTTCCATACAAAGAAGATTTCGACTTTTCTGACTATCCGAAGAACCATCCAAATTTTAATGAAAAAAATAAAAAAGTAATTGGAAAATTCAAAGATGAAGCAAATGGAATGCCTTTAGAAGAAATAGTGGCGCTGATGGCAAAATTGTATTCATTTAAGATGTACCACGAGAACAACACACCGACAGTGAAAAAAGCAAAAGGAGTGAAGACATCTTATTTGAAAAAACACGTAACATTTGACCACTACAAGACTTGTTTGTTTGAAGATACTACGATATCAGCAACATTCAACAATATCCGAAGCTTCAAGCATCAAGTCTACAGTGTCACCGAAATTAAAAAAGCACTGTCAGCTCGGGATGATAAAAGACATATTTTGCCCGACAAAATCCACACTCTTCCATTCGGCCATTACTCCCTAAACCCTATCAACTAGTAACCTATTCTTCGTCCTTCTACAACTTCGACCTTATTCCTTTCTCCTTCCGTAAAAAAATGGGGAACACGGCAAGTCCAACGCCGTGTTCCCCATTTTTTTACACAAGTTTGGATGACCTTGACCCATATAAATGATGTGAATATTTAAGACAACGTTCATTGTGATTATACATGTGATACAACAAACATTGAAACCTGCAATATGAAGGACTTGAAGCAACAAATTGTCAACGAACTTCATAAACCTGCAAGAAGAAAGTTTCCACGAAGAAATACGGTGATAAAAGGAATTAATGATTTATATCAAGCAGATTTAATCGAAATGATTCCTTATAGCAAACAAAATAAAGGATATAAATACATATTGACTGTTATTAACTGTTTTTCAAAAATGGCAGATGCTTTACCAATAAAAGATAAAAGTGGCAAAAGTGTTACAAAAGCAATGGAAACAGCTATACAAAGAGACAAACATACTATTAAACATTTACAAACAGATGATGGAAAAGAATATTTTAATAAGGAATTTGCAAATTTAATGAAAAAACACAATATAAACCATTACTCAACCAATTCAGAGGTAAAAGCTTCAATAATCGAAAGATTCAACAGAACTTTAAAAAGTGCAATGTATAAAATGTTTTCCAACAGAGGATCGCACATATGGATTGATATGTTACCAAAACTTATAAACAATTACAATAACAAATTTCATAGGACTATCGGGATGAAACCAAACCAAGTAACTAGTAAAAATGAAAACCTTGTATTAAAACGTATAAAAACGAATACTAAACCAAAAGTTGAAAAACTAAAGCCTAAAAAATTTAATGTGGGTGATAAAGTGCGAATAAGTAAATATAAAGGTGTATTCAGTAAAAGATACCTGCCAAATTGGACCAATGAGGTTTTTACTGTATTCAAAGTACAACCTACAGTACCTGAGACATATATTTTAAAAGATAATAAAGGACAATTGCTTGAAGGAGGGTTTTATGGACATGAAATGTTAAAATCAACAGTAGGCGATGTATATTTAGTTGAAAAGGTGTTGCAACGGAAAAAAGATAAGGTCAAAGTACGATGGTTAGGATTTAATAAGACGGAAGATTCTTGGATACCTAAAAAGGATTTGATATAACGATAGAGAATCATTTTAGGTTGAACCATTACAAAGGATGGAGATAGTACCACAAAAAGAGAGTTTTACTATTAATAATATAGATGAACTCACAGTGGATAATTCAGAATTCAATAGTGGGAAACATGGCAATTTGTTACCAAACACCGTTCGTTGTCTGGTTACCGGACCTTCCAACTGTGGAAAAACTAATGTAGTATTCAATTTGATTACAAACCCTAAAGGATTACGATTTAACAATCTATATGTATTTTCAAAATCACTACAACAACCAAAGTATCAATTATTGGAAAAGATACTGACTAATGTGCCTGAAGTTAAATATTTAAAGTTTAATGCAAGCGAGAGTGTCATGCAGCCACAAGAAGCTAAACCATTCTCCGTGTTTATATTCGACGATGTATCTTGTGAAAACCAAAACACAATAAGGAATTACTTCGCTATGGGTCGACATAACAACATAGATAGCATTTATATTGGCCAAACTTACAGCAAAATACCTAAACAACTCATTAGAGACAATGCAAACATGTTAATTGTATTTAAACAGGATGAAACCAACCTAAAACATATATATTTTGATCATGTAAATGCGGATATGACATTTGAACGATTTAAAGAGTTGTGCGGAAAGGCTTGGGCTGAAAAGTATGGGTTCCTAACAATTATGAAGGAACAACCGCTAAACAATGGTCGATACAGGATAGGATTTGATAAATTTATATTAATACATTAAACGCGGTATAACACATTCATTGTTGTACAACACGTCTTGCTACAAACATGGTTAACCAAGAAAAATTAGTAAAAGAAATAAAATCACTTAGTGATTCTATTCGGGCTAAAAACAGAGCATTGAAACTAGGTATTAGCGAGAGGGAGAAATTCCTTGAATCTACTTTTAAACCTATTACTGAACCCTTGAAACAATTAAACAAAAAATTTGCTAAACCTGTATTGGAAGGAGATGCGATTGCACCTATTACGAAGTTTGAAAGAGAAAATGTAAAATCAGAAGAGTTTAGTGATGAAGACCTGGAATCCTCTACGTATAGTGGTTTTACCGGTGGAGAACCCGAAAGAGAGCTAGAATCACCGGACTATAGTGGAATAAAAGAATTATATGAAGTAAAAGCCAAAAGAGGACATGAAGTTGTATCAACTGCTAGTGAAGAGGAAAAAGAAGAAGAGACAAGGGAAGGTCCGTCAAACATAAGCTTGTTGGGTGAAAACATTCATAACAAAGGACCTTTAGGAAGGAAATACATGGTAAAAATGTTACTTGGAACAATTCCTAATAAGAATTACCATAGTTATGGAGCGAGATTAACAGAAGACGGTTTAATGATAGGTAATAGCCCGTTAAACGTTGACGAACATGATAATATTGTCATTGGTGATCAAAGATATAAGGGCACAAAAGGATTATTTGAATTATTATTTGAAAATAAGCCTTCAGTATCATTAGTGAAAGAAAAAGACATGGAAGCATATAAAAATATTTTGGAACAGACAAATGCATATAGGAGAAAGTATTTACCTGACCAACCTCCTTTTAGATCTAAGTCTTTAAAATATAAAGAATTTGTATCCAAGTTAATACCAACTAGAAGACAAACAATGCCGTTAACACAAAGAAAACCTGTAAAACGAAGATTTATGGCATCCACTTTGGATGTAAGTGCTCAGGAACGAAGAAAAAGAAGTAAGTCCGTTACAGGTACAGGTTTAATGAAGAAATTATATAACACAAATGTGATTTATTATAATAACATCAATAAATTGGTGGATAGAATGAAACTAATACATGAAGCTAAAGAAGCGGGTCATACTGGATTGGAAAACGAATGGGTGGCTTTAGTGGATGAACTCCGAAACCGTGGGGTAATCTCATAAAAATGCGTTACTCCTAAGAGTACTATTCAGTTGCACCATGAGTGTTGACAAGTTCGGACGTTACTCCTCGGATGGGTTATATTATGCGAATAATTTAAAAAGAAGTGCTGGTTTACCACAAACACCTGATGGAGATTATGATATGAGTAATAAAAGGTTAAAAAACATAAAAGATCCTTCGGATGAAAACGATGCAATAAACTTAAAAATATTAAAGGAAAAGATATCGCCAACATTAAAACTACAAAATAACACATATGACGCGGAAAATCATAGAATTATCAACGTTGGTAAACCAAATGAAAATGGTGATGCGATAAACAAAGGTTATTTGTCATCTGAATTAAAAAATACGTTAAAATTCAATGGGAAAACGTATAGTGCCAACAATAAACGTATATCCAACGTAGATGACCCTAAAGATGCAAAAGACAGCGTAAATAGACGCTATTTACATTCTTTGATACCTGAAAAGACAAAAGATGGATTTTCTTTTTATAAATTTGTTATAAATGATATAGGCTATCCAAAAACTGAAAACGATGCTGTAAATCTAAAATATATTAAAGATCATTGCATCATACGTGATGTAGGGGTTATAGATTGTTTTAATAATTGTTTAGCAAATGTTAAAGATGGTTCGGCGCCATCAGATGGTGCAACAGTGGGTCAAATGATGGAAACCTTAAAACAAGAAACAACCTCTTTTGTAAAACAAGATCAAGTAGTATCGAAGCAAGGGGATGAATTTGTTCAAGGTAATGAAAAATTTAATTTATTAACATACAAAAATGATGCTTGGGATTGCATGGATAAAAAGTTATCAAATATGGGATGGGGTTATGAAAAACAAGATGCAGCTGCTTTATCACAAACCGTACATCTAGATCCAGATCGATATTTTAGATGGTTTACATGTAATAATAGAGTGATAAGAGACTTGGCACAAGGAAGAGAAGCAAATGATGCTGCAACTGTAGGACAGACCATTACAACATCATTAAAGGATAGTAAAGTGTATAATTGTAATAATAAACGTATAACAAACCTTAAAGACCCTGAACATGTAGATAATGCTGTCACTGTTAATTTTCTTGTAAAAGTTTTAGGTAATGCGATATTTGATTTACACAATCATTTTACACCAGATATTCTTCAAGGAAAATCAGGTCATAATACTTATGCTGAATCCATGAGAGGTGAGTATATTAAACGAGAAATTTATAATAAATACTTTATTAACCCTAAAACGAAACAGTTTAGATCATCAGATTGGGGTGATATTGATATTTAAGTAAATAACTCAATAAATGACTTCATTTATGTGCAACCTGTCATAGAGTTAACACATGAGTTGCACATTGCCATTATAAAAGGACAATAATGACGTTCAAGTACATTAGTCCATATCGAGACACTGCAAGAAAAGGAGGTGGGATCACGTCCACAGCGGTTTCTCTGTTAAGTAAAGCTTTAAAACAAATTCCAGTAGGATCCATAGTAAATAGAGCAATAGACGCATTACCATACGAATTTCATATACCAGGAGGTTATCAGTATTGCGGACCAGGAACTAAATTGAAAAAACGACTGGAAAGAGGCGATCCTGGCATAAACAAGTTAGATCAGGCTTGTAAAGAACACGATATCGCATATTCCACGTTTGCCGATTCAAAAAATAGATCAATAGCTGACAAAAAGCTTGCGGACATAGCTTGGCAACGAGTAAAATCAAGTGACGCTAGCATAGCAGAAAAAGCAGCAGCTTTAGCAGTAACAGCAGGTATGAAGGCTAAAACAGCAGTAGGAGGTGGAAGAAGGAGGAGAATGAGAGTAAAAAGGAGGTCAACCACAAGAAAACATGGAGGAAATATAAAAAGAAGACGACGATCTACAAGAAAAGGCAGGAAGAAGCCCACCGTGTGGTCAATGGTAAAAAACGGGGCAGGTCTTTACCTAAGACCTTATCGTGCATATTAAATGAAAGAAATCAATTGGTCATACCACATAAAGCATTAACCAATATTGAATTATTTAAATATATTTCCTGTTTAAAAATACCATTTTTCCGCGGTGTGTTTATGAAAGACAGTTTACCAAAGAAAATGTGGCAAAATGAGACTGGAATTGTAAATTTGGATAATACTGAAGGGCCTGGCACCCATTGGGTTTGTTATAAGAAACTAAATAACGATGTATATTATTTTGATAGTTTCGGTAATTTGCCACCACCAAAAGAACTTCAAAATTACTTTAAATCTGCTAAAAACATATATTATAACTATAAAAGAGAACAACCTGATAATACTTCAATATGCGGCCATTTATGTTTGGAATTTCTAGCTAAAAGTATCAGTCACTATTGAGATGTCTTCCTATACGGTATCATTAACAGGAAAATCGTCCACTTTACGAAGTATCCTTTTTCCAGCGTTACGCTTGCAAAAAGGAAGGTTTTGGGAGGCGGCACTATTGGATTTTACAACGTACAACTCTATTCCCAATGTTACGGAAGGTAAAAATAACATATTGCATTATTATAAGGGAAAGGATGCCAGTGGAAAATTTACAGACTTACAAGAGTGCAGGTTACCCACAGGTTCTTATGAAATTGATCATATAAATGATTTTTTGCAAACTAAAATGGGAAAAGACAATATAACATTAAAAGGTAATAATAATACGATGAAAGCTGAAATTACTTCCAAATATTATATAGATTTCACTCAACCAAACTCAATTGGTGATTTATTAGGATTTTCCAACGATGGGCCTGTATTAGAACCAGATGTAACACATTCCGGTAAGAAAACAGTAACAATATTAAAAGTCAATAGTATAGACATAACTTGTAACATTATACAAGGTGCTTACAGGGATGGGGCTAACACCCACATCATACATACTTTTTACCCAAGTGTACCACCTGGATTTAAAATTGTTGAAAAGCCACAAAACCTGGTATATTTACCGTTGAACACCACTTTCATTTCAGACATCGTGTTGAGCGTATTGGATCAAGACGGTAACTTGGTAGACTTCAGAGAAGAGCCTATTACGATTAGATTACATTTAAAATCAACACTTTAATACAAAACCATGGGTTTAACATTTAAAAGCGAACAACCTACGGGAAACCGCATTAGTAGCTCTTCAGCTGTGGAGGAGTTAACACGCGAGAACATCCGTTTCTTAGAGAGAATTGGATTAAAATTAACCGATTATGGATATACTGGATATAGCGCAGGGTCCAACATTCGACGAAACCCTATGGGAAAAAGAATATCACACCCACAACCCTTACACTTCATCGAAATTAAACAATAACGATGAAATTCGTATTCCCATACAAAATCAAGACATTTACACATTACCATGTGAAAGTTACTTGTACATTGAAGGACAAGTTACTAAAAAGGACGGTACTACTGTTGGTACAACAGTTCCATTTATAAATAATCCTATGGCTTTCTTATTTGATGAAATTAGATATGAAATATCAGGTGTAACAGTTGATTCCACTAAAAAAGTAGGTATTACGACAACTTTAAAAGGATTAACATCTATAACACCCAATGAAACCAATTTACTTAAACCTGCCGGATGGGTATTACCTACGATTGACACGATCACTCCAAATCCAAATGGATATTTTGATTTTCATATTCCATTACGTTTGTTGCTTGGTTTTGCTGAAGATTATAGGAAAATAATATTAAACGTTAAACAAGAATTAGTTTTGTTGAGATCTTCTAACGATAAAGACATTATTAAAGCTGCAGATGCTACTACAGATGCGACTTTAGAATGGAAATTAAAATTAGACAAAATTGTATGGAGAGTTCCACATGTAAAATTGGCTGACGAGCATAGAATGCTACTTTTAAGAAAATTAAAAACCGATCGTGATATTGTTATTCCATTTAGAAGTTGGGAATTTCATGAGCATCCCAGTTTACCTACTACGGATCGACACACTTGGACTGTTAAAACATCGAATTATGTAGAACGAGCCAGGTATATTATATTTGGTTTACAAACAGGTAGAAGAGACGCCATTACTAAACATGCAGGACAATTTGATCATTGTGACTTGAAAAATATTAAAGTTTATTTAAATTCACAATTCTTTCCATACGACAATTTAAATGTGTCATTCACTAAGAAGAAATACAGTATATTGTACGATATGTACGCGAGATTCCAAAGTTCATATTACGGTAAAACAAATACACCTTTATTATCACCTGACAAATATTTCGATGCCTACCCAATAGTTGTAATCGATTGTTCTAAACAAAATGAATCAGTAAAGTCATCAAGTGTGGATATAAAAATAGAAATGGAATTCAACGATGCTATACCGGCTAATACAACTGCATACTGTTTAATTCTACATGATAAAATCGTAACATACACACCTTTAACTGGAATTGTTAAAAATGTATTGTAAGAACCGGTTTTGTTTCATTCCGCGAGTATAAAAGCAGAGCGTACAGACCGCTCCTCATCAGTTTGTTGCCTACTGTTGTATGGGTAGCATCGTATTCAATATGGCTTCTCCTAGTGGTACACCTGAAAATATGGTAGATATTGAGAAGGAGATATCTGAGTTTTTAGATCCTCAAGGTCACCAGGAAGGAGGTGAACAAAACGTTTGCGGACAACTTCACGCCAGTAATAATGTTGAAGAAAAAGGTAAAAGAAGAAAGACTATACAAAAGAGAAAAAGGGATATTGAAGATAATATTTCTCCAAACATATTGAGTGAGGTATTTTTGCGAATATTTTACCCAATCTCTTCCAGTTTGGATAAAAGTGTTTTAATCGGTGTTATGAAATCTACAGATTATTCCCCTACTGTAATTTTAACTCATGGACCCAAAATGATTTTGTTTACGGACAGTGCTTGGGAATCGTTTATGAAACATTTGCATCTGCTAGAATGCTATTTAAGTAGTAACATGTTTGGAAGAAAGACAAGGGTAGGACTTTTGGATTCAAATGTGGAAATTGATATTATTAAACAACGTGGTGATCATCAGCTACGGTTTAGAGACACAACAAGACATGATAACAAAATTCAACTTAATCGAGAGGAGTTTTTCATTTTAACTTGTGCTACTGAACCTATAACAAGATACTTGAGACAACTGGTGTTTTCAAGTTCGATTATTAAAGATTATCTGGAAGACACTTTGGACAAACAACCGGACGCACCTATATTATACGGACCTGTAGATACTTCTATATTTAATAGAGTTCCTCATGAAGTACAGATGTGGAGACAATTGGAAAAGTACGCTCAACTACATAAGAAATCAGTAAAACAGGAAGAAGAGGAAGATGGAGGAGAAGAATCAAGTGTTAGTGATGAAAATGAAAACAAGGAAAATATAAAGATGGAAACTTAAATAACAATGGTTAGTTTTTAAAACAATAACCAAAATTTTGTGGGGTTAGGCCTATTGGGGACGGTGCCCACGTTAAATATACACCAACGCGCCAACAACTGTACGGCCGGGTATAAAAGTAGTACCTACCGTGGTGTGGAAATCAGTTGACCTCCTGACTTCGTAATGAGCAGACGTGTGACCTTCAAAATGGACAAGGGAGAAGAACAACAAGTAAAGTCCAAGCCTGGTATTATTGAGTTTCAAGCGTTTCGTGGTAATGATGATAGATTCATTATAAAAGAACTTGTGTTTTTGGACATGAATACAAGTGTTCCTTATTCGTTTTTATTTAAACCACCATGTTCTTATTCGTCTTTAACTAGTAAAGCCGCTACTACCAACAGATGGATTTCAAAACACTTCCATCATATCGATTGGTATGATGGTTTTACAAGTTACACGGACTTGTATCACATTATGCATCACTTTTCAGACAAGTTTACCAATATTTACACAAAGGGGCTGGAAAAGAAAAGATGGATCGAAGGATTTACTCATGTTCCGGTTAATGATGTGGAATTGGATAAGAATTATCAATACATGCTGGAAACCATATGTATTTGTACAAAAAGCCCAGAACATGATAAAGATAGACATTGCGCTTTGAAAAATGCCTATAAACTCGCCTCTTACCTTCAAAATGGGGAAGTGGGGAGTGGTGGGGGTAACGGAGAGTATATAAGTGGGGAGCAGACAGGGACCTGGCATGAGTATTACTCGAGATTCCGAGACGACAACATCTCCGAGCAAGAAGACGATCTGTAACCTGACCATGGCATCTCACCAGTTCCTTCAGACTTTGGTCGAGCAGTTCAATGCTCACTCCAAGTCAACAATATTACCTGTAAAGAAGTGCTCGGAATTAAAAGACGAGAAGCACTACATAATCCATGCTATGAAGAAGATGGAGACTACAGTTGGGGAGGCCATCTGCTGCAGTCTCAGCGAGGCGCCGTTTACTCCGGGGGATGAACCAAAGTTCCAGGTGTACCTGCCCAAGAGATTCGTCCATCTTCTACAAAACGAGGATCTTCGCTCTATTCAACCCGGGTGTCTATACCTGGTGTCGCACGGCTGCACGGGTAGCAATTCTACAGAGTTGACCATCCACATCGCTGACAAGCAGCAGTGTTAGATTTAAGTTTTAATGTTGTAAATATGTTGTTGTTGTAATGTTTTATAAATAAACGAATCATAAAAGACAAAAAAAAATTAAAAAAACAAAAAATGCAACATATCAATATGTGACAAACTTCACGTATTGATATGTTGCATTTTTTTTAAACTTCGCGGGTGACCTTGACCTTTGACCTTTGCATTTCACAACTACCCCCACTACCTTAATTACCCCCACTACCGCACTAGGATTCAAACCTGCTTGGATGCGAAAAACGGTCATTCTGTTGCCAACTAGCAAACGATGAGCACCTTGTACGAGCTTTGCTTACAACGAGTTATAACTGACGCATCTTTATTCCAGACGGCTTTACGAGATAATATCCCTATAACAGTAAAGCAGGATATCGAGGAGTACAAGAAAGATAATAGAGGGTATTCGGGATACTCCTGGTATAGGTTCCAAGACGGGGAAAAGTTTTGTACGCCTTGTGGCAATGCTGCCGTCAGAGACCTTCGACGGTTCGTACAGGAAGGTGGTAGAAAACAGTTTGGATTTCTAGCACCAATGTTTAGATTTGAAAACTACAAGGACACCTGTGCTATTTGTTCCATCCCTTTGTATCAATGGAAAAAGTTTAGAAGTGTTTAATTGCATCTTCCATACCCCCACCACCATCACCCCCACCACTTTTCCATGTACCTCCAAACGCTGTGCCTCGGCTTCATTTCTACTCCAGCAGCCAACCTAGCAACATCAGGATGTCTCTCAACGTCAGTTGCGCAAGTTACGAGGAGGTGAGCATCAAGACTCAGCAGGAGCTAAACGACTTATACAAGGAGTTGCAGCTGATGGTGGCACGAGGCTACCGTATAAATGTGCAAGTTTACGCTTGCAATATACGGAACACCCGGCAGTCAAAGGAAGAGCCTGGACACTCCTCGACGGCTTCCTCACCAGCGTCCATGAAGACCGAGCCAGACAACTTGGACTACTTCAGCTGACTAGCAGTTGTATTTCTTGTCCTAACCATTGTAGAATATGTATATTTTTTCATTATATTAAAGAAGTAAAAGAGCAAAAACACCTATCTTGTTACTGACATATAAGCTCAGTAACAAGATAGGTTTTTTTAAAACACAATTTGGATGACCTTGAAACTTCCCCCTCCACTGCTTTGTTACCCCCACCACTTGACTATTGGTGTACATGGCACATCGCAATTGGAAACCTCATTCCATCTTCAACAGCCACACCGACAACATCAACAATGGCAAACCTACCAACAGATGAAAGATGTCCTCACGCATGTTGTGACTTCGTCCACGAGTTGGAGAAGAGGATGCAGGAGAGGGCGATAAGAAGAAAACAGATCCACTCAGAAAATATCATGATAGTTAACGGCTATCTTTTATTGTTCGGCCTTATTATGGTTGTACTTTTCATACTGTATGGCATAGTCACATGTGTCGGCAAGGTTGCAGAAGAAAACGCTCGCCACCATCAATTGGAAAGTTTCAATGTTACTTTGTAAGTTTTCCTTTTTTTTAAAACTCCGTTTGGATGACCTTGAAAATTCCCCCACTACTCCACCACACCCCCCACCACTTCACCATGTTCCTGCATGAGCATCACATCAACCGTCATTCCTTGTCCGACAAGCAACCATGGCAGACAACAACACCATCAGCCAAGCTGACTCCACTACTGATGTCGGTACAAGTACGGGTTGGACACTGTCGATCGATAGTGTACACTATTTGGAGTCAATTTGCGAACGTATGAAGGAAATACTGCGGGACAACCCTGGGATCATAATACAAATGAATTTAAATTATGATTGGTCCCAAGTTAGAATGCAAGGGGACGACAACAACGGTCAACAATCTCCACAATATTCACCCATGTCCCCGATCTATCCTTACGGCGAGTCTGACGTCGATGAAGATGAGGCTGATGAAGATGCAGGGGACAACGAGGCTGAAGAGGAGTAAGCTTCATTCCTTTTTTTTTAAAACCTAAATTGGATGACCTTGAGAATTCCCCCTCCACTATTTCCTTTTTTTAAAACCCAAATTAAATGACCTTGAAAATACCCCCTCCACGTACTTTTGGTTTACCCCCTCTACTTTTCAATACTGTTACCACAGTCTGTAGCTCACATCATTCCTTGCTTAGCTATCATGGCGGACAGCACTCTTTCTCGAGTTGACTCCACTACGGATGAAGAATGGCCATTTTCCTGGAATGTTCATCTGCAAGACTCGGCAGAAGTGGATATGTTGCATGAGAAATTGGTGTATGTATTAAACGAAAACCCCAACATTGAATGTAGAATGACTATGGATTTCGATGCGACAGGGGTCCACACTCAACCTTCCACTTCAAGCCAGCCTGAGCCTCAGCTTCAGCAAAAGAACTTTACACATCTTTACACTCCAATACGGCCGGAGGATGTGGTTATCAGCGAGGCGGACTCTACTACAAGTTATATTGAGCCAACGAATTGGAAGCTTGTTGTTGACACCTTACACAAGGTCGACTTAGTATGTGACAAATTAAAGGAATTGATGATGCAAGATCCTGGTCTTCGTTTTAAAATTGATTTGTTTTTCATCTGGGGAGCACCTGCACGGGGCTCTTCGTCTGACAGCTCTCCAAGTACAACGGACGAGGAGGAGGAGGACGACTAGTTATCTTTTTTAAAACTCCGTTTGGATGGCCTTGACCTTTCCCCCTCCACTGAGTTTATTTAAGGTGAACTCTCAATGACTGCGGCATCATTTCATCGCGCACCTTCACCACAGCAGCATGGAGAGTCGACTCAACTACTGTTGCGAACAGAAATGTTTTTCATGGCCAAATGACATTGATGTTGCGGATGGCCTGGCGTGTAGAAAATGTGAAGCTTTTGGTCAATGCATGTGTAAGTGCAAGTCTTGGAAGAAGCCGAAACCAGAGTTGAAGACATTCCATGTGTACCAGATGAGAGGGCATAAGTACACTTGTTGCCCTGAACGTTGCATTGAATTCACACTAAAGCAGCTAACTGGCTGCAAATTGTGCAACAATCATTTTGCAGGTTTTTGCAAACATTATTTAGGAGCCTGTCAGTACAGATCAACTTGGCATACAGAAGCACTCACTATCAATGAAATCACTATAGATACACAAGAGTAGTCTTTCTACTCTTTTCTTTTTTAAAACTCCATTTGGATGACCTTGACCTTTCCCCCTCCACTCACCTTAGTTTATATAAACCCCATTCCCACTGACCACAGCATCACTTCATCGTGCACCCTCGTCAGAGCAACATCGACTATGGAAAGTAAGCGCATCTCATGTTGCGAGCATAGGTGTTTGGAGATACAAGGCGTCACATATTGTGCAAAGAAGCGTTGGGAGGAAGAGACGGGGACAACCTATTGCTGTGAGGATAAGTGTTTCCTCTTGCCAAAGTGGCAAGTGGATGGGCTGGCCTGCCGGCAATGTGAATGCTTCGGATGTTGCAGGTGTAGATGTAAGAACCAACAGCTGCCACCACCAGTACTACAAACTTTCAAAATCTACAAATCCAAATACTTTTATACTTGTTGTCCGCAGCGGTGTATTAAATTTCACTTCTCCAATCTTACCAATTGTCGGAAGTGCTACGGACAACCTGATGGGTGGTGCACCTGTTTTCTGGACTCCTGCCGCTACAGATCGGATTGGCTTACAGATCCGTTGGAAATTGATGAAGTCGCCCAGGAAGCACAAGAGTAGTCTTTCTACTCTTCAACTTTTTTAAAACTCCATTTGGATGACCTTGAGATTTCCCCCTCCACTTCCCCATATACCTAGAGTACACGGAGCCTGACAGTCAGTCACTCGGTGGCTGTCGTGGGGTGTGCATCGGTGTCGGCACTCCGTTGTTAGGTTTTCAAGGTCACAGTAATATGAAATTGTTGGTGTTGTGCTGGTTCAAGGTCACCTGAGGGATTACCGATTGCCCATTTAGGCTGAGTCATGTCAGAAACTCGAGTTTAACTTGGCACTTTTGCCGTTTCTCGTCGAAAATTCGCTCCAAGTGGTCAAGGTCACGGGGACTCTGACTGAAACTCGGAGCGTAGTGCGAGAAACGGCAAAAGTGCCAAAAAATTTTAAGTTTCGGCATGACCTTGACCTCAGTGGCGTCGGTGACGTCATTTTGATGACGTGAGGGGTGATGACGTCATCAGCACGTCATTTCTGTGACGTCATGGGTGTGACGTAATCGAAATGACGTCATTGGTGATGACGTCATCGATGACGCAATCGATGACGTCATCGATGACGTCATCGGTGAGGTCATTGACCTCGATGACGTCATCCCTCAGGTGACCTTGAACTGGGCCAGCACCAACAATTTCACACTACTTACCGGGTGTTCATAAAGTCTCGCCCTGATTTGATAGCTTTGCTGTACAGAAACCATTAGAGCCACGCGCAACTTATATTGCTTAAGTAACACAGTCCCGGGCTTAGGTCTTACCATGGCTACTACCTTAATAGCGTATATTCGTTGTAGGGAAATTCGCTAAAATACAATTTATCAACCCCATTTCCCACCTTGTGCGGCCACAGACTTATTATTTTATCGTGTAAAACTGTCAGCATCCACTCTTCCCTCCAATTTCCTCACACATGGGTTAGGGACTCTTTCGGTTTCACGCCCTTGTTCACAACCCATTCCAAAAATAAATCCTCCGGTATCCTGGGCGGGAGCAGCCTTATGTCTGTATTGCGCTGCCGTCTCAATTAGGGAGATGTACCACCGGAAGTGACTGTCAACCTCCGGACGGATGCGGATGTATGGATTGTCGTGGCGAACTTTAGAACTGTGAACTGTTTCCTCTGCAGATGTGCGGGCGGTGTTGGTTACAAAGGTGTTTTTGTCCAGCCCTCCGTTGTCCCTTCCGCCCCAGGTAGGGAGGAAAGGGCACGGCCCAGCGGGGGACGAGTAAAAACAAACCCGGCATTTCCGAGTATCAGACACTCTCCTCCGACCCGACACTGTCACGTTACCGTGGATGTTATGGCAGTTCTGTAAATTTGGTTTTGAACGATGAAAGGTAAATACTTGTTCATCCCCATCCTCATAATTAGACCAATGCGTATATGAAATTGAAATTGTGGATTGGATCGAGGAATCTAATATAAATAAATACAAGGTAGGGGTCAAGACATGCAACGCTCTATATGCACCAAGTGTTCTTTTGCACTTATGACATCACCATTTACTAATACTGTTAATGCTAATGATGAAGTCATAGGTGCAAAAGAACACCTGGTGCACAGAGGGCGTTGCTTTTCTTGACCCCTACCTTCTCTTTATTTATTTCAGATTCCTTGGATTGGATTCCACGTTAAACTGTAGGTCCCTAGATACCATTAACAGCCCTATATAAGGAGGATGTAGGCCATAATCAGTAACAAGACTACAAGATCGCGCCACAATCATCATACACTCATCTTTCATTCATATTCATGTTTAAATACCCACTATGTGAGGTACCTGTCTCAAAATAGTTATATAGTGATATAAGGGGACTTTATTTTTAACAGTGCACCTCATGTTTCAATACTATCTTGAAGTAAACTTTTATCACATCTACTGTACGGTTTAATCAAACTAGTATACGTGTTGCTCGAAATCGAGCAATTTATTTTAATACAATACAAATGTTACTTTTAGCTTTAAATCAATGACATCCAACCAATCCAATATTGTGAATATCTTTAATCATTAAAAATACACGTATTTACAGCTGATTATTAACAGATGTTTAAAATGCTTTATTCAATCCCAATGATATTTAAATGGGAAATTTTGATATTTAAATGGCCGATAGCGCCTTAATTTTTAGTCCGATTCTCATCAGTTTTTGGCGGAAACAACTACAGGCCAAGCCCTACCCAACGACACCAAAAACTTGAAAATCGGTTGAAAATTGTAGGAGGAGTTCTCAAGACAAAAAAAAAACCCCTTAGCGTATTAAATAAGTATAGATAAATAGATAAATAGTTTAGTCGACGCTTAGGCTACGATCTACCGTACTTCCTACCAGCATAGTATAAAATTTTGTTGACTGTTTTGGCAAATAAATATACGATGAATTAAAAAAATCAACGAGCTCAATATAGAGTTCTATGAGCACAGTATACGAAATACCACAGTAATATTTTCTAACATTGAGAGCGCCTGCCGTTTCCACATGCAATATTCGGACTGCCATAACGAGCTAGTTGCAGGTTGTTTCGTCGAGGAGCTGAATTATTTACAGAACTCAGTTCCATTTAAACTAATATAAATTTTCTCATCTACAGTATTTTTATGTAAAACTATGTAAACTGGTTTTATTATTCTTATTGACTTTCAATATTAAGATATCTGTTGAGGCACAGTATGTGTTGTGTTTACCACGTAATACTGTAGATGGGAATCAAGCTCTGCACCGGTGATAAAACTAGTGAATTTTTCATGCATAAACATAAAACATAAAAGTAACCATAAAATGCAATCATAAATGCATAAATGTTAATACATTTTATAGTTTTTCAATAATATAAATAGATCTAGGGTAAAATTATTTCCTATAACATTTGTAGTTTGTAGTTCATTACAACAGACGTGGGAAATGTCGCGAAGCTTAAATCTTAAAATTAAAGTTAGACAATAGACAATACTTTATTTCCATTTAGCATATAACAAAATATGCAATAGGAGATGTAAATAATAAGATCAATAAATAATAAATTAACTGTAATAGATTTTTTTACATCAAAAGCAGTTGGAATGTAGTCAATTGGAAACCAACTAAGTAAATAATTGTTGTAATTTTAAATCCAGCAATGCCTAAATTTCAGTTTCTCCATCGTAACATTTTTGTTATGAATCCGATTATTCCTTTATTCCAATCGGGAAGGTGTGATAGTCTAAAGGAGTGTCAACAGTTCGCGGTGAGGTCCAAGGGTCAGGGTTGGGGGTGAGGAGAGGAGGGTTGCGACAGGAGGGCAGGGCCAAGGTCCGCCTGCGCCTGCCGTCTAGGCAAATCAGGTGGCGAAACAGCTGACGGCTGACCTCGCTCAGCTGATTCGATTGTCAAACATTGATAGATAGAACAGCTGTTACCTCGACAGTCACGACATTCGGTTGTGTCCACTGCGATTGTGACAGTGATATTGATTGTTTTGTAAAGGTATCCGTTATTGTTGAGAAATTGATTCGAGATGGAGCAATCACGAGAAACTGATCGATTGCAGTGCTCACAATAAATGTCAGCAATGTATACAGAACCGAATAAGTAGGGACATCCCATGTTAAAAAATTTAAGTTTGGCCCCCGAAAACCAGTGTAAAATAAAGCGCTGATGCGAGGATTATTTCTCTGTATTGTCACAGGAAGCGCTCTTTCTACCTCTTAAATGTCAAAATGAGTGTATTTGTTTACAAAAAATCAAAACAACAACAAATGTCTGCAAAATTATTCTAGCCATCTGTTTCCATTCAACCAATCAGCATGATCCTTGAATAAAAATTACGTCTTGGTGGTGCTATCTGTGTTTCAGGGGCGGCGTTCTCACTTCCCCATAAGGATGTCCCTACTTATTCGGTTCTGTATACATTGATGTCAGTCTGGATCATAGACGAATTTAACCATCATAAGGATAGAACTGAAATTAAAAAAAAGTCTCGCCACATAAGTTGACGAATGAACAATCAGCTGGGATGGGTGAGGGGGGAGAGGGGGTACTTTTCCAAAAACATCGAGCTTATGTTACATGCAAATTTTCATAGAACAGCTGATTATCCAATAATTTTAACTGAATAGTAGTGCAGATTCATTCGTCAAGTTACGTGGCAAGGGTTACTAAAATACTAACCCTAAACAGTAAAATCTGGTAAAATGTTCTTGATTTCTATAAAAATATTCACCTCTCTTTAAAAAACCATATTTTGTTTTGTTTTATCGATATATATCTCTACGAAAATTCTACAGTAGTTATTTACATAAATAAATACAGAGAAGTTAAAACTACGAATTAAAAGCTACAGGTTTTGTATGAAGAAAGAATTAACTATTTGGAAGGAAAACGAGATGAAACGAGAAAATGGAGGAGAACATGTCATATTAGCAAAAGATAGAGAAATAGCGCACTTCTTGTAAAAAATTATCTGATACATTTTTTTTATTAATAATTTGAAAACTAAAAAAAGGTTCACTTTACATATATATAGCGTTAAACGTAGCGTAGGCCTACATTGGAGTCCCGCAAACCCTTTAATAACGTTGATTGAATTATGTGCGGGTTTGTTGAAACAGGTGGTCGGGAAAGTAGTAAAAGTAATAAAAAGAACAAATAATCTTCATTATTAATATTTAAAAAAAAACATTTTTTGCACACAGTAATACAACAACTAAAAACTTAACGTCACCTGTTGAACGTGTGCAACATGCTCCGGTCAATAGGCCCTATCTAATGGCATTTAGCACCCCGAATCAAAGTAATGTTGTTGTCTGTTGTGGCAGGCTTTCCAGCTATCCAGAACTACGGGTTATCGAAGTCCGGGTTTGCGAAACTCTTATCAGAGAAATAAGAAGAAAGAAGGAAGAATAAAGAAGCATATTTTTAAATACCCCCCGTCGCAGCAGACCTGCGAACTCAGCGAATTTCCAAATTAGTAATATTAATGTTAATCAGATAAACCTGTAAACAAAGTATCTTCACATGCCCATAAATAGGGAAATAAATGTCTATTCTCCTTATGATAAATAGGGAAAGAGTATGCAGGTATGCTGCCATGGGGAACACTAAAAGTAGGTTTTTAGCTTAAAAACATAATTATCTCGACCATATGAAGCCATATACTAAGTTTCATTAATATCTGTCCATTGCTAAAGGAGTTTGCCTATTCTCCATATGATTAACATGGGAAAGGAGTATGCAGGTTTGCTGCTATGATAAGCACAAAAACCAAGATTTTTTAACAATAAATGGATTAATCTCAACCAAATGAAGCTGAATACCAAGTTTCAACCAAAAATATTGGTTAATAATTGAAATATTAGCACATCCTTATTCTCCATAAGATTAACATAGGAGCCCCAAAATACAATGTACTGTCTTTAGACTTTGTAATATCTCGGTAACCATTGGAGATAGAGCAAAGCTTCAAAATACTAAATTGTGTGTTTTTTTTAAGCTGAATCCAATGGTCAAAATAAAAATTTAAAATTTTCAAAAATTACACATGAAAAATTCAAAAAACCCATTTTTGGGGTACAAAACCCCCAAAAACTACCCCTTCCGGTAGGTCGATATGTCTGGTTTACGAACTCATCCGAATAAACGTAGGATTACACATCTCTACCAAATTTGGTGTCGATCGGACCTTTTTTACGAGAGTTATCGTGTCTAGGGACACATACATACATATATATATATACATATATATATATACATATATACATATATATATATATAAAAATTTTAATGACTATTATTTTTGGTCTCTGGGCACCTAAAAACGAAAAAGTAACATGGTCCCAGGCTTAGGTCTTACCATGAGACCTACGGTAATAGCTTATTCCCTATGGGAAATTCGCTAAAAGAAGTAAAAAGACTAGAAATCAGAATCGGAACAGTTTATTGCCATGGATCTGAGTACAATGAATGTGAATTCTCGTACATTGTAAAACGTTGTCAGCGGAATAAATATTTTTATTATTAATTACGTTTAATTGTTTAGAAATCCCTAGACCGAAGAGAACAACACTCACTCCGCAATAACATTGAAGCCTATAGAAGTTGTAGATACTTTTGACATTTTCGACCCACCGGGCCTATCCCAGACCCTAGGTGTGGTCTCCGTGGGGGGGGGGGGGGGGCGTGGGTGGTTTTGGCCTCGGGGGAGGGGGCGCGACCTCAAGTGAAGGGGACATTCCGACTCAAATTGGGCAAATCCTATTGCATTACTTAGCCTCAACTGCTAATAATTAAATTAGGGCGCGATTGACCACTGTTTTGAAACCGAATTGGTACGCGAGAGAGAGGGGAAATCGGCGTTTGGATAGTTTATTTTAGCGAATTTCCTTTCGAATAAAGCTATTACCATCGTTTTCATAAGAGCTATACAATATCCAGTATAGGGAAAAATCTGCGATTAAATAATTTTATATATCAATTTGTTGGTTTTTATGTACCTACTTTCTGGATACGTAGTGGTTTTTTGTCGGAAACACTTTTAAAACTTCGCAAATAAAGATTTACTAAAAAAAATAACGTGGGCTTATATGGGAAATAGAATTTTCAATTTTGAGTGTTTGTGAACACGATTACTATTGACAAAATCGTCTGATCGTTACGAAATTTGGTACAGGCATGTAAAGTTAGATTCTCTTGGATGAGTTCGTGAACCAGTAAGATCGGCCCAACTTCAGACAGGAATGTGGGGGATTTTACCCCTCGAAAGTGGGTTTTTGTAATTGTTTTCACATAGAAAACTTTATTAATTAACTTTTTATTTGCACCATTAAATTCAGTTCGAATAAACAAACAACTTGGTATTTTTAATCATTGCTCTAAGTCCACAGGTAACCGAGATATTAGCGAATTTCCTTTGGAATAACACTTTAAAAATTTCACAAATAACGATTTACTAAAAGATTTAACATAGTATTATATGGGGAATAGAGTTTTCAATTTTTAGTATTTGTGAACACGATAACTATTGCAAAAACCGTCTGATCTTTATGAAATTTGGTGCAGGCATGTAAATATTGCCATTGGAAATTCGCTAAGTACGCAGGTCTGCTGCGACGGGTGTATTTAGATAATAAGGTATTGAAATTCCACTAACAAATATTCCCTTCACAGTTCTATTCTTCGTTAGGTTAATATAACAGTAGTTTATTCCTGTTTAATGTTTTATTCCGGAGAGGTCAGATTATATTTATATTTTAAATATATTATTTGTTAATAAGTAGTTGTCCAAACACATGGACAAGCTTTGAAATGGTCATTAGGTAAAAATAAAGCATAACAATTTTTCCTATCGCCAACAACCTCACTACAAACTCCGAGTCATTAAGTCAGTCTATAATAATTTGTCTTTTAAAGGCTATACAACTTTTGAAGGTTAAGAGTCCATCATTGGGAGCAAATTAATATTTTTCCTATACAAGCAATATAAAGTTAGAAAAAATTATTTATTTGATTTATTCATGGTCAGAAAATTTATGTTGTGTTAGTTAAAACTAAAGTGTAATTTTATGAAGTTTTAATTGCAAATCTAAAAATTGCTTGGTTTTTATATCCTTTTACTTTACTTTCATTCAACTAAATATTTATAATAACCAGTGTAAAGTTGAAAAGATTAGGCCTACCTATCAAAATTCTAATGAAATTTCACTAAAAGTAATTTTTTATTAAAACTTTTGTTAAAAAATGTATTTAAAATAAAATATTTATAATGAAAATGTTATAATAAAAAACATTGTTTCATTAAAATTTTTATTTAATACACTAATCCAGAGTAAAGGTATAAGCAAGTAGGGTTAAATATTGTACAGTTTTATTTTCCTCTTTATGAATTTCATATGCGGATACAATAAGTCTTGCATAAATAGTTTTTCTTCATCTTGCGATAAATATTGTTTTCGGAACAGTCAGCTGTGATCGAAACTAGTGGATTCTCGATGGGTTGGGTAAATAGTTAGGAAAATAGTAGTTTTCTGGGCTAGGCCGGAAAATATTAGTTTTCGGTACACCTATTAACCAAGTTAATTAATTTTTAGTAGTAAACGTGTTGTCAGAAATCGAGCAATTAATCTGGACTATACAATGTAATTTCTGAAAATGTTATACTTAGTTTTAAATCAATAACAACCAAGCAATCCAATATTGTGATTATAAGTACCTTATCGAAAAAATACACTTATTTAGCTGCACTTAACAGATGTTTAAAAACTAAACCCAAACCCAATATTATTCTGATGGGAAAATTTTCGAATTTTAATAATGGATAGCGCCTTTAATTCAAGTCCATTCCTATAATATTTTGGCAGGAATAACAACAGATCGAAGCCATATAAAGACACCAAAGACTTGGAAATTGGTTGAAAATTGTAGAAGAAGTTGTCTTAACAAAAATAGGTACCCTTAACATATAAATAAGTATAGATGGTAATAACAGCTGACAACAGTTAAAAAACATTTAAAAACTACTGTATTGGGTCCAGATTTTAACTAACATTTTGGTTGAATTTCGACCAGTTGGAAGTTATCAATTATTGAACAACAGCTTATAATATTGGCCAAACGATTGGTGAGTATAAGATAAATATTCCCCTTTTCTGACATGTGACATATATGAACATCGACTCTTCTCAAAATTCAAGGTCAAGATTCGAGATTGCTACCGGTATGATCCGTCTGTTCATTGTTAGACATTTGACATGCTTCAGGAATGGAAAGCATTCCATCATAACCTAACGTTCAAGACGGACGTCAAAATGCATCAGGCAGGCTCTGATAAGGCTAGCAAGTCGTTAGTGAGGAGACAAATTAGGGTTATTCTAGGGTTCAGGTGACAGATCTAGCGACGTCTGGCCGGGCTCCCCAGGCAAGGTAACGAGGTAACGGCACTGACGAATTTGTCCATGTGATGAAACTGTTAGGCCTACTAAAAGCTAAGATCACACTTGACAACTCGGTGGAGGTGCGGCACGGTGGAAGAATTTCCTTAAGATTTTTTTGTATGTTATTAATGCAGTGAAGCACACTTGGCAAAACCGGCGGAAGCAAACATTTTTTTTTTGCGTAAAACTAAATAATCAACAGTCGCAATCTCTACATTTGCCTACCTCGTGTCCATTTTAGCAACTGTCTGTAGACCGGATAGTTCCGGTGGTGCGCTCTTAGACCAAATATTATTAGACAGAAATTCAGTTTATTTATTAATATTAGACCAATATTATAGGACCAGAGCACAGCACCTGCATGGCAGGGACACGTGGCCGGTTACCGGTTGTTGCAGGGACATGGCTGGCAATGTGTAAATCCACCTTTATAGTTCATTCAAATAGCTAGCGGTTTCCAAGTGCATCATCTATTTCTACTTTCTACAAGTGGACTGAACTCTTATCGTCGACACTTATCTAAACTGACAATGTTACTCATTCCTGCCACAAATACACGGCAACGTAAGAGGAAGAAGAATGTGAGTAATCCATTGGGGTAGGGAATACTCAGTCTGGGCTCCAACTAATGTTTGGTCTATTTACGCTCGGACTTTGACCCCAGCAGGAACCGGAACCGTGGCGTCATCGTCGTGGCTGTCGTCTGCAGCGGTGCTGCCAATTCCGGAATGGAAAGTCAGGTAATCAGCTGATCGCATATTCAGGAACCGGAAATAACGCGTTCATTGACCGGATTGCCTTTCTAACGGCTGAGGATTTATTGGGGGCGATTAGAAATTTTCACTTGACAGTTTATATTTTTGGATATTAACAGTTTAAAATATTTATATTTATGAACACAAAATATGAAAACCTGTGATTGTTCTAAATTACTATGAGCACCTTACAAAGAAGGCATGGTTGTCCTTTTCAAAATCAACTTTTAAGTACAAGTAATATTAGGCCTACATAAATTAATTGGGTTGCTGGGTTGCCAAAAAATTATTATGTTGCTTTCCTTAAAGTTAATACTCCAACGTTAAAGGCAAATTCATAGTACAAGTTATTTTCTACTATTTATTACTGTACAATATTTTGTTCTTTAGAAAAAACAACGTGTGGAACAAATTTGCTAGTTTAATTTAATTTTAAATATGTAAAATAATAACTTACAGTAATTTGGTTTCGGTCCTACATTTTATGATAAAGTAAAAGATAGATTCTGTCTACTATAATGTCCTCGCACATTAAGGGTATATGTAGGATATACCCTTAAGGAGATTTAATAAGTTATCTATTACACAATGAGACTATTTAATACATATTTGTTAAAAAATTCAACGGAAACTTAATGACAAATTACTGTCTAAACGTGTAAGACTGCAATGCAGTAAAGCGCTGCGGATGCATCGCCACAAATGACGGCAGTAGTGTCAAATTGTTGGTGCTGGCCCAGTTCAAGGTCACCTGAGGGATGACGTCATCGAGGTCAATGACCTCACCGATGACGTCATCGATGACGTCATCGATTGCGTCATCGATGACGTCATCACTAATGACGTCATTTCTATGACGTCACACCCATGACGTCACAGAAATGACGTGCTGATGACGTCATCACCCCTTACGTCATCAAAATGACGTCACCGACGCCACTGAGGTCAAGGTCAAGCCGAAACTTAAAATTTTTTGGCACTTTTGCCGTTTCTCGCACTACGCTCCGAGTTTCAGTCAGAGTCCCCGTGACCTTGACCACTTGGAGCGAATTTTCGACGAGAAACGGCAAAAGTGCCAAGTTAAACTCGAGTTTCTGACATGACCCTGCCTAAATGGGCAATCGGTTATCCCTCAGGTGACCTTGAACCAGAACAACACCAACAATTTGATATTACTGTGACCTTGAATACCTAACAACGGAGCGCCGACACCGATGCGCACCCCACGACAGCCACCGAGTGACTGACTGTCAGGCTCTGTGTATGCTAGGTATATCGGCTTGAGAGACTAAGACTCTAAACTGTCAGGAATGGGAGTAACTAACTGAATTTTGCAAGGAAAAGTCATTTCATCCAATATTTTAAACAAATCCTCATCAGTAAAACTGACATTAGTCTGTTTTGTATAAAACTTAGGGTGTCCGCGCAACAGTTTGCGCCACTTAGCTAAAGTTGAAACTCTCTTAACTTTGAGTGGTGGACAGTGAGCAACTAATAAAGTCTTAACACGGCTAAGTTTCTTACCTAAAGTGTCCTGCGACATGGCTTCACCTCACAAAAGTCCGCACAATACTGAGAGACTGCTTGTAGCGCATGAATCAAGGGAAAAGAGGTGGGGGAAACAGCAGGAGTGGGGGAAGGTCACAGTAGCGGGGGAAGGTGAGGTGGTACGCTGGAGTATCGCATCACTTCACCATGAGCTGTCCTACAGTGAACACACTGTTCTCTTGGCCAGAGTTGGCACTAGAAGAAACATTCCTGTACAGCTTAGGCTGTGAGAGCCGTGGAAGCAAAGTCAAAGTGGAAATTGTGTTAAACTCCAAGATGAAGAGTCTCCTAAATAAACTAATTGTATCCTTGCAATCTCCTATAACTTTAGAGAAATACCACTTTATTAAGCGACACCTTATACTTTGGCAAAACGAAGCAGAAATGGAAAAGATTACAGTAAAATTAATGTAACTTAAAACTTGGACTGGACACTCATGGCGATACCACGTGGCGTGCAAACGCCACCCTAAACATTACAAGTTAGGTTATTGAGCACCTCTGGTACGATAACTGATGTGCTAGAGTTAAAGTGTGATGACCTTGAGTCAAAACACTGAAATACTACAAGTCGATATCGTCCCAGAGTTAAAGTGTAGTGACCTACATTCAGAACTTGTAAAATTACTTACATATAGAGAGCTAGAGAACAGCGAGACGCACCACATGGAAGCCGGAGACATACTGGCGAAGCGGTGTTGTGCAGCCTAGGGACCCAGTTGTGGTGGGGGGTATAGCCAACACTTAGAGTACAAGTGTTGTGGGTGACCTTGACCCACTTAACTTACCTGACCCCCCCCCCCCCCGCAAAAAATGCGAACCCCCCCCCCCCCCTCCCGCAAAAAATGCGAACCCCCCCCCCCCCCCGCAAAAAATGCGAACCCCCCCCCCCCCGCAAAAAATGCGAACCCCCCCCCCCGACAAAAAGTGCCCCCCCCCCACCCCCACCCCCACCCCCACCCCCACCCCCACCCCTGATATCCTGGGCGTGGCAGCCCCGGTAGGGATATAAGGGGGCCCAGCCAGAGCCGGCTCGCAGTCCGCTCCCGCGCGTTGAACGTGAACGATCGGGACGGACCGCCATAGGCATCACTAAACATTGAATGGCGCCTTCAGTGTTTAGCGAAGTCTACTCTAACTTTAAGACTTGTATTAGTTGTAAGATATTGCGCTTGCGTTTGGGTATTGCGAATTGTTTTATATGAGAGTGTTTTACTTGTACCTTATGTCTCCTGTGTGTCTTTTATCCTTTGTGTCTTGTTTGTTATATGTGTTTAACATGTATGTGCTTGTTCCAGCATTGACTACGTTGAGCTCAATTGTGTGTTGTAAGTGTGTTATATTTTTCTAAAGTGTATACGCTTGTTTTAGCAATCCCCCCTTGAGCTTTTGCAATGCTCAAAGTAAATCGTAAAGACAGGGAACGGGAGTAGGCCCCCGTGTAAAGTTACTTTTGTATAATTGTTAGGCTCCTCTCATGCATGCTTTAATGCGGCTGAGAAATAGGAGCGTCCGTTTGTACGCCTATATGGGGGTAATAAGCCGATGGCCTCTGCACTCGGACCGAGGACGTAAGCCACTAGGGTGTCCTCAGTTAGTTTCCCTTCTGGAAACTCAAAATTATGTAAATGAAACTTTGTTAGCTATTTGTGTTTTTTTGTCCCCAAGGCCCCCGAACATTCGTGGTTCGCCATGGATGTACGGGGGCCGAAATTTTTTTAATGTCCGTGTGGCCTTGACCCACATAGGACTTGTAAAAATTTACTGCATTGCTAAATTAAAAACATTAAAGATAGGGTTACGGGAGTAGGCCCCCGTGTAAAGCCACTTGTTTTATAATTGTTAGGCTCCTCTCATGCATGCTTCAATGCGGCTGAGAAATAGGAGGTGGTCCGTTTGTACGCTTATACGGGGGTAATGAGCCGATGGCCTCTGCACTCGGACCGAGGATGTAAGCCACTAGGGCGTCCTCAGTTTTTTTTTCAAAATATGTAAATGACATTTCGTTAGGTATTGGAAAAGTTAATAGTTGGAAATGCAGTAAATGTTTACAAGTCTCGCGTGGCGAAGGGTACACGACATTGGATGTTGCCTTGTTGTCATAGTTGGGTCTCTTCGGAGGCTACAGCGATGACAACCCAAGTGCCCCACACCCCCATAGGGGGGTGTGGGGCTTATTTTTTTAAAGTTTTTTCGTGACCTTGACCTAAATATAAAAGTTTTCAAAATCTTTAACAGTCAGATCTTACTAACACAGTTTATATATAGAGGTCTTTTAAAAGTTAACAGTTAGGTATTAGTAACGCACAAGTTTGGAATTGGGTCTCTTGGGAGGCTTCAGCGATGGCAACATAAATGTCCCAAGTGGGGTTTATTTTTTCAAAAAGTGCGAGCCCCCCCCCCCCCCGACAAAAAGTGCGACCCCCCCCCCCCGACAAAAAGTGCGACCCCCCCCCCCCCCCCGACAAAAAGTGCGACCCCCCCCCCCCACCCCCACCCCCACCCCCACCCCCACCCCCACCCCCACCCCTGATATCCTGGGCGTGGCAGCCCCGGTGGGGATATAAGGCGGCCCGGCTGCATGCACTTCTCATTCCCGTCCAAGCTCCCGTACGGACAGGTTCTCTCTTGTTCTTGAGATTATTTATAATAACTTCACTTTTTCATTCTCATCTATTCTTCTCATTAAGTCTATTTATTACAATGGGTAAAATGGGCCTTAAACTCAAAAACTACCCGCCAGCTTCAACCTCAACCGACACGACTCAACCTCCATCATCCTTCGCCTCGATCCTGGAATATCTGATGACTGCAAACATCTTGAGCTGCCTGACGATGCCACCACCGCCGCCGCCACCACAGCCCGCCTCCATGCCCAGCCTGTCGCCACTGCCGCCGACAGTGGAAGAGGCCGGTGCACCTCCACCATCGTCAGGAAAACTCAGCGGTCGAGTCCCGGTAGCCTCTCCAGCACTCTCGCTGCTATCGGACTCAGGATCGGAGTCTGCAGTCTTCGAAGAGACGTCCAGGTCGAGGATAACCCCCTACAGCAGAACCCAAAAAATCCTATCCTATACCAAATCACAATGTCCCTCACCCATATCCCCCATGCCATCCACACCAACCAAAGCATCCCGTAAATCCATCTTTTCCCCTGAACTTCCCTCCATAGACCTAACACGCTCTCCTACCCCACCCAAAATTGTTTGCTCCATTCCTTTTGACCAATCTTTGCCTCTTCCACCCCCTTCCACCCCTATTTCTTCTAGCCAGCCTAATTCGGAGAAGCTCCAAAACACTAAGAGTCCAACACTAAAGAAACGTAATCGTGTTAAATGCCCTGCTGGCAAGCGTGATAAATGCGATTATGTTTGGTTTAGCAGAGAGGCTGTGGTTCTTTGTTGTCCGAGTTTTGCTCTTCCAGAAAAAGATCGTTGCCAACGACACTTGAATAAGAAAATCAAAATTCCGACACCAAAGCCCTATAGCCTTAATATTATGCCTGAAAAGTCCAAGTTCAAACACCCCAACAGTCCGCAGAAGCTGAAAATTAATAGGCTCAAGAGGGACAAAAAATATTATTTCATTGTTCAAGCTTATGGAGCATTTAACATAAATGTGCAAATCATTCTAAAAGGTGATGGCCGCCTTCATAGAATGAAAGTACCACCTGCGATGGTACAAAGAGAATTTTTTGTCCCCGGGGCTTATTTAATTCGAAGAAAAGGATGCCGATCTGTTTGGGAAATGGATTAGGACATGGGCTCACTAAAAAGAAAAAGCCAAAATTGTTAGGTTGTGTTGGACAATATTTAAAAGTCTTTTTCCAAATTATTTTTCCAAATTTAGTCTTAACCCTCTTAAAGTAAGGGAGAGGGGTATTATACAAGTCAACTAATAAAAAAAAAAAATACTTGACTTGTATAATACTTTAACCTGGCGGTGATGTAAAGTCACTGGGACAATCTCAAACCGTGTCCTTGAGGGTGAAGACTAAGTTACAAATAAATCATTAACAAATAAAAACTTACCTCCAAACACTTGTAGCTTGCTACAAGTGTTTGGAGGTAAAAATTTTTCAAAGTTTGAATGACCTTGACCCATATAAATTACTTACAACTAATGTTGTGTATCACGTGATACCCCCACTCTAACGCTCTTACTAAGCTTGTATGAGCCGTTCATTTGCTTCAGTCTGTTTCTGTGCTCCGTGGTAAACATGTCACGGTACAATTACAAAGGTGGTGACTTCTTGATAGATCAACACAATGCTTGGGAAGTGCTAAACCAGCATAGAATGGAAGTTGAGTATTGTATAAGACAAGACGGGTCTACATTTTATCTATGTATTATAAACAACCAAACTCATAAGTATGAACACTGGACAAAAATTAATTATAACAACATAGATGAGCTGTTTGCTTGGGTGTTTGAGGTGTGTAAAGTCATTGAAGAAACCAAAATAATGGGTGTGCTAAAGGTATGTAAAACTGATGACCGGGAAGACTAAGCAAAATTTCTTTTAACCCCCCCCCCCCAGTGTTATCCCCACCACTAAAAATGGGTATATATAGGAGTGGTGATCAACCGTCCTCTCATTCTGCTTTACACCGTTAAGCTGAACACCACCATGTCTGCTATGAACGTCCCAGCCTCTACCTCTGGCCCGGTCGCCTCCAACTCCAGCCCGAGCATTGGACCAATCCGATCGGGGCCTTCGTCAAGAAGTCGTGTCCGATTCTCCGGCTTTGGTCCTGTGAGGAAGGAGTTGCGGAGCAGCGGGGCGTCTCAACCAACCACGACGGATACATCAACTCAGACTCCACCAAACATCATCGAGTGGTACGACGAAGTGATAGAGCAAAGGGACAGAATGCTAGAGAATACTCGCAGGGAGCTACTTTATGTTAGGAGTAAATGGGAAAAACTGATTAAGAAGTGTGAAAGCCTGTTGGACAGTGATGATAGTGAGGATGAGAGTGGATAGGTGTGTGGGTAAAGACTTGGACTGGGACTTGTGTGTATGTATGAATGTGTGCGTGAATGTGAAATACAGAGCGGGGGATAGATCACTCTGTGGCAATGGACTAACATGCCACTTAGTGATCTATCCCCCGTTCTGGTAATGTTTTTGGATGGCCTTGACCCACTTTACCAAGGCTAGCTAGTACCCCCACCACTGATAAGTGTATATATATACGGGTATTGATGTGCAGTTTGGTTATTCTGCTTTGTATCGCTTAGCTGAATACCTCACTTCAACATGGCTTCCAACTGCAAAACTTCTCAGGCTTCCTCTTCTTCTTCAAGAAGGCGTGCTGCCAACGTCCTGCCTGCTACTCGTGGACCTGCTCGACCATTCCACAGCATAACTGTTGCTCGGGCAAACGCCTGCAAAGCTCCAATGCTACGGACCTTGCTGGAGGTGAGCCAAGACGGGCAAGGCTTGCTCAGTCCTGGTCAACGGCAGGAGCAAGAAAGGCGTATGGCTTACTACAGGCTGCAGGGTGTAGTTCCCAGCTTGAAGTTAGGCGATCCGAGAGTAGCAAGCATCAACGAGGCAGCGGACTACATATCACACCTTCACAGTGTTTTAGAAGTAAAGGACCAACAAATTGAAAACTTAAAAGAACAATTGAAGCAATTTAACTTTAATCCTGTAGAGTTTGTGGAAGCAGTGATGAGTGATAGTGATGATGAAGGAACTGAATATATATTGGGTATGTAATGAAAGACTTGGACAGGGACATGTGTGTGTGTGTAGAATACAGAGCGGGGGATAGACTACTTTGCGGCAATGGACTAGCATGCTGCTTAGTGGTCTATCCCCCGCTCAAAGGGTAGCATTGGATGACCTTGACCCACTTTACAGCAAGGACAACCGGTTAACTGGTATAATAGAGGGGGGTCTGTACATCCCGACTTCATTCTGCTTTGAACCTTCCAGTGGAACGCTAGAAAATGAGTGGATCACTGATCATTGGTAAGGAGTGGGAGTATGTAACCATAAACTATTTAAACTGTAAAGGGATGTTGAAGAAGGTGTATGATAATGTTAAAAGAATGGTTGTTGAAGAAGGTAGGGTAGTGATTGTAGCGTGGAAGAAGAAGCAGTATACAGGACAACAAGTGAGAGCAAGTGACTTTGGGGGAAATAGTGTGTTTCAAATTGGACGAGCGAACTTGGTTAATTTGGACATTGTGTTTTGGGACTTGGAAAGGTTAATTGAAAATAGTGGCAAACATGGGGAACTCTTAATTGGCAGGGAGGACAGAGTATATGAGTAAGTGTAAAAAAGACTGGGGGCTTATGTGTGTGTGTAAAGACTAGGACTTGTGTGGAATACAGAGCGGGGGATAGATCACTTTGCGGCAATGGACTAGCATGCTGCTTAGTGGTCTATCCCCCGCTCAAAGGGTATTATTGGATGGCCTTGACCCATATAAAGGTAGAGGGGGAATGGGTAATAGGAGGGGGAAATTGGTATATATGTAGGACTGATGAATAAAGCATTTAGTCAAGCATTTGTCTAGACACTATCAACAACAATGGAGAGCTTCAGTGTTGAGTTCATCCTCTTGGAAGAAGACATCAACGAAGTGGTGGAACTTATAGAGGAGAAGACCAGCCAGGGCACATTGGAACTTGTGAATTGCGAACCGTTGGACAATGCCGCAATCGATAAGATTGCATATTTCATGATGCATTTGTATAACGAACAAACAACCAATATGGAGTTTGTGCAGTACCTTTATCAAAACCAAGTAAATGTGCGAGTGACAATTACTTGGTGGCAGTAATAATAAAGTGTAACATATGGATGTGGACTTGGACTTGAGTGTGGTCTGCGGAATAGAGCGGGGGATAAATCACTTTGCGGCAATGGACTAGCATGCTGCTTAGTGGTCTATCCCCCGCTCAAAGGGTATCTTTACGTGACCTTGACCCACATAAATTGTATAGTTGGTGGGGGTATAAAAAGGGTAAGCAAATTGGATGGATACAACACTTCCATACCATGGCTCCACTTGACAACACCGTGTTCCATCGCAACAGAATTGTCTCTATTCTGGAGGTAATACCTCTAGAAATTATAGAAGTAGAGGACCAACTACCTGCGGTTGATCAAGAAGAGGAGGAGGAAGAGATAATGGATATTGAAACGGACTCTGACGAAGCTGGTTCAACGGACAATGAGGTGGACTTGCATGCCTACGAAACATTAGAGTCGTCATCTGAGTCGGAAATGGAATTCCAATTGGAAATCGAAGAAGAAGAAGAACAAGACACTCCCCATCGTCCAATGGATAGGATGTTAGTTGCCAGAAGAATTATGTATTGTCATCGCTGCCTATTCCGTGATGAGGATGATTCCGACTCTGATGGTGATGTTTCACCCTTGTAAAAAGTTTAAACAAAAAGTTAAAAAAGAATGTGAGCGGGGGATAGAGCACTTTGTAGTAAATGATGCTGCTTAGTGCTCTATCCCCCGCTCAAAATAATAATTCCAAACGACCTTGACCTACATAAACTTGCTCAAACAGACATCTTTGAAAAAACTTGTACAAATTATTGAATCTAGACCAAATATCATCAATTTATCAAGCCTACTGATAAATGTATTACAAACGGTTGTGTAAAGGCTAAATTTAGCACATGAGTGATAACCTGTTTCCATATGACGTCACTTTTCCCACCTATCTGCCTCGGATATAAAGGGTCCCGGTGGAGTGCGCTGCTCATTATTGCGTGGACATTCACAGAGTGTGCATTCAAAGCCAAACTGTTTGAAATGGCTCTTTGCGACATTTGTGGGGAAATCTTTCAAGACGAAGATCTTTTCACCATACACAGAGAATTACATGAAGACGAAGATAGAAAAGAAGATATTACTATGGATGAAATAGACTTAGACTCAATTGACCGGTCTTTGGAAGAGCACCAGAAGCAGACGGACTACTGGGACAGCTGTCTACAGCAAATGCAAAGAAGAAGACCTAGTGTGATCCAATTTGCTGGTGCTGGACCATCTACTGCTACAAGACCTATTGAAGAAGAGGACACCGAAGAAGAGGACACCGAAGAAGAGGATATGGAAGATGAAGAACTGGAAAATGTAAGACAACTGCGCACCACAGCCTTGCCAGGACGAGTTGTAACACATTTCAAAATTAATAACGTTCAATTGGAATTGGAAACATTCATAACCCAGGCTAAGGAACTTGTTGGTCAAACGTTGAGGGAAGAATTACAAAGGCTAAATTTTATTAAATTTGGAATGGTGTTAGAGGCTATGTTTAACAATACTGATGGTGAAACAGCATTGAGAGCATTCATTACCAAAAACCGAACCCTTACCTTCACCTCCGACATTGATGATATTATTGAAGAATGCTTGGAGGAACTTATAACCAAACTCCAAGAACATGAAGGAAGAGGATCTGGATGGACTTTGTCATCAATCGAAGGTATGGATGTTAGGGTTCATAAACATGGATATGGTTTAAGAGGTAGTAGTTTTATCCCTCTACCAAAGAAAATCCAAAACACTAACTCGTGTAGAAATGTTCAAAATGAGGGTAATGAATGTTTCAAGTATGCAATGTTAACCAAGTATGTTAAAGATCATCCTGAAAGAGTTGGTAGAGAATATTACGAAAATGAACACCGCTACAACTTTCAAGGTCTTACTTACCCAGTTACTTTAAAAGATATTGACAAATTTGAAAAGAAAAATCCTGGCGTTTCAGTCAATGTTTTTGGTCTGGATGATTCCAACAACGTTTATCCTTTGCGGGTAGTAAAGGTTGAGCAAAGAAACCATACGGATTTGCTATTGATAACCAAGGGTGAAATTTCCCATTATGTATGGATAAAAGACTTTGAAGCGTTAGTTGTAAAACAATTGACCAAAAGAGTAAATAGGATTACAGTTTGCAAGAGATGTTTCTGCTTTTCTTGGAAAGATTCAAGACGTGGAGGATTGGACTGGTTATTGGAACATAAAAGACTTTGCAACGAGAACTATGAAGTAAAGATAAGTCTTCCACCGCCTACCCGAGCTTCAATACAATTTAACAAGACAGTTCACCAATACCGAATTCCAATAGCGGTCTATGCAGATTTTGAATCAACGTTAGTACCACAGGAGCTGCCGGACGGCGAAGTGACTAGAAGAACAAAATATCAGTTGCATCAGCCCAACAGTTTTTGTTTACTAGTTAAATCAACCTTGTCTGAAAACCAATTGCAAGACTATGGTTTAACATCCACTCCAATACTCTACCGTGGTGAAGAAGCCGCTAAGTATTTTGTAGACCAACTGTACGATATTGCTGGAAAGGTTCAACGCTTGTTCGGTAATATTGTACCTATGGAACCTTTAAACCAAAATCAACAAGAAGAATACAACTTAGCGACAAGATGCTATTTATGCAAGAAGATGTTCAGTGAAGAAAACCCAAAAGTAAGAGATCACGATCACCTGACAGGGTTATACAGAGGAGCTGCTTGTAATTCATGCAATATAAATTACAAACTGCCAAACTTTATTCCTGTCGTTTTACACAATCTTAGCGGCTACGACTCCCACTTTATTATCCCGGAGTTAGGAAGAGATGACGGTAAAATTGATGTTCTTGCTACAACATTGGAAAAGTACATCAGCTTTTCAAAAACAGTAGGTAAAATTAAACTTCGCTTTGTAGACTCTTACAGATTTATGGCATCTAGTTTAGCCAAATTGTCAGAGAACCTAAGAAGAGAAGACCTAAAAGAAACCAGAAAAATTGTACCTGAAGATAAATTAGACCTAGTATTACGGAAAGGAGTGTTCCCCTACGATTACATAACTTCTACAGAAAAATTTGAAGAAACCAGTCTACCGCCGATTGAAGCCTTCAACAGCAAATTAAACGAAAGTGAAATCTCCGTTGAAGACTACAATCATGCATGTAATGTTTGGAACCAACTAAACATTCAAACCTTAGGGGAATATTCTGACTTTTATATAAAATTGGACGTAACTCTGTGGTGCGATGTGATGGAAGAATTCAGAAACACCTGCTTCTCCGCCTATGGACTGGACCCTCTACACTCGTACACATCTCCAGGATTAGCATGGCAAGCTATGCTAAAGTCAACCAACTGTCGACTGGAACTTCTAACGGATATTGATATGGTGCTCATGATGGAATCTGGTGTACGGGGCGGTTTGACACAAGCTGTAACACGTCATGTCAAAGCCAACAACAAGTACATCCCCGGCTTCGACGAGCAACAACCATCGGTCTACCTTGGATATTTTGATGCAAACAACCTTTATGGTTGGGCAATGTCAAATCCGCTTCCCTATGCTGACTTCAAGTGGATCGACCCGGCCACCATCGGAGACATCTCACAGATTCCAAAGGATGGTCCAAAAGGCTATATTTTGGACTGTGATTTTGAATACCCGGAGCACCTTCATGACCATCACTACGACTTGCCTCTCCTAGCCAAGACTGAAGTTTCACCGACAGGAAGATGGCCAAAATTGATGATGACCTTGGAGAATAAGGATCGCTATGTGGCTCACTACTGGGTAGTTCAACAGGCTCTTGAATTGGGTCTACGTATAGTGAGAATTCATAGAGCAATTGAATTCACCCAGTCTTGTTGGTTGAAACCATATATTGATTCCAACACTGCAAGAAGAGCTGCAGCGACAACAGCATTTGAAAAGGACTTCTATAAATTAATGAACAATGCCATCTTTGGGAAGACCTTGGAGAACAAAAGAAAACACAAAAATGTAAAATTAGTGAGTGATCCTAGGAAATTGGAAAAATTAGTGCAAAAACCAAATTTCGGAACATCCATGATTATAAACGAAAATCTAGTCGCTGTCAGTATGAAGAAAACAACAATAGTCATGGACCGTCCGTTATACATAGGTATGTCGATTTTGGATATAAGTAAAACCCTGATGTATGATTTCCATTATAACAAAATGGTTAAACATTACGGAAGGGAAAACATTGGAGTCGCATACATGGATACGGACGCGTTTATCTACTGGATAAAGACTTTGGACATGTATGAAGACCTAAGGACTTTTCCATACAAAGAAGATTTCGATTTTTCTGACTATCCGAAAAACCATCCAAATTTTAATGAAAAATATAAAAAAGTAATTGGAAAATTCAAAGATGAAGCAAATGGAATGCCTTTAGAAGAAATAGTGGCGCTGATGGCGAAATTGTATTCATTTAAGATGTACCACGAGAACAACACACCGACAGTGAAGAAAGCAAAAGGAGTGAAGACATCTTATTTGAAAAAACACGTGACATTTGACCACTACAAGACTTGTTTGTTTGAAGATACTACGATATCAGCAACATTCAACAATATCCGAAGCTTCAAGCATCAAGTCTACAGTGTCACTGAAATTAAAAAAGCGTTGTCAGCTCGGGATGATAAAAGATACATTATGCCCGACAAAATCCACACTCTTCCTTTTGGCCACTACTCTCTAAACCCTATCAACTAGTAACCTATTCTTCGTCCTTCTACAACTACGACCTTATTCCTTTCTCCTTCCGTAAAAAAAATGGGGAACACGGCAAGTCCAACGCCGTGTTCCCCATTTTTTTACACAAGTTTGGATGACCTTGACCCATATAAATGATGTGAATATTTAAAACAACATTCATTGTGATTATACATGTGATACAACAAACATTGAAACCTGCAATATGAAGGACTTGAAGCAACAAATTGTCAACGAACTTCATAAACCTGCAAGAAGAAAGTTTCCACGAAGAAATACGGTGATAAAAGGAATTAATGATTTATATCAAGCGGATTTAATCGAAATGATTCCTTATAGCAAACAAAATAAAGGATATAAATACATATTGACTGTTATTAACTGTTTTTCAAAAATGGCAGATGCTTTACCACTAAAAGATAAAAGTGGCAAAAGTGTTACAAAAGCAATGGAAACAGCTATACAAAGAGACAAACATACTATTAAACATTTACAAACAGATGATGGAAAAGAATATTTTAATAAGGAATTTGCAAATTTAATGAAAAAACACAATATAAACCATTATTCAACCAATTCAGAAGTAAAAGCCTCAATAATCGAAAGATTCAACAGAACTTTAAAAAGTGCAATGTATAAAATGTTTTCCAACAGAGGATCGCACATATGGATTGATATGTTACCAAAACTTATAAACGATTACAATAACAAATTTCATAGGACTATCGGGATGAAACCAAACCAAGTAACTAGTAAAAATGAAAACCTTGTATTAAAACGTATAAAAACGAATACTAAACCAAAAGTTGAAAAACTAAAGCCTAAAAAATTTAATGTGGGTGATAAAGTGCGAATAAGTAAATATAAAGGTGTATTCAGTAAAAGATACCTGCCAAATTGGACCAATGAGGTTTTTACTGTATTCAAAGTACAACCTACAGTACCTGAGACATATATTTTAAAAGATAATAAAGGACAATTGCTTGAAGGAGGGTTTTATGGACATGAAATGTTAAAATCAACAGTAGGCGATGTATATTTAGTTGAAAAGGTGTTGCAACGGAAAAAAGATAAGGTCAAAGTACGATGGTTAGGATTTAATAAGACGGAAGATTCTTGGATACCTAAAAAGGATTTGATATAACGATAGAGAATCATTTTAGGTTGAACCATTACAAAGGATGGAGATAGTACCACAAAAAGAGAGTTTTACTATTAATAATATAGATGAACTCACAGTGGATAATTCAGAATTCAATAGTGGGAAGCATGGCAATTTGTTACCAAACACCGTTCGTTGTCTGGTTACCGGACCTTCCAACTGTGGAAAAACTAATGTAGTATTCAATTTGATTACAAACCCTAAAGGATTACGATTTAACAATCTATATGTATTTTCAAAATCACTACAACAACCAAAGTATCAATTATTGGAAAAAATACTGACTAATGTGCCTGAAGTTAAATATTTAAAGTTTAATGCAAGCGAGAGTGTCATGCAGCCACAAGAAGCTAAACCATTCTCCGTGTTTATATTCGACGATGTATCTTGTGAAAACCAAAACACAATAAGGAATTACTTCGCTATGGGTCGACATAACAACATAGATAGCATTTATATTGGCCAAACTTACAGCAAAATACCTAAACAACTCATTAGAGACAATGCAAACATGTTAATTGTATTTAAACAGGACGAAACCAACCTAAAACATATATATTTTGATCATGTAAATGCGGATATGACATTTGAACGATTTAAAGAGTTGTGTGGAAAGGCTTGGGCTGAAAAGTATGGGTTCCTAACAATTATGAAGGAACAACCGCTAAACAATAGTCGATACAGGATAGGATTTGATAAATTTATATTAATACATTAAACGTGGTATAACACATTCATTGTTGTACAACACGTCTTGCTACAAACATGGTTAACCAAGAAAAATTAGTAAAAGAAATAAAATCACTTAGTGATTCTATTCGGGCTAAAAACAGAGCATTGAAACTAGGTATTAGCGAGAGGGAGAAATTCCTTGAATCTACTTTTAAACCTATTACTGAACCCTTGAAACAATTAAACAAAAAATTTGCTAAACCTGTATTGGAAGGAGATGCGATTGCACCTATTACAAAGTTTGAAAGAGAAAATGTAAAATCAGAAGATTTTAGCGATGAAGACCCGGAATCCTCTACATATAGTGGTTTTACCGGTGGAGAACCCGAAAGAGAGCTAGAATCACCAGACTATAGTGGAATAAGAGAATTATATGAAGTAAAAGCCAAAAGAGGACATGAAGTTGTATCAACTGCTAGTGAAGAGGAAAAAGAAGAAGCAAGGGAAGGTCCGTCAAACATAAGCTTGTTGGGTGAAAACATTCATAACAAAGGACCTTTAGGAAGGAAATACATGATAAAAATGTTAGCTGGAACAAACCCTAATAAAAACTACCATAGTTATGGAGTAAGATTAACAGAAGAGGGTTTAATGGTTGGTAATAGCCCGGTAAACATTGATGAACATGATAATATTATTGTTGGTGATCAAAGATATAAGGGCACAAGAGGATTATTTGAATTATTATTTGAAAATAAGCCTTTAGAATTGTTAGTTAAAGAAAAAGACATGGAAGCATATAAAAAGATTTTGGAACAAACTAATGCATACAGGAGGAAGTATTCAGCTGACCAACCTGTTTTTAGATCAAAGTCTTTAAAATATAGAGAATTTGTATCCAAGTTAATACCAACAACGAGAAGACAACCAATGCCAATAATACCAAGAAAACCTGTAAAACGAAGGTTTGTGTCATCCACTTTGGATATAAGTGCTACAGAACCAAGAAAAAGAAACAAGTCTGTTACAGGTACAGGTTTAATGAAGAAACTGTATAACACAAATGTGATTTATTACAATAATATCAATAAATTGGTTGATAGAATGAAACTAATACATGAAGCTAAAGAAGCGGGTCATACTGGATTGGAAAACGAATGGGTGGCTTTAGTGGATGAACTCCGAAACCGTGGGGTAATCTCATAAAAATGCGTTACTCCCTAGAATACTATTCAGTTGCACTATGAGTGTCGACAAGTTCGGACGTTACTCCTCGGATGGGTTATATTATGCCAATAGTTTAAAAAGAAGTGCTGGTTTACCACAAACACCTGATGGAGATTATGATATGAGTAATAAAAGGTTAAAAAACATAAAAGATCCTTCGGATGAAAACGATGCAATAAATCTAAAAATATTAAAGGAAAAGATATCGCCAACATTAAAACTACAAAATAACACATATGACGCGGAAAATCATAGAATTATCAACGTTGGTAAACCAAATGAAAATGGTGATGCGATAAACAAAGGTTATTTGTCATCTGAATTAAAAAATACGTTAAAATTCAATGGGAAAACGTATAGTGCCAACAATAAACGTATATCCAACGTAGATGACCCTAAAGATGCAAAAGACAGCGTAAATAGACGCTATTTACATTCTTTGATACCTGAAAAGACAAAAGATGGATTTTCTTTTTATAAATTTGTTATTAATGATATAGGCTATCCAAAAACTGAAAACGATGCTGTAAATCTAAAATATATTAAAGATCATTGCATCATACGTGATGTAGGGGTTATAGATTGTTTTAATAATTGTTTAGCAAATGTTAAAGATGGTTCGGCGCCATCAGATGGTGCAACAGTGGGTCAAATGATGGAAACCTTAAAACAAGAAACAACCTCTTTTGTAAAACAAGATCAAGTAGTATCGAAGCAAGGGGATGAATTTGTTCAAGGTAATGAAAAGTTTAATTTATTAACATACAAAAATGATGCTTGGGATTGCATGGATAAAAAGTTATCAAATATGGGATGGGGTTATGAAAAACAAGATGCAGCTGCTTTATCACAAACCGTACATCTAGATCCAGATCGATATTTTAGATGGTTTACATGTAAAAATAGAGTGATAAGAGACTTGGCACAAGGAAGAGAAGCAAATGATGCTGCAACTGTAGGACAGACCATTACAACATCATTAAAGGATAGTAAAGTGTATAATTGTAATAATAAACGTATAACAAACCTTAAAGACCCTGAACATGTAGATAATGCTGTCACTGTTAATTTTCTTGTAAAAGTTTTAGGTAATGCGATATTTGATTTACACAATCATTTTACACCAGATATTCTTCAAGGAAAATCAGGTCATAATACTTATGCTGAATCCATGAGAGGTGAGTATATTAAACGAGAAATTTATAATAAATACTTTATTAACCCTAAAACGAAACAGTTTAGATCATCAGATTGGGGTGATATTGATATTTAAGTAAATAACTCAATAAATGACTTCATTTATGTGCAACCTGTCATAGAGTTAACACATGAGTTGCACATTGCCATTATAAAAGGACAATAATGACGTTCAAGTACATCAGTCCATATCGAGACACTGCAAGAAAAGGAGGTGGGATCACGTCCACAGCGGTTTCTCTGTTAAGTAAAGCTTTAAAACAAATTCCAGTAGGATCCATAGTAAATAGAGCAATAGACGCATTACCATACGAATTTCATATACCAGGAGGTTATCAGTATTGCGGACCAGGAACTAAATTGAAAAAACGACTGGAAAGAGGCGATCCTGGCATAAACAAGTTAGATCAGGCTTGTAAAGAACACGATATCGCATATTCCACGTTTGCCGATTCAAAAAATAGATCAATAGCTGACAAAAAGCTTGCGGACATAGCTTGGCAACGAGTAAAATCAAGTGACGCTAGCATAGCAGAAAAAGCAGCAGCTTTAGCAGTAACAGCAGGTATGAAGGCTAAAACAGCAGTAGGAGGTGGAAGAAGGAGGAGAAGGAGAGTAAAAAGGAGGTCAACCACAAGAAAACATGGAGGAAATATAAAAAGAAGACGACGATCTACAAGAAAAGGCAGGAAGAAGCCCACCGTGTGGTCAATGGTAAAAAACGGGGCAGGTCTTTACCTAAGACCTTATCGTGCATATTAAATGAAAAAAATCAATTGGTCATACCACATAAAGCATTAACCAATATTGAATTATTTAAATATATTTCCTGTTTAAAAATACCATTTTTCCGCGGTGTGTTTATGAAAGACAGTTTACCAAAGAAAATGTGGCAAAATGAGACTGGAATTGTAAATTTGGATAATACTGAAGGGCCTGGCACCCATTGGGTTTGTTATAAGAAACTAAATAACAATGTATATTATTTTGATAGTTTCGGTAATTTGCCACCACCAAAAGAACTTCAAAATTACTTTAAATGTGCTAAAAACATATATTATAACTATAAAAGAGAACAACCTGATAATACTTCAATATGCGGCCATTTATGTTTGGAATTTCTAGCTAAAAGTATCAGTCACTATTGAGATGTCTTCCTATACGGTATCATTAACAGGAAAATCGTCCACTTTACGAAGTATCCTTTTTCCAGCGTTACGCTTGCAAAAAGGAAGGTTTTGGGAGGCGGCACTATTGGATTTTACAACTTACAACTCTATCCCCAATGTTACGGAAGGTAAAAATAACGTATTGCATTATTATAAGGGAAAGGATGCCAGTGGAAAATTTACAGACTTACAAGAGTGCAGGTTACCCACAGGTTCTTATGAAATTGATCATATAAATGAATTTTTGCAAACTAAAATGGGAAAAGACAATATAACATTAAAAGGTAATAATAATACGATGAAAGCTGAAATTACTTCCAAATATTATATAGATTTCACTCAACCAAACTCAATTGGTGATTTATTAGGATTTTCCAATGATGAGCCTGTTTTAGAACCAGATGTAACACATTCCGGTAAGAAAACAGTAACAATATTAAAAGTCAATAGTATAGACATAACTTGTAACATTATACAAGGTGCTTACAGGGATGGGGCTAACACCCACATCATACATACTTTTTACCCAAGTGTACCACCTGGATTTAAAATTGTTGAAAAGCCACAAAACCTGGTATATCTACCGTTGAACACCACTTTCATTTCAGACATCGTGTTGAGCGTATTGGATCAAGACGGTAACTTGGTAGACTTCAGAGAAGAGCCTATTACGATTAGATTACATTTAAAATCGACACTTTAATACAAAACCATGGGTTTAACATTTAAAAGCGAACAACCTACGGGAAACCGCATTAGTAGCTCTTCAGCTGTGGAGGAGTTAACACGCGAGAACATTCGTTTCTTAGAGAGAATTGGATTAAAATTAACCGAGTATGGATATACTGGATATAGCGCAGGGTCCAACATTCGACGAAACCCTATGGGAAAAAGAATATCACACCCACAACCCTTACACTTCATCGAAATTAAACAATAACGATGAAATTCGTATTCCCATACAAAATCAAGACATTTACACACTACCATGTGAAAGTTACTTGTATATTGAAGGACAAGTTACTAAAAAGGACGGTACTACTGTTGGTACAACAGTTCCATTTATAAATAATCCTATGGCTTTCCTATTTGATGAAATTAGATATGAAATATCAGGTGTAACAGTTGATTCCACTAAAAAAGTAGGTATTACGACAACTTTAAAAGGATTAACATCTATAACACCCAATGAAACCAATTTACTTAAACCTGCCGGATGGGTATTACCTACGATTGACACGATCACTCCAAATCCAAATGGATATTTTGATTTTCATATTCCATTACGTTTGCTGCTTGGTTTTGCTGAAGATTATAGGAAAATAATATTAAACGTTAAACAAGAATTAGTTTTGTTGAGATCTTCTAACGATAAAGACATTATTAAAGCTGCAGATGCTACTACAGATGCGACTTTAGAATGGAAATTAAAATTAGACAAAATTGTATGGAGAGTTCCACATGTTAAATTGGCTGACGAGCATAGAATGCTACTTTTAAGAAAATTAAAAGCCGATCGTGATATTGTTATTCCATTTAGAAGTTGGGAATTTCATGAGCATCCCAGTTTACCTACTACGGATCGACACACTTGGACTGTTAAAACATCGAATTATGTAGAACGAGCCAGGTATATTATATTTGGTTTACAAACAGGTAGAAGAGACTCCATTACTAAACATGCAGGACAGTTTGATCATTGTGACTTGAAAAATATTAAAGTTTATTTAAATTCACAATTCTTTCCATACGACAATTTAAATGTGTCATTCACTAAGAAGAAATACAGTATATTGTACGATATGTACGCGAGATTCCAAAGTTCATATTACGGTAAAACAAATACACCTTTATTACCACCTGACAAATATTTCGATGCCTACCCAATAGTTGTAATCGATTGTTCTAAACAAAATGAATCAGTAAAGTCTTCAAGTGTGGATATAAAAATAGAAATGGAATTCAACGATGCTATACCGGCTAATACAACTGCATACTGTTTAATTCTACATGATAAAATCGTAACATACACACCTTTAACTGGAATTGTTAAAAATGTATTGTAAGAACCGGTTTTGTTTCATTCCGCGAGTATAAAAGCAGAGCGTACAGACCGCTCCTCATCAGTTTGTTGCCTACTGTTGTATGGGTAGCATCGTATTCAATATGGCTTCTCCTAGTGGTACACCTGAAAATGTGGTAGATATTGAGAAGGAGATATCTGAGTTTTTAGATCCTCAAGGTCACCAGGAAGGAGGTGAACAAAACGTTTGCGGACAACTTCACGCCAGTAATAATTTTGAAGAAAAAGGTAAAAGAAGAAAGACTATACAAAAGAGAAAAAGGGATATTGAAGATAATATTTCTCCAAACATATTGAGTGAGGTATTTTTGCGAATATTTTACCCAATCTCTTCCAGTTTGGATAAAAGTGTTTTAATCGGTGTTATGAAATCTACAGATTATTCCCCTACTGTAATTTTAACTCATGGAGCCAAAATGATTTTGTTTACGGACAGTGCTTGGGAATCGTTTATGAAACATTTGCATCTACTAGAATGCTATTTAAGTAGTAACATGTTTGGAAGAAAGACAAGAGTAGGACTTTTGGATTCAAATGTGGAAATTGATATCATTAAACAACGTGGTGATCATCAGCTACGGTTTAGAGACACAACAAGACATGATAACAAAATTCAACTTAATCGAGAGGAGTTTTTCATTTTAACTTGTGCTACTGAACCTATAACAAGATACTTGAGACAACTGGTGTTTTCAAGTTCGATTATTAAAGATTATCTGGAAGACACTTTGGACAAACAACCGGACGCACCTATATTATACGGACCTGTGGATACTTCTATATTTAATAGAGTTCCTCATGAAGTACAAATGTGGAGACAATTGGAAAAGTACGCTCAACTACATAAGAAATCGGTAAAACAGGAAGAAGAGGAAGATGGAGGAGAAGAATCAAGTGTTAGTGATGAAAATGAAAATAAGGAAAATATAAAGATGGAAACTTAAATGACAATGGTTAGTTTTTAAAACAATAACCAACATTTTGTGGGGTTAGGCCTATTGGGGACGGTGCCCACGTTAAATATACACCAACGCGCCAACAACTGTACGGCCTGGTATAAAAGTAGTACCTACCGTGGTGTGGAAATCAGTTGACCTCCTGACTTCGTAATGAGCAGACGTGTGACCTTCAAAATGGACAAGGGAGAAGAACAACAAGTAAAGTCCAAGCCTGGTATTATTGAGTTTCAAGCGTTTCGTGGTAATGATGATAGATTCATTATAAAAGAACTTGTGTTTTTGGACATGAATACAAGTGTTCCTTATTCGTTTTTATTTAAACCACCATGTTCTTATTCGTCTTTAACTAGTAAAGCCGCTACTACCAACAGATGGATTTCAAAACACTTCCATCATATCGATTGGTATGATGGTTTTACAAGTTACACGGACTTGTATCACATTATGCATCACTTTTCAGACAAGTTTACCAATATTTACACAAAGGGGCTGGAAAAGAAGAGATGGATTGAAGGATTTACTCATGTTCCGGTTAATGATGTGGAATTGGATAAGAATTATCAATACATGCTGGAAACCATATGTATTTGTACAAAAAGCCCAGAACATGATAAAGATAGACATTGCGCTTTGAAAAATGCCTATAAACTCGCCTCTTACCTTCAAAGTGGGGAATTGGGGAGTGGTGGGGGTAACGGAGAGTATATAAGTGGGGAGCAGACAGGGACCTGGCATGAGTATTACTCGAGATTCCGAGACGACAACATCTCCGAGCAAGAAGACGATCTGTAACCTGACCATGGCATCTCACCAGTTCCTTCAGACTTTGGTCGAGCAGTTCAATGCTCACTCCAAGTCAACAATATTACCTGTAAAGAAGTGCTCGGAACTAAAAGACGAGAAGCACTACATAATCCATGCTATGAAGAAGATGGAGACTACAGTTGGGGAGGCCATCTGCTGCAGTCTCAGCGAGGCACCGTTTACTCCGGGGGATGAACCAAAGTTCCAGGTGTACCTGCCCAAGAGATTCGTCCATCTTCTACAAAACGAGGATCTTCGCTCTATTCAACCCGGGTGTCTATACCTGGTGTCCCACGGCTGCACGGGTAGCAATTCTACAGAGTTGACCATCCACATCGCTGACAAGCAGCAGTGTTAGATTTAAGTTTTAATGTTGTACATATGTTGTTGTTGTAATGTTTTATAAATAAACAAATCATAAAAGACAAAAAAATATAAAAAAAAACAAAAAAATGCAACATATCAATATGTGACAGACTTCACGTATTGATATGTTGCATTTTTTTTAAACTTCGCGGGTGACCTTGACCTTTGACCTTTGCATTTCACAATTACCCCCACTACTGTAATTACCCCCACTACCGCACTAGGATTCAAACCTGCTTGGATGCGAAAAACGGTCAGTCTGTTGCCAACTAGCAAACGATGAGCACCTTGTACGAGCTTTGCATACAACGAGTTATAACTCACAAGGACTTGTTCCCAACATGTTTACAAGACAACATCCCACTAACAATAAAAGAAGATGTCAAACGCTACAGGAGGGAAAATACAGGGTATTCGGAATACTCCTGGTATAAGTTCCACGACGGGGAAAAGTTTTGTAGGCCTTGTGGCGAGGCCGCCGTCAGAGACCTTCGGCGATTCGTACAGGATGGTGGTATAAAACAATTCGGATTTCTAGCGCCACTGTTTCGATTTGAAAATTACAAGGACACCTGCGCTATTTGTTCCATTCCATTGTATCGATGGAAAAAGTTTAGAACTGTTTAATTGGATTTTCTATACCCCCACCACTATTACCCCCACCACTTTTTCATGTACCTCCAAGCGCTGTGCCTCGGCTTCATTTCTACTCCAGCAGCCAACCTAGCAACATCAAGATGTCTCTGAACGTTAGTTGCGCAAGTTACGAGGAGGTGAGCATCAAGACTCAGCAGGAGCTAAACGACTTATACAAGGAGTTGCAGCTGATGGTGGCACGAGGCTACCGTATAAATGTGCAAGTTTACGCTTGCAATATACGGAACACCCGGCAGTCAAAGGAAGAGCCTGGACACTCCTCGACGGCTTCCTCACCAGCGTCCATGAAGACCGAGCCAGACAACTTGGACTACTTCAGCTGACTAGCAGTTGTATTTCTTGTCCTAACCATTGTAGAATATGTATATTTTTTCATTATATTAAAGAAGTAAAAGAGCAGAAACACCTATCTTGTTACTGACATATAAGCTCAGTAACAAGATAGGTTTTTTTAAAACACAATTTGGATGACCTTGAAACTTCCCCCTCCACTGCTTTGTTACCCCCACCACTTGACTATTGGTGTACATGGCACATCGCGATTGGAAACCTCATTCCATCTTCAACAGCCACACCGACAACATCAACAATGGCAAACCTACCAACAGATGAAAGGTGTCCTCACGCATGTTGTGACTTCGTCCACGAGTTGGAGAAGAGGATGCAGGAGAGGGCGATAAGAAGAAAACAGATCCACTCAGAAAATATCATGATAGTCAACGGCTATCTTTTATTGTTCGGCCTTATTATGGTTGTACTTTTCATACTGTACGGCATAGTCACATGTGTCGGCAAGGTTGCAGAAGAAAACGCTCGCCACCATCAATTGGAAAGTTTCAATGTTACTTTGTAAGTTTTCCTTTTTTTTAAAACTCCGTTTGGATGACCTTGAGAATTCCCCCACTACTCCACCACACCCCCCACCACTTCACCATGTTCCTGCATGAGCATCACATCAACCGTCATTCCTTGTCCGACAAGCAACCATGGCAGACAACAACACCATCAGCCAAGCTGACTCCACTACTGATGTCGGTACAAGTACGGGTTGGACACTGTCGGTCGATAGTGTACACTATTTGGAGTCAATTTGCGAACGTATGAAGGAGATACTGCGGGACAACCCTGGGATCATAATACAAATGAATTTAAATTATGATTGGTCCCAAGTTAGAATGCAAGGGGACGACAACAACGGTCAACAATCTCCACAATATTCGCCCATGTCCCCGATCTATCCTTACGGCGAGTCTGACGTCGATGAAGATGAGGCTGATGAAGATGCAGGGGACAACGAGGCTGAAGAGGAGTAAGCTTCATTCTTTTTTTTTAAAACCTAAATTGGATGACCTTGAGAATTCCCCCTCCACTATTTCCTTTTTTTTTAAAACCCAAATTAAATGACCTTGAAAATACCCCCTCCACGTACTTTTGGTTTACCCCCTCTACTTTTCAATACTGTTACCACAGTCTGTAGCTCACATCATTCCTTGCTTAGCTATCATGGCGGACAGCACTCTTTCTCGAGTTGACTCCACTACGGATGAAGAATGGCCATTTTCCTGGAATGTTCATCTGCAAGACTCGGCAGAAGTGGATATGTTGCATGAGAAATTGGTGTATGTATTAAACGAAAACCCCAACATTGAATGTAGAATGACTATGGATTTCGATGCGACAGGGGTCCACACTCAACCTTCCACTTCCAGCCAGCCTGAACCTCAGCTACAGCCAAAGAACTTTACACATCTTTACACTCCAATACGGCCGGAGGATGTGGTTATCAGCGAGGCAGACTCTACTACAAGTTATATTGAACCAACGAATTGGAAGCTTGTTGTTGACACCTTACACAAGGTCGACTTAGTATGTGACAAATTAAAGGAATTGATGATGCAAGATCCTGGTCTTCGTTTTAAAATTGATTTGTTTTTCATCTGGGGAGCACCTGCACGGGGCTCTTCGTCTGACAGCTCTCTAAGTACAACGGATGAGGAGGAGGAGGAGGACGACTAGTTATCTTTTTTAAAACTCCGTTTGGATGGCCTTGACCTTTCCCCCTCCACTGAGTTTATTTAAGGTGCACTCTCAATGACTGCAGCATCATTTCATCGCGCACCTTCACCACAGCAACATGGAGAGTCAACTCAACTACTGTTGCGAACGGAAATGTTTTTCATGGCCGAATGACATTGATGTTGCGGATGGCCTGGCGTGTAGAAAATGTGAAGCTTTTGGTCAATGCATGTGTAAGTGCAAGTCTTGGAAGAAGCCGAAACCGGAGTTGAAGACATTCCATGTGTACCAGATGAGAGGGCATAAGTACACTTGTTGCCCTGAACGTTGCATTGAATTCACATTAAAACAGCTAACTGGCTGCAAATTGTGCAACAATCATTTTGCAGGTTTTTGCAAACATTATTTAGGAGCCTGTCAGTACAGATCAACTTGGCATACAGAAGCACTCACTATCAATGAAATCGCTATAGATACACAAGAGTAGTCTTTCTACTCTTTTCTTTTTTAAAACTCCATTTGGATGACCTTGACCTTTCCCCCTCCACTCACCTTGGTTTATATAAGCTCCATTCCTGCTGGCCACGGCATCACTTCATCTTGCTCCCTCGCCAAAGCAACATCAAGTATGGAAACTAAGCGTGTCTCATGTTGCGAGCATAAGTGTTTAGAGATACAAGGCGTCGTCCATTGTGCAAAGAAGCTTTGGGAGGAAGAGACAGGGACAACCTATTGCTGCGAGGGCAAGTGTTTCCTACTACCAAGATGGCAAGTGGACGGGCTGGCCTGCCGGCAATGTGAATGCTTCGGATGTTGCAGGTGTAGATGCAAGAACCAACAGCTGCCACCACCGGTACTACAAACTTTCAAAATCTACAAATCCAACTACTTTTACACTTGTTGTCCGCAGCGGTGTATTAAATTTCATTTCTCCAATCTTACCAATTGTCGGAAGTGCTACGGACAACCTGATGGGTGGTGCACCTGTTTTCTGGACTCCTGCCGCTACAGATCGGATTGGTTTACAGATCCGTTGGAAATTGATGAGGTCGCCCAGGAAGCACAAGAGTAGTCTTTCTACTCTTCAACTTTTTTAAAACTCCATTTGGATGACCTTGAGATTTCCCCCTCCACTTCCCCATATACCTAGAGTACACAGAGCCTGACAGTCAGTCACTCGGTGGCTGTCGTGGGGTGCGCATCGGTGTCGGCGCTCCGTTGTTAGGTTTTTACGGTCACAGTAATATCAAATTGTTGGTGTTGTGCTGGTTCAAGGTCACCTGAGGGATAACCGATTGCCCATTTAGGCAGGGTCATGTCAGAAACTCGAGTTTAACTTGGCACTTTTGCCGTTTCTCGTCGAAAATTCGCTCCAAGTGGTCAAGGTCACGGGGACTCTGACTGAAACTCGGAGCGTAGTGCGAGAAACGGCAAAAGTGCCAAAAAATTTTAAGTTTCGGCGTGACCTTGACCTCAGTGGCGTCGGTGACGTCATTTTGATGACGTAAGGGGTGATGACGTCATCAGCACGTCATTTCTGTGACGTCATGGGTGTGACGTCATAGAAATGACGTCATTAGTGATGACGTCATCGATGACGCAATCGATGACGTCATCGATGACGTCATCGGTGAGGTCATTGACCTCGATGACGTCATCCCTCAGGTGACCTTGAACTGGGCCAGCACCAACAATTTGACACTACTGACGGCACCGACAAATCAATGAAGATCCTGTTTTACACGACGACGTAGGCTAAACCATAAAAATATATTTATAGAACAAATAAAACCGCTAAAATATTCATACTCTGGATAAAACCCTTACAAAAATAAATTCTCAACCATTCAGGTAAAAAATTAATTCTTCACACGTTTTCTTACTAATTAAATTAAAAGTAAATTGTTTAAATTAGTCTAATTCTACGTAATGTATATCAATATTTTAATCTGCACATTCCACCTTATCATATAACAAGAATGCTGATTTGAACAATAATTAGGTTGCAACATTTTGTAGCCAATTATTTTAACGAGCACGGTGAAACTTAATATTATAATCACATTTTTATCTGACGATAAAATTTATGCTGATACAACATACTCAATTAACTGTTTTAGTTTATATTTGTAAAAATTAATTTTATACTTGTATATCTGGAATCATAAACTATAATACACAATTAAATATGTAAGCTAACTGTGCTCATGTTCGTAAAAACGATACACATAGGTTCCATCTTTGATTCGTTTTCCACCTGTCTGCGTCTCAATACAATTTTTAATTAATCCATTATAACTTTTAAAAGACTTGAGTTACTAAATTGAAACTTTGCTCAACTTTTACGTATGTTAAGACCTAAATTTAGATGAAATTTTATATGTCTATCTTTTTTAGTTTCACAATGGAGGCTACCTTATATTTTCAATGCTAAATAACTAAAAAAAAGTTAAAAAAAATTGCGAAACACAAAAATCCTACAAAGTTCTATTAACAAAAATTATCAATTTTATTTTCTTCCTTACAGACAATTAATTCAAATTTGAACGATTTTGTAGTTAAAAACCCTCCTTTTACCTTTGTTTGTCATTCAATCTTACAATTTTGTTATTTTTATTTATTTGTTTAAACTTAAACGTCTTTGTGTCTTGTAAATGTTTAAAGGGTTTTCTTAGTTTTTGAGGTAAGTATTTAGTTCGGAAGATTTAAAATAGCCGCCATTTTCGAATATCAAAAGATAGAAATATTAAAATTCGTCTGAATTTGGCTTTTAATACGTACGTAAAATTTCAACAAAGTTTCAGTTCCGTAACTCGAATAATTTGAAAGTTATACTACAGTAGATTAATTAAAAATTACATACAGACACTCAGGCGGAAAACAAATTGAGATGGTACCCGTATTGTATTGTAATATTATTTGCTTGTTTTTGGTAATGAAAAAAAAAAAAAAACTGATGAAGTTTGGTTAAATGGCTGCAAGATTATGGTTGCTGTTTATGGATTCCTTAGTCTTGACTCAACGATCATCATCAACGATGCCCGGTGCACTACCCTCATCACCATCCCCACCCCCGAGGCCGGCTCGTCGGCGGTCGCAATAATTCCAACCTTGTGTCCGTCTAAGTTTGAGACCGGTTACGGCATCGGTGAGGTAACCTAACGGAGCGAACGCGAGCGACTTCCAACTATGGCAATGGTTCTGCAAGGGACACAAGCGGGTCTGGGACGGAACTGAGATGCTTTTGATAATTCCATTTTGAGCATCCAGTGAAAAAATTAGGCCTATAGTTTCTGGTCACCAAAATCGATCACACCTGGAAAGTAACTTCGTACGCTCGTGTACTTAAATGTGCATAAAGTATCAAATTTATGAGAAAACATGCTGAATAATTGCTAAACACAATATAACTCATCTTCAGCCGTATCTTAACGGATCAGTATTAATTTGAATGGTTGGCCCCAGTAAAAATAATATTCATCATCAGCGCATGGTGCACCGAAACTGCGATCCAAAACCCAGGTAGACACCGAAACTGCGATCCTTACCCCAAGGGCGACACAGGCAGACGCCGAAACTGCGACCCTTACCCCAAGGGCGACACTGGCAGACGCCGAAACTGCGATCCTTACCCCAAGGGCGACACAGGCAGACGCCGAAACTGCGATCCTTACCCCAAGGGCGACCACAGGCAGACGCCGAAACTGCGATCCTTACCCCAAGGGCAACACAGGGGCGACCATGAAAGTCGGCACCAAAACCTGTCCATCGGCAAAAATCATCGAAGCGTTATTAATGCCACAATGAAAGTCGGCACCAGGAAGGTTTTGCAGTGGCCTCAGGTAGTCTCCCCTCCACAGCGCCGTCTTACCCCTATTTCTCTTGTCTTTTGCCCCCTTGCTAACTCTCTCACTACTTCCCTTAGATCAGTGCAGGGTTCAGCTCCATTGATGATTTTGACATTCCTCTATTGATTACCGTCGACCCTTGGAAGTATTTGCTGCACCGATGGTCAGTCGGGTGCTCTATTCCCAATTTTTAAATCGCACGCGGTCACTCGTTTTTTAAGACAGTAAAATGCGGATAACCTACTGAGACAGTAATTAGTTACTTACGAACAAATACCTCAAGTATTTATTTCTTTGGGTAATATGTGAAAGCATGTAAATGTTTGGGAGCGGTACGTTAGATGATGTATTTAAACAGTAAAAAAATATACACGTAAGTTCATTACAGTTTTGTCCTTCATCTGCAAATAAAGTAACAGATAAGAAACGCATAGGCATACAGCCTTCTATAAAGAAACGATGAATTTTAGCTTTTACGAACCGGAATCTACTAAATACATTTGTCTAAAGTATAATAAGAATCGTCACGATTTATTCATATTATCGTGTAAGATAGGCTATGTTGTGGTCAAAGTTTTATCAACGAATAACACGAAAATCACAAGTATGGAGAATAAAAAATGTATATTTAACTATACGTTAATAAAACCATTAATTTAAGGGTGATTCCTAAATTGTGTAGATAGTCAATAAAATATATTCTAGATTAATATCGTCTACACAGCCTGTAATTTTATGCAAATAAGCCCCGTCCGTGAGTTGGTGATGACATTGGGGGTTTCAAGTTATCACAGGGGGTAATGTTCAGAGAGTGAATAGAGATGACGGGGTATGAGCGTGAGGGGAGGTAAAAGTGGAAGGAGGACGGCGTGTTTACCACACCATGGTACGGCGTGGCAGGTGCCGACTTTCATGGTGTAATGGCGGCCGCTCCCGGGACGGGTGCCGACTTTCATTGTTTTTTTATAGCGACTAAGAACTGGTGCCGACTTCCGTGGTCCCGAACACAGGCAGACGCCGAAACTGAGATCCTTACCCCAAGGGCGACACAGGCAGACGCCGAAACTGCGATCCTTACCCCAAGGGCGACACAGGCAGACGCCGAAACTGCGATCCTTACCCCAAGGGCGACACAGGCAGACGCCGAAACTGCGATCCTTACCCCAAGGGCGACACAGGCAGACGCCGAAACTGCGATCCTTACCCCAAGGGCAACCACAGGCAGACGCCGAAACTGCGATCCTTACCCCAAGGGCGACACAGGCAGACGCCGAAACTGCGATATTTACCCCAAGGGCGACCACAGGCAGACGCCGAAACTGCGATCCTTACCCAAAGGGCGACCACAGGCAGACGCCGAAACTGCGATCCTTACCCTAAGGGCGACCACAGGCAGACGCCGAAACTGCGATCCTTACCCCAAGGGCGACCACAGGCAGACGCCGAAACTGCGATCCTTACCCCAAGGTCCACACAGGCAGACGCCGAAACTGCGATCCTTACCCCAAGGGCGACACAGGCAGACGCCGAAACTGCGATCCTTACCCTAAGGGCGACACAGGCAGACGCCGAAACTGCGATCCTTACCCCAAGGGCGACACAGGCAGACGCCGAAACTGCGATCCTTACCCCAAGGGCAACCACAGGCAGACGCCGAAACTGCGATCCTTACCCCAAGGGCGACACAGGCAGACGCCGAAACTGCGATATTTACCCCAAGGGCGACCACAGGCAGACGCCAAAACTGCGATCCTTACCCCAAGGGCGACCACAGGCAGACGCCGAAACTGCGATCCTTACCCCAAGGGCGACCACAGGCAGACGCCGAAACTGTGATCTTCCCCCGGTGGCCACCCCCGGAAGGCAATTCAGTAGACCATGAACATTTCCTAGAACTTACATTGATGGATAAAACTTTGGCAAAACAGCTCTACAATGGCTTTTGGTAGGCGGTTATTTAACTAGATTTTGGGTGCATTTCTGTAACCCACTGTTAGTAATAGTCAGTAGATCCACTTGTTTTAGACTCAGTTGATCAAAATTTAGCAAGTAGGAACAACTGTTAAGAACCTTTTTTTTCTTTTTGGCACATTTGAGTTGTGCTGTTTATAGCTGTCTACCTGGATGGATTTATATTTTCATTATATACATTACCTATATGTTTGGATGCGATTTAAATAATTATGGTATTTAATATAATAAATGAAATCTGAGTTAGGGTTTCCTCAGAATATGGTTCAATAGTAAATTATGTTAACTTAGAGAATAATTTTTGTATATAAATTTATTCTAACTTCCACAGTTTTTTCTTAATAACAGCTTCAAAATAGTAAACCCTTTGTGGTATGTTATACGTCACGAGAAAGGGGTAAAAATGGGGCAAACAAAAGTTAGCCAAATTCCAAAAGCTTGAATTCAATATTTAGTAATTTAGACGTTAAAGAAGGTTTTACAAAATTATTAAGTTTCATTACATCATTTTAGAATAAATAAAAGTAAATTACCAGGTTGAGGGTGGTTGTATGTGCTAAAATAGTACAACTTGAAAGTCTCAGTTTATTCTTCAAAAGTGACATGAGTGCCGAAAGTGTGAAAGCAGTAAAAAAACAGCACACACAATTAAATTGAAAAAGCCCCGTAGGCTATACTCTCTATGGCATAAAATCGGTATTCACTCTGAGCTGGTGTGCTTAAAAATAAATTTCATAGAGCAGGAGTTTTCTCAAAAGGAGGCCCTATTGACAACCTAAAATGAATTCATATAAAAACAATGTACTGATGTGTGTTTTGTCAGCTTTATTTGATTTTGCATGTGATAAAACAAAGTGGTGCGGTGAATGTGTACACAATAATTGCCTTAACCTTTCAGTTCCGAACGTGTCTGGAGGTGAACAAATCAGAAATCATTATAATCCGACCAGTTCGGGTATTTGGGCAATCGTACTCGACTCGATTTCACAAGTCCGTCGTAGCCTTGCCTCGCAACAGTAGGGCCATAAGTGTAAAATTGCTTAATTGGCGGAGAAGCCGCAAAAGTCAAGTTGAGGTTAGGTTGGTTGAAGATCAGCTGTTTCGACATCAGGTGGCGCAAGCGACCTTGACTGTCAGATGGAAATCAGCTGTTCTGTATCTCGGCGCCAAATTGCATTTATCAGACAGTTTAGTGGAGATTGCCGTCGTGTGACGTAATATGTCCGACGCGCGATTCGGCGTGTTAGCTCAAGTGATTTACGAGCACGGGATTGTATCGGGGGCAGTTTCTTTAGATGGTTATCGAGGAAATTACTAAATGACTATCTTAATCAATCGAGTGACCGGGAGTTTAAAGTGGCATATCAGGACTGGCGAAAACTGCTGTAATTTCATATGTTCTCCACAGTCCTGGTGGCATATGTCTTAGTTTGGTTATTGGGTGCAGCTCCCTATCTAATTAGTTCAGTCAAAGTGTATATTGTATCTAATTTAGGTAATTGTATAATTCTCCTAGGAGTTCGACATTATTCCCTTCTTCTATTATTAATTTACACTCACCCTATGACTTGGTTCATTAAACAAACAACAAATTGATAAACTACTGTATAGGCCTAAGATTAAACCTGCGATAACATAGATAGAACCAAATCTTGATACAAAGGCAATTAAAGTCATTTTATAATATTTACATTTTTAGATACTTTTGAATTTTTTACAAATAAATACACCATTTAATTTGTAGACGGTGAATTCAATAAAACAACACATCCGATCATTCTCTTAAGAATATCATTATACAATCATTATATAATTAATTTTCTCCCAGCATAAAAAACCTCAAAAAGCATATTGCATATGAATACAAATTTCCACATCAGAAATATTTAACCAACTAATACTTGTGTAACTGTAGTATAACCGTTATGCAACACTGTCCAGCAAAAATTCATAATGTATACAGTTGACGCATAAAAGTCGCACGCTCAAAGCTATCTAGTCCAACGAATGTTCATGGCTATCTATTCAGAGCGGGATTTGCATATTGTGGATACATCACTTAACTCGGTGCGGGCTATTATCTATGCTAAACTGCATTGCGCTTTGTATTTTAGTTTTATCAACCAGACTGAAGCGTGTCCTGGAATACTGGAATGTTTTGCCTTTCTAACAAAGTGAATAATAATGGACTGATAAATACAATTTGTGATATGTTTATGATAAAGCGTATGGTAAAGAAAAAGAAACTAATAAAAAGTTTCGTTTGAATCTATAACACTTGAAATTAGTTTAATAGTATTGTCATCACTCTGTTTATTCATTTACTCATACACGAACGCTTATACGTTATACTTATAAACAAAATAATTCCACCATAGAATTAATGTAAAACCACTTACATACAATAATAGTACCTTTTACAACCTTTAATATTAATAACAAAAAGGTAATTAACTAGGCCTGCCACAAAATAGCATTAAAGACAAGATACAGCAAAAGATCAAAAGATTAACAATATAACTCTATAATCTCAATGAAAAGATTAAATTTCATTCATTTCAAGACAAGGAAAATAGAATTAAACTTTTTAGCTACAATTTAACCAGGTAGTTAGCACGACAAAGTACAACACACTAGGCTATACGACACAGATTTTTGGAACATGGACATGATGTTCAAAATTTCCTTGACTTTTATCAAGTTTTGTTTTCTTGACGATTGCAACAGGTTTTTTTCTCAACCCGTTGCAAAAATGATAAACACTTGTGATGAGGATAATGTGATATGCACCCAAGGCTGTGTGAACTGCTGGCCTGTTGGCTGCACAACAAACAAAGACAGACAGCACCAGGACTGTCCATAAACAGTGTCAAGTAGTATCAGTCGCCTTGTAGCCTACCTGTTGTATATGGCCGTGTATTGTATTGTATTCATAGCTCGCAATGTCGTCTTGCGAAACCGAAGCAAAAATTATAATGCCGGTTGATGATTAAACATCGGTAGGAAATCGTTCTGAAATGGGTCTTGTCTTGATATCCGTTGTATAGTTGTCCTTGGATTGTTATTTTCATTGTTTATGTCGTTGTAAGCTCCCATTGCCATAGCAGCAATCATTTTTATTCCTCTCTTTGGACCCAGCTGCCTTTGGTCTTTAGGCTATTAATTAATTAACCTTACAAATTAATCAGCTGATATTTGTCAGTAACAAAGGAACACCTCATCTGATCCATCACACTCGCCCTTCAGTCATAAAATACACTCAATGAAGTTTTTCGTTGTTTCAAGAAAGTGTCGTAATTATGATCAAGTGATCAAGTTATGATCAATTTGGGTTTGGAAAGCCAATTTCTTTTAAAATTTGTTCTATGGAATCCCCTGACCTTCCCCAGAAAAGTCTTCTGAAGTCTCATTTGGGAATCATACAAAAAAATGAGAGGTTGGCATATAAGGAGTTTCAATAAAATTTCATATTAACCATACTAAATTTAAATAAATTCCAGAAGGTTTATATATGTCAAATTAAATGTCTTAAAATGTAGAATACAATGCTGTAAACCCGACCTCAATATGACGGTCTGTTATATTGATCAATTTAAATCCAACCTTCAAATGTTACAAAAATTTCATAATGTATTCATTAACGTAAAAAAATTGAAAAATAATTACTGATTGTTAAGCACTGTTTACCGTATATATATATATCGTGTGGCTATCATGGCCAGCTACCAACTTAAAATGATAATAAAATAAATAAAAGATGTTCTGCAGTGCAAAGCACCTGAGTCAGTTAACCGTTAAATAGGTCTACTGCATGGCTTAATTTTATCTACTTACCACATCAGATACATTAAATGTTTTAAGGTAAATATATCTAAAGATGTCATACCTTTCTTCTATTCGATTTCATCTATGCAGGCAAAGGTCGAGGACACATTTAGCACCGGCGTATCCCTGGCGGACCTTGGCCGGAGTCGACGCAAGATCCGTATCCGCCAGCGGCATCAAGGTGAGCCGACCGCCCCCGCAGTCCATGGTTGGACACTAAACGGTCCTCAACTGTTTGGTCTTCACTCAGTCGACGCAAGATCCGTATCCGCCAGCAGCATCAAGGTGAGCCGACCACCCCCGCAGTCCATGGTTGGACACTAAACGGTCCTCAACTGTTTGGTCTTCACTCAGTCGACGCAAGATCCGTATCCGCCAGCAGCATCAAGGTGAGCCGACCCCCACCGTAGTCCATGGTTGGACACTAAACGGTCCTCAACTGTTTGGTCTTCACTCAGTCGACGCAAGATCCGTATCCGCCAGCAGCATCAAGGGGAGCCGACCGCCCCCGCAGTCCATGGTTGGACACTAAATGGTCCTCAACTGTTTGGTCTTCACTCAGTCAACGCAAGATCCGTATCCGCCAGCAGCATCAAGGTGAGCCGACCCCCACCGTAGTCCATGGTTGGACACTAAACGGTCCTCAACTGTTTGGTCTTTGCTCAGTCAACGCAAGATCCGTATCCGCCAGCGGCATCAAGGTGAGCCGACCCCCACCGTAGTCCATGGTTGGACACTAAACGGTCCTCAACTGTTTGGTCTTCACTCAGTCGACACAAGATCCGTATCCGCCAGCGGCATCAAGGTGAGCCGACCCCCACCGTAGTCCATGGTTGGACACTAAACGGTCCTCAACTGTTTGGTCTTTGCTCAGTCAACGCAAGATCCGTATCCGCCAGCGGCATCAAGGTGAGCCGACCGCCCCCGCAGTCCATGGTTGGACACTAAATGGTCCTCAACTGTTTGGTCTTCACTCAGTCAACGCAAGATTCGTATCCGCCAGCGGCATCAAGGTGAGCCGACCGCCCCCGCAGTCCATGGTTGGACACTAAATGGTCCTCAACTGTTTGGTCTTCACTCAGTCAACGCAAGATCCGTATCCGCCAGCAGCATCAAGGTGAGCCGACCGCCCCCGCAGTCCATGGTTGGACACTAAATGGTCCTCAACTGTTTGGTCTTCACTCAGTCAACGCAAGATCCGTATCCGCCAGCAGCATCAAGGTGAGCCGACCCCCACCGTAGTCCATGGTTGGACACTAAACGGTCCTCAACTGTTTGGTCTTTGCTCAGTCAACGCAAGATCCGTATCCGCCAGCGGCATCAAGGTGAGCCGACCGCCCCCGCAGTCCATGGTTGGACACTAAATGGTCCTCAACTGTTTGGTCTTCAATCAGTCAACGCAAGATCCGTATCCGCCAGCGGCATCAAGGTGAGCCGACCGCCCGCGCAGTCCATGGTTGGACACTAAATGGTCCTCAACTGTTTGGTCTTCACTCAGTCAACGCAAGATCCGTATCCGCCAGCAGCATCAAGGTGAGCCGACCGCCCCCGCAGTCCATGGTTGGACACTAAACGGTCCTCAACTGTTTGGTCTTCACTCAGTCAACGCAAGATCCGTATCCGCCAGCGGCATCAAGGTGAGCCGACCCCCACCGTAGTCCATGGTTGGACACTAAACGGTCCTCAACTGTTTGGTCTTTGCTCAGTCAACGCAAGATCCGTATCCGCCAGCGGCATCAAGGTGAGCCGACCCCCACCGTAGTCCATGGTTGGACACTAAACGGTCCTCAACTGTTTGGTCTTCACTCAGTCGACACAAGATCCGTATCCGCCAGCGGCATCAAGGTGAGCCGACCCCCACCGTAGTCCATGGTTGGACACTAAACGGTCCTCAACTGTTTGGTCTTTGCTCAGTCAACGCAAGATCCGTATCCGCCAGCGGCATCAAGGTGAGCCGACCGCCCCCGCAGTCCATGGTTGGACACTAAATGGTCCTCAACTGTTTGGTCTTCACTCAGTCAACGCAAGATTCGTATCCGCCAGCGGCATCAAGGTGAGCCGACCGCCCCCGCAGTCCATGGTTGGACACTAAATGGTCCTCAACTGTTTGGTCTTCACTCAGTCAACGCAAGATCCGTATCCGCCAGCAGCATCAAGGTGAGCCGACCGCCCCCGCAGTCCATGGTTGGACACTAAATGGTCCTCAACTGTTTGGTCTTCACTCAGTCAACGCAAGATCCGTATCCGCCAGCAGCATCAAGGTGAGCCGACCCCCACCGTAGTCCATGGTTGGACACTAAACGGTCCTCAACTGTTTGGTCTTTGCTCAGTCAACGCAAGATCCGTATCCGCCAGCGGCATCAAGGTGAGCCGACCGCCCCCGCAGTCCATGGTTGGACACTAAATGGTCCTCAACTGTTTGGTCTTCAATCAGTCAACGCAAGATCCGTATCCGCCAGCGGCATCAAGGTGAGCCGACCGCCCGCGCAGTCCATGGTTGGACACTAAATGGTCCTCAACTGTTTGGTCTTCACTCAGTCAACGCAAGATCCGTATCCGCCAGCAGCATCAAGGTGAGCCGACCGCCCCCGCAGTCCATGGTTGGACACTAAACGGTCCTCAACTGTTTGGTCTTCACTCAGTCAACGCAAGATCCGTATCCGCCAGCGGCATCAAGGTGAGCCGACCGCCCCCGCAGTCCATGGTTGGACACTAAATGGTCCTCAACTGTTTGGTCTTCACTCAGTCAACGCAAGATCCGTATCCGCCAGCAGCATCAAGGTGAGCCGACCGCCCCCGCAGTCCATGGTTGGACACTAAATGGTCCTCAACTGTTTGGTCTTCACTCAGTCAACGCAAGATCCGTATCCGCCAGCAGCATCAAGGTGAGCCGACCGCCCCCGCAGTCCATGGTTGGACACTAAACGGTCCTCAACTGTTTGGTCTTCACTCAGTCAACGCAAGATCCGTATCCGCCAGCAGCATCAAGGTGAGCCGACCGCCCCCGCAGTCCATGGTTGGACACTAAACGGTCCTCAACTGTTTGGTCTTCACTCAGTCAACGCAAGATCCGTATCCGCCAGCAGCATCAAGGTGAGCCGACCGCCCCCGCAGTCCATGGTTGGACACTAAACGGTCCTCAACTGTTTGGTCTTTGCTCAGTCAACGCAAGATCCGTATCCGCCAGCGGCATCAAGGTGAGCCGTCCGCCCCCGTAGTCCATGGTTGGACACTAAACGGTCCTCAACTGTTTGGTCTTTGCTCAGTCAACGCAAGATCCGTATCCGCCAGCGGCATCAAGGTGAGCCGACCGCCCCCGTAGTCCATGGTTGGACACTAAACGGTCCTCAACTGTTTGGTCTTTGCTCAGTCAACGCAAGATCCGTATCCGCCAGCGGCATCAAGGTGAGCCGACCCCCACCGTAGTCCATGGTTGGACACTAAATGGTAGTCAACTGTTTGGTCTTCACTCAGTCGACGCAAGATCCGTATCCGCCAGCAGCATCAAGGTGAGCCGACCGCCCCCGTAGTCCATGGTTGGACACTAAACGGTCCTCAACTGTTTGGTCTTCACTCAGTCGACACAAGATCCGTATCCGCCAGCGGCATCAAGGTGAGCCGACCGCCCCCGTAGTCCATGGTTGGACACTAAACGGTCCTCAACTGTTTGGTCTTTGCTCAGTCAACGCAAGATCCGTATCCGCCAGCAGCATCAAGGTGAGCCGACCCCCACCGTAGTCCATGGTTGGACACTAAACGGTCCTCAACTGTTTGGTCTTCACTCAGTCGACACAAGATCCGTATCCGCCAGCGGCATCAAGGTGAGCCGACCCCCACCGTAGTCCATGGTTGGACACTAAACGGTCCTCAACTGTTTGGTCTTCACTCAGTCGACACAAGATCCGTATCCGCCAGCGGCATCAAGGTGAGCCGACCGCCCCCGTAGTCCATGGTTGGACACTAAACGGTCCTCAACTGTTTGGTCTTTGCTCAGTCAACGCAAGATCCGTATCCGCCAGCGGCATCAAGGTGAGCCGACCGCCCCCGTAGTCCATGGTTGGACACTAAACGGTCCTCAACTGTTTGGTCTTTGCTCAGTCAACGCAAGATCCGTATCCGCCAGCGGCATCAAGGTGAGCCGACCGCCCCCGTAGTCCATGGTTGGACACTAAACGGTCCTCAACTGTTTGGTCTTTGCTCAGTCAACGCAAGATCCGTATCCGCCAGCGGCATCAAGGTGAGCCGACCGCCCCCGCAGTCCATGGTTGGACACTAAATGGTAGTCAACTGTTTGGTCTTCACTCAGTCGACGCAAGATCCGTATCCGCCAGCAGCATCAAGGTGAGCCGACCGCCCCCGTAGTCCATGGTTGGACACTAAACGGTCCTCAACTGTTTGGTCTTCACTCAGTCGACACAAGATCCGTATCCGCCAGCGGCATCAAGGTGAGCCGACCGCCCCCGTAGTCCATGGTTGGACACTAAACGGTCCTCAACTGTTTGGTCTTTGCTCAGTCAACGCAAGATCCGTATCCGCCAGCAGCATCAAGGTGAGCCGACCCCCACCGTAGTCCATGGTTGGACACTAAACGGTCCTCAACTGTTTGGTCTTCACTCAGTCGACACAAGATCCGTATCCGCCAGCGGCATCAAGGTGAGCCGACCCCCACCGTAGTCCATGGTTGGACACTAAACGGTCCTCAACTGTTTGGTCTTCACTCAGTCGACACAAGATCCGTATCCGCCAGCGGCATCAAGGTGAGCCGACCGCCCCCGTAGTCCATGGTTGGACACTAAACGGTCCTCAACTGTTTGGTCTTTGCTCAGTCAACGCAAGATCCGTATCCGCCAGCGGCATCAAGGTGAGCCGACCGCCCCCGTAGTCCATGGTTGGACACTAAACGGTCCTCAACTGTTTGGTCTTCACTCAGTCAACGCAAGATCCGTATCCGCCAGCGGCATCAAGGTGAGCCGACCGCCCCCGTAGTCCATGGTTGGACACTAAACGGTCCTCAACTGTTTGGTCTTTGCTCAGTCAACGCAAGATCCGTATCCGCCAGCGGCATCAAGGTGAGCCGACCCCCACCGTAGTCCATGGTTGGACACTAAATGGTAGTCAACTGTTTGGTCTTCACTCAGTCGACGCAAGATCCGTATCCGCCAGCGGCATCAAGGTGAGCCGACCCCCACCGTAGTCCATGGTTGGACACTAAACGGTCCTCAACTGTTTGGTCTTCACTCAGTCAACGCAAGATCCGTATCCGCCAGCGGCATCAAGGTGAGCCGACCCCCACCGTAGTCCATGGTTGGACACTAAATGGTAGTCAACTGTTAGGTCTTCACTCAGTCGACGCAAGATCCGTATCCGGATAATATAGTTTCGATACACGCTATTAGGGTAATGTAAAGTACTTTTTTGTAGTATTTTGAAATTCATCCCTCACCAGCAAATAGGGTTTGCTGGGGGTAACTAAAACATTTAAAATACGAACCCCCAATTTTTTTGTTATTTGTGTGTGTATAAAAATGTCTTAAAATTATGGTTCAAGATATTTTTTTATAATACAAACATCAAATTTAAAAAAATTATTATTTGTCCGCCATATTGGAAATAATTTTTGTTATGCGTAAATGACAATTTTATGAGTGAAATGTTCCTAAAAGATAATTTTAAGACAGTTTTAAACTTGAGTATTTCTTATTTGACTTTTTTCATGAGATATAGGCAATTAAAGTTTTTCCCATGTTATTCTTAAGGGACTAAAAATGACTTTCAATTGGCTGTAGCTCCCTAACCGTTAAGTTTACAGAAAAACATCAAAGAATAAGAAAGCCTTAAACAATACAAAAATAATATAAAAATTGGGGGTTCGTATTAAAAAATTTTGAGTTACCCCCAGCAACCTCTATTTGGGAATGGGGGAATTTCAAAATACCATCAAAAAGTACTTTATATTACTATAATAACGTTATCGAAGTTCGTTTGAATATATACAGCCAAAAATTAGCCTGGGGGGAACTATTATGGGACACCCGGTATACACCGTGTAGAGTTCTATGGTAGTGTGCTATTGCAACGTTATCTGCATATCCAGGCCAGTGGCGAGAGCCTACATGACGTCTGCTGCATAATCTAGGCAGTTAATTACAATTAAGCTCGCACCTAGGCCAGGCAGTTTTATCTGTAAACAGTTTTATCTGCTGTTTCCCTGACACAAATATCGTGTTAACAGCGGACCAACTACACGCTGCAGGTGTAAAGATGGAGTTTTATTTATGGTAATGTGAGAGGTATAGATGTTAAGGCCACTAAGGATGGCGTTACTTGTGTTGTGAAAAAGGAATGGAACTATTTAATGACTAAAGCCTATTTTTGGGATTAAAATTATGATTTTTACGCTGCTAGGGAAAGAATCTTATGTTTTTACAAAAATGAGTTTAATCAACTACGAGTTACAAAAACATTTCAGGGGTCAAGAATATCTTTCGAAACATTTAATCATCACCTGCGCTTGATGTAGGAACAGCAGCTAATTTGTAGGTATTTTTGAATAAATAATTAACATGAATTAAGCAGTCCTATAACATACTAAATTTAGAGTAGCCTGTAGTGTTTATTTTCTATAACAATGAATTCATAGTGGAGCAGATAGGTCATAAATGTGCATTTTATGCATTTTTCGCTGTGAGCGACGTCAAAGAAAACGAATGATAATTGTGTATTACCATTCCTGGCGATCTAATTATTTCTACTCTCTGACGTCGATTCATCTGCGGACTCAAAATATCGGTAGGCCTAAGTGAGAATGGGGCTCAAAAGATTTCGAAGATAAAGCACAAAGAGAATAACTTCAAAGTAAATATCTTCTATCTATTAATAGGCAAGCATGTTTAATTTCCTCCTTTTTTCTCAGCTTGTGTGCATCGTTGGAGAAATGCGAGCACACCGTTAGAAAGGTATAGTCCTGTATATGAGCAGGATTTCATTCAATTCACATCGGACTCCAGGTCTACGCCCCATAGGCTTTAGAAGTTTCAATATTAAGCTCATGCAGGAAGGATAATTAATTGAATCATTAGACCGCTGTTGACATAATACATGCTAGCAAATCAGGTAGAACAGATACTTTAGTTATAAGATATTGTTAAAATTGGATCTAGATGGTCGACATCAACTAGAAAAATTTTGGTTGAATTTCAACCAGGAGGCAATCTCTACTTTTAATTGTTACACTTAGTTTCTTTAAACATTTGAATGATTTATTTCCCCAATTGTCCTTTTGAATGTTTGTGCTACCTTTAAAGATTTCACGAATTCAAGAATTTAACCATATTGAAATCCACAGGACTATTTCACCAGAACATTAAGCCTATTACCTTTCTAAATGAGAGACTTGTTTGTGTGCGTGACGCAACGATCGGCCCACGGTTGCAGACAGACCCAATTACGATGTCAGAGCACTCCGAATACAGATCGCCTCCGCAACACCTTGCAACATTGCAACAGGTTTGATTCGCCCTTGATATCGCAAACGTCTCGCAACCCTTGTCGGTTAAGGGTAAAACGTTCGAGCTAGTCAACCTTTAACTTCAGTTAAGTTCTAGGCAGTTTAAAGAACGTCTCTGCTACAGCTTGCAACAGGTTTGATTCGCAACCTTTGTCCTATAGAGCTAGCCAACCTTTAACTTCAATTAAGTTCTAGACCGTTTAAAGAACACCTATCTGCCAGCTTACAACTGGCTTGATTCGCCCTTGATATGGCAAACATCTCGCAACCTTTGTCGCTTAAGGGTCAAGCGTGCAAGCTAGTCAAGATTTAACTTCAGTTAAGTTATAGACCGTTTAAAGAACGTCTCTGCTACAGCTTGCAACAGGTTTGATTCTCAACCTTTCTCCTGTAGGGGTAAATCAAGTGAGCTGGTCAAATGTCAACTTAACTTCAGATCAAGACGTTTTAAAGAATGCCATTACTATTAAAGAACCCTGGTTTCAGGCTTCTCAACCTTGTTTGTCAAGCTTTGTTTCATCTCGTTCCTTAAGCGTCTCTGACCCCTTCTTATTCAAAGGAAAAGTATATTTCAATCTCTTGGGTATACCTTTGTATAGAAGTGCTCATAAGAATAAGATAATTTGTATTGAGATCTTCTTTGATGAAAACAACAATATAAGATAAACGAGTAACATATCTCAAGGTTTGTAGGGTGGGGCCCTGTGGTCTGGTAGATGGACGGAATGGAAAAAAAACACTCCTGTGGTTTCCCTTCTAGTATTGGACCCGTTCACGTCCATCCACCGCAAAAGAGGTTTGTTTACGTTTTGCCAATCACGTGACTAATTCCAGACATTTTTTTGTGGGATTTGTCACGTGATAGGCAAAAACGTAAAAAAACCGCTTTGCGGTGGATATGCTTGTGAACGCCCTCATTGTTGACTTCCGGAGCTAATTAGAAGACACTGCTCAAAACCAAATCAATAGTCCAACTGAACAATTTCGCTAAAGGGTATGCACAATGTAAGTGATTCACATAATTGAATGTTTTTTATCCTAGTTGTCATTTTCACTCTGACATCTAGGAAGAAAAGAGCCTGCTCAAGCTCATCATATTATATACATCGTATTTGATACACCTATAGCAGAAGGATTGTTTTGCCCTTAAGGTTGTCGCAAACAGGTCTATCGAGAAGGATAGTTATATCATTGACTATGTACACTAACGTGAATAGACCTCTCATCCAATGCATTTAGTTTGAGGCAAAAATTTGGAAGTTCGGGGGGACGCAGCACCAGAGTTCCTGCCATCGATGTTGTTATTATTCAGCTGAATTTACAGTGCTGCCAAAACATTTTACCAAAACATAAACATAACTTTCAGTTATAAAATGTTTCATCCTTGGTTTAGAAGAGTGGTAATACTGATTTATCTATCATATGTTACGTGTACTTCGATGGACGCCGCACGAGATCGCACCACCGTCAACATGCTTCACACACGCCTATGCTATGAGAAGTCTACTCACGTAGTGTACAAAGTCAATGGTTATATTTTATCTTCATTCCGATAACAGCTGTTTACATCGGCTAACCATAAACATAAAGATAAAATGATAAAATTTATTCATTTTGATTGCGAAGGAGTCCTTCAGTGTGGATGCACCTATGCACATATTTCTATTAGTTTCGTCTCATCCAACAAGAACCGCTTCTGAAGTCTATACGTATTGTTATAATGTTTTCTATATACTAGGAATACGCTCCGATATCCGTCCCGTACGAGAATTTTTATTCACTTTTTAAGTTATTAGGTGACGCTTTTTATGATTCTTTTTTTTTTAGGGAGAGGTGAGAAAAATGTATTACGCATACAGGTGGCAAGCCTGTAGTGTGGGGCTCCCCTAAAAAACGGGTTTACCCACTAAAACACCTCCTCTACTCTTTAGGATTCTAACCTGGAATTGTTTATCACATTACGTCAGGCTAGGCCTAAATTTGGCTAACGCCGGTGGCCCTCACTCCTTATCCAGCCACTCGATCAAGGGATCTGGGCCACTTCGCGGTCCAGATCGGGTTTCTTTTCTAGCAGGATGCCCCGGACGAACTGTGATGAACAATCCCAGTTTCCCTCATCCTCCAAGATCTTTAGGCAGACAAACCCACCGAAAATGCATCAAAAATTTGTGTGGCCTTCAGGCAGGACCCTTCCCAACGGGGGCAGAGGAAGAATGTGTGTTCCGCATCGTCGGGAACGCCCGGGCAATAAATGCAGTCCGGTGAACCGGTCTTGCCCATCCGGGTCAGGTACGACCGAAAATAGCCGTGAATTGTCAAGAATTGGATTCCACCCATGGTTGGACGTGCTTGATAAGTCGCGCAGTCCATCGTCCTCGGGTGTCGTGCTCCCAGCTATGTTGCCACCGCTGGAAGGTTCGGGAGCGCTCTTCTGTTCTTGCCGTGTCCTTGCCAATCTCGCCTTGTCTCTGATAAATTGCCTTCCTCTCTCCTGTCAAGAGCTTGACAGGGATAACTCCGGCGACCACCATGACGGCAGGCTCGGACACTGTCCGGTAGGCGGAACACACCCCGAGCGCCGCTCGACGTTGAACCCGGGCGAGTCGCAACCTGTACTACTCTTTATCGAGAGCGTCCGTCCACACCTCTGCTCCATAAAGAAGCACGAACTGAACCGCGGACATCAACAGACGTCTTCTGCTGGATCGTGGAATCCCGACATTGGTCATCAGCCTACTAAGGTAAGTGACTACCTTAGCGGCCTTGTCGGAAGATCTGATCCCTCCAGCTTAACTTGATATCCACCATAATCCCGAAGTACTTAGCAGCACGAGTTGATTGGACCACCTCCCTTCCCACTCGGAACAGAACGACGGTGTCTATCCTCTTCTTCGTAAGGATCACAACGATCTTCACCGTGATCGGACATCCATGTGTTGACCACACGCATGACTCGGTTCAACTTTAGTTGGGCCAGCTCAGCGTTGCGTGCGACAATGAGAGCTGCGATATCATCGGCGTACCCAACCAAAGTGGTTTCTTCAGGCATCTCCGACCTCAGGAGGCTGTCATAGGCAACGTTCCAGAGATCCTGGCCGAGTATTGAATCTTGCGCGGCACCAGAAGTGACTTCCATCGTCCACGTTCTGTCCCTTGGGTCGTAAATAAGGCTTTGAGAGCGGAGATAATCCTCGATGAGTTGCAACAGATATGCAGGAACGCGAAAGGTGTTGCGAAGCGCATCCAACATTTCAACCCACCTTACCGAGTTAAAGGCATTCTTGACATAAGCGTAACAAGAAGCACTACTCAGCGAGGGAAATGGTTGTGGCTCACGGCTCTCTTCACAGCTCTCCATGGACTTCGGTGATAGCGTCAATCGTTGACCGTCCCTTTCTGAAGCCATACTGACGGGGGCGTGAGTCCCCGGCAGCTTCCACGGCAGAGGTCAGGCGGGAACGGATCAGCTTCTCGAACAGCTTCCCAGCCGTGTCCAACGTGTAGAAAGGCCTGAGGGACGACGACAGCTCGGGATCACCTTTGCCCTTGCTGATCAGTACAAGTCTTGCGGTTTCCCATAGAGAGCCAGAAACACCCCTGCTACCAAACAGGCGTTGTACATGCTCAACAAGTCAGCATTAATTGAAAATACTTTCTTTAAAGCCTCGCTGGGAATCCCGTCCGGGTCAGGAGCCTTGTTGCTCTTTAGGGAGAGAACGGAGGTTTCCATCTCCTCGAATGTGAAGAGTGGAACGTCATTTAACCGTCCAAAGTCAACCGGCGTACATCCTAGGCCTAGCCTACAAATAAATACATACAAAGAATCAGTGGCGGCTCCAGAGCCGATTTTCGGGGGGGGCCATTGCTTATCATGGAGGTGTTGGGGGAGGGGGGTGGCCGTGGAAAGGGTGAAGGGGGCAAGGGTGGAAAGGGTGACGGTGGGGAGTATAGTCCTAAATTGCCCATCACTGATGGTATTATTAATAGTAGGCCTATTATTTTCCTAGATGAAAGAGATATGGGGGATTAGGCTATAGCCTAGTTTGAAACGATTTGCGATAAAAAACTCTATTTTAGCTATCTCATTGAAACATAACGACAGTAAAAGAAGAGGGAAATTTACAGGAATACTGCTAATCACTCTGCTGTTTAAACTTTCACTGTTTTTATAAAGATTTACTAAAATCCAGTCTAACAATTTCTTAATTTCAAGGTTTGAGTGATTATGATCTTCATAAATACATAACTTGTTTTTAAGGGGATTTTCTTAATGTAAATAAAATGGGGTATTTTCATTCCGGTTTCAGTATTTGGACAATCTGGTGGGTTGCAGCAGAAACCAAGTACGCTTCACGAAAATTTCTGCAGTCAGTCTGAGTTATAATGTTGAGACTCTTGATTTTATATTATATGCTTCTCTTAAGCATTAGAGCTTAACACTAAACAGACTTATTTAAAAATAAAGTAAATAGTTAAAGTATTAGAGTCTTTTTGTGTTTTATTAAAAACAGCTTCAATAATAAATCAAATACCGATGTTAATTTGTTAAATGGTCTTAGCGGTAAGAAACAAAACCCATGGGTCATATTGTCATCATGACTATCGCAAATTAACTCTTTGACTTTAACTCCTTTCCCCTATCAGGAGTTATTTTCATAAAAAGAAGGCTATGACTGTTCTCATAAATATCGACCAGACGATGGATGACCTTCACAATAATCCATAATACCACCAATAAAAAATACTGTCCTTCTCGTCGTTTTGTCCGTGTCGTCTGCCGTGCGCAGCGTAAAATCCTATACGAGGAGTGTCTAAATGGTTATAAATTTTCCACGATCTTGAAATATAGCGGGTATTTTTTTTTAACTTTACGTTTCAAGGTGTTTTGACCCAAAATAAGTTTAGAAATAGCCTCAACCCCAGGAAAAATCAAATGCTGTCTAAAATTAAGCATAAAAAATGTAATTTTTAACATTTGTTTTATTGTTTGCCATTTTTGTAACGGAATTACAATGAAAGGTAAACAAAAATAAAAGAATACTAGTACTTTTAAGCATTATTATTGAAACATCTGTTAACTTAACTGTGAAGAGGTTTAGTTGATTGTTGGTGTAGGGCCTAAACTTAATAGCCTGATGGCTATAACAATAAGAGTAAATTAAAACCAATAACAAGCAAGGTTTGAACACTGAATTTAACGTTTTTTCAAATAAATTTACTTGCAAAAACTCTTGAGGGGGGGCCATGGCTCGATTGCCCCCCCCCCCCCCCCTTGAAGCCACTGTCAACAATCCCGATCAGCTGATGGCATTAGTACGCAATGTCACAGTCTTCTCGTCCCTCATCCCGTTGTCCGTGTCGTCTGCCGCGCGCGTACACAAACTCTGAATTTAAGCACCTCCAAAACTTCCCCTAAATGTAATAATGTTGTTTTTAATCTCAATTAATATAAATTAATACTGTAAATTAAAGCTAAATACACTTAAACAATATCAAACTTTCATGAAAATTAGATAATTTTTGTAACTAAAATATAATATATTATTTTTAAGCCCCCAAAAAATGACTGGCAAAAAATTCTCGGGGGGGGGGGGGGCATGGCCCCCATGGCCCCCCCCTGAAGCCGCCACTGCAAACAATGATTTTAGCTAAGACCACAAAACAAACAAGTAACTTAATAATAATTATGCTTAAAATATTAAAGGTAAATAGATTGTAGAGCGAAAAAACAATACAATTTAAAATCCATGATTGCAAATTAATAAAAATCAAGTAATGTAAGTATTTTAGAATTATGCTTACTTAACACTTAATGCATATTTTGTTACCTGAGACATAGGCTACAATGGCACAACACATTCTAATTAGTTGTTCAATTTAAATCTTTCTCCCAAATAGATATTAGTTGTATCCCATAAATTAGTTAATCGCATAATTTTTCGTACGACAGCAATTCATTCCACATCAACATGCCTATCATTTATATAAATAAATGATGATGATTTATATAAATTATATCATTTGGTATAATTTATAACTTCAACAATTAAACATCGTTGATCTATTTAATTTAACAAATAAGTCTGTCAAAATATCAATTAAATTTTATTTAAAAACGTAACATAACGGCAAGCAGATATAAACAAGAAAAGGTTATGTTATTTTCAGCATACAAAGCGACAACTCAGCTGCGATTGGGGAATATAAACTGATCATAGCAACTACATTAGTCAAATCATGTAGCCTAAACAACTAAAGTTCTGCCAAAAACTCCGGAAAATAAGCTTTTTTAATACTTGAAAATAATTGCTCGATTATAGTTTATTACCTAGTTTAAAATACTTAAAATCTAACCTGAGAATTTCATTGAAATCAAATTATTAATAAAAAAGCCTTTTGGGGGTCTAAAATTCGCCTAAGTGAAATTTAAAGTCGATCGTATAGAATTTTATACTCTATGTTCCATATAGTAAAAATTCAATTAATAGGCAAGCATGTTTCGTTTCCTCCTTTTTTCTCAGCTCGTGTACATCGTAGGATAAATCCGCGCATACCGTTAGAAAGGTATAGTCCTGTAGATGAGCAGAATCACATTCTATTTCCCATCGGACTCCAGGGTTACGCCCCAGAGGCTTTCAAAGTACCAATGTTAATCTTATGGAAAGCATAATTGATTAAATCATTTCTATCAGCTGTTAGTACAACAACTGATAGAAAAACAGGAAAAAACAGATGTTTTAATTATAAAAATGTTTTTACACTTGGATCCAGATCAACTGAAATTTTGATCGAATTTCGATCAGTAGGCGATCTCTAGTGTTTACTTATTCGCCAAAACTTTAGTCCTATACGGGGTAGAGATCTATACTCTTTCGCCTGTCTTCAAAGTCGCGTTGCGCTAGCACGCTCCTTAAAGGCGAAGTGGTTGTCGGGAGGGGGGAGGGGGGCGTTGGCGGGAACAGGTGTAGCCCGAATATTGAATCCATTTAGGCTCGGGACAAGGATGATGCAACGTTTGCAAATCAAGCTCAAAACAAGGGTGGAGCAACTTGGGGTGGCAGTTGATTGACCTGTAAGTCTACCTAATGATTAAGTGACTGTATATTTATAATAAGTAATTTTGCTATTGTTAGTTTACATAATCAAGTTAAACATTGCAAATAGTGAATTTTAACACAAGTTGGTTTGACATGAGGAAATTTTATTAATGAGCAAGAACTTCCTTAAAATATAGAAGCAAAATTTATAGACCATTTGAAGTGAAGTCCGTGTTCCCAACCTTTACTCAAAGGCCAGACACTACAAGAAGCAGTGGAGGATAGTGGTAATAAATCGGGTAGCGACGTATTTACAGCGGCAGTATAGATGTTATCGATTGGATACAAGACGACTCTCTGCTAGGCTCTATGACACAAGTGCTGCCTGCCGCCGCATGGGGACATTCGACAAGATCTGCCCTTGGCCTCCCTACGACACTGGACCTTCAGGAGCTGACATCATCTGTCACAGCAAGAGTGGCGGCGACAGCGCTGATGTCAGATCCACTGACTCGCTGACAAATACATCACACAAGTGGGCTCAAGTTGTCATTTTAGCTGTCTGCAGAAGATAGCTAAAACGATTAATTGAAATTGGCATTGCTGAAGGATTGAAGCATAGGCCTAATAGCACTAAAAAGGAATTAACACTCACAAGATGTATTAGATTTTACACTAGTTCCACAAACCTGATGTGGTGTAATTGAGAATTCGCACTGATGTTCCGAGCGACGCAACCAGCAAGATTTAGTCAGGAACGAAGCAACTTAAATGAGTGATGGCAGTAAATTAAAATTATAATTCACCATCCAAATTTATTCGTAAATATTTTCCATCGAAGTTTAAGCGGTCTCAAAAACCATCAACATTACATATTGGTCTATTGACTATCAAATAATTATCCTGATTTAGTAATTGACTAAGATATTTTGGTTGAGGTTGAATCAAACTATACAAAACATATTCCACAATCCTAAATTATAGGCCTAACGGTATTTCAATTTAAATTGTATTGGAATATCGAACATGGAAGTGCTAATAAAATGCCAGATGAAAAGTAAGCTTTACTTTAAACTTTACCGAAAGCCGAAAGTTGTTTAAAAAAAATAAGATGGTGAATATCTTTAGCATTAGTATTATTATAGCACCAAGCAGCTTCTTAAAAACATTCCATTATGCTATATTATCCTCTCGTAGAAAAGAAAATCAAGCCATTGATAGAGAAACTCAATATTCACTTCCCTCATTGTTGACATACCCAACCGCTCTCCCAAACGGCGGTATTGAAATCTCTTGTAGTTCTCGGATACTCTATGTTCAGATTGAAGTTGTCACTATGCACCAGAATAGAACTTGGATTGTTGTCAGACTATAGAATCAAGACTAGGGACTAGGCAAACACCCTTAAATCATTTCCTACCTAGGACTTTAAAACTGGTTTTTACCAGTTGCTAAGTTGCCATTGGGCACAGCAAAGAAGTTATCATAACATGTGGTGTCTTTTATCCATCCAATATCGGTATAACAAATTCCCCATCCATCTTAATCCGCTCTCGCTCTAGACAGTATTAAGATGATTTCAAAGTCAACCACAGGAATGGAAACCCAAAGCTAAGCTGAGAAACATGAGTTTACGTCGGTTGTCCAGTTAAAGATAGAGTAGTGGACTGTCATATGTTGAGCCTGAAAATTAGTTGTCACAGGAGCACAGGAGTTGGCCCTATGAGTTGTTAATTAGTCTTCTGACGATCTTTGTCATCCCTTTTCTTTCCCTAAATATCTCGTCCTCACGGGGCTTGTATAAAGTGTCCATTGGATGGCCGTTTCCTTATCCACCAGTAACAAGAACAAGAAGAACAATATCAACAACAATATCCAGGCAAGCTCATGTCCTCAGCTGTCACCACCGCCAGGCAGAGGCAGCTCGTTGCCTATTTAGGCGTAAATTATCCCGCAATGCGCGCGGCCTCGGCATTTGGGATCATAACGCCACTATTAACCCATATCACCCTTGCTGCAACCAGCAACGCCACAAGGCCAACATTCCTGCATTGTCAACTTGTGTTGTGTATCGATTCGAAAATTAACAGCTGATCGTATTTTCAACGAAAATTTGTTTGTTATAGTAAGATGAAAATCCTATACTATAATACGAGGAATGTCTGAAGGGATGTGTGTTCCACGATCTCGAAATCTAGCTGTTAGATTTTGCTTAAACTTTGCATTTAAGAGTGTTTTGGCCAAAAAATAAGTTTAGAAACTGACTCAATCCCAGGAAAAATCGAATTTGGTCTAAATTTAAGTTTAAAAATCGTAATATTTAACATTGGTCTTATGGGTTGCTATTTTGGTAAACAAAAATAAAGAAACATTAATGTTAAGCAGACTTTTTGAAACAGCTGTTAACTGTGAAGGGGTATAATTGGTTGTTGGTGGAAATATTAAAACTGAATTAAAACCAACGAGCAAGGCTCGGTTAACCTGGTACTTAATTGTTATCAGTATCCAAATTAAATTGCTCGTTTTCGAGCAACCGGTAAGTGGCCACGAAATAAGGCGGTTGTTGTCACCTTGGAAAAAAAACTTGTTCGAAATTAGTGTAGGCCTACTTTTTGCGCAAACTGGTAACAGTGCGCGTCCAGCGTTGCCCACATCATTTATGTTGAGAGCAATTTCATTAAAAATGATGGAAATCGGAATCATTTAGTAGAACAATTCATTACTAACCATCACTAGCAATTTGACAACGTTGCACAATCATCCTCCCGCCTGATTTCGTGGCCTGAATCAAGCTCTAACTATAGTATAATTTATCATGCCGATGCCACTCAAGTCAATAATAATAATAATAATAATAATAATACTTTATTGTCTTTGGTATTTACATGAAAATACATGACAATAGTAAAAAATACATAAAATTAATTTTAAAAGTAATTTATAAAATATCATTATTTCCAGAAATTTTCACTGTATTCCTTCATTGAATATGGACTTTTTTTAGTAAAACATCTTTAATTTTTTCCTTAAACTTTCTGTCTGACAGTGATTTCCAGCTTTGGGGTAAATCATTAAATAATTTTATTTCCATGTTTAGTTTTTTATGGCTCTTCATATATTTGACCAATGGAACTTTTAATTTTGATTGATTTCTTGTTGAATGATGATGAATTTCCAAATTACATTTAAATTCAGGATGGTTATTTCTTACATATATTAAATTTTGCAGAATGTATAGGGATGTTAATGTCATTATTCTATAATATTGAAATAAAGGCTTACGATGTGTTCGTCTTTTTACTCCTCCAATAATTCTTATTGCTTTCTTCTGTAATTTAAATATGTTTTTGGCTTCTGAAGAGTTACCCCATATTATTGCTCCATAATTTAAATGACTATGCACATATGCATAATAAGCATTCATTAATACATTGCTATACTATTGCCGTTCGTTAATTTTTCATTGTATATTGAAAAGAGAGGAAACACTCTAGTTATTAAATTTCATGTTTTTAATAATTTTGCTCCTTTTTTATTTATTTTCAACTCATTGAATTCTTGATATCGTCATAACATAATTTGCATATACAATCAAACTTGATTGAAAGATTTCCTCACTTACTACACATGACTATCAACTTTGTGTAGTTGATTTACAATTATCGTATAAAAAAGTCATCCTATTGCATGAGATTAACATATTATGAAGTATTGTAATACGTTTACTCATATAATTGCTGAAAGACGTAATTCTGATGTTGAAAGATCTGCAGAGTGTCGGTAATAATCGCAATGCACGCAATTGCGTACACACTCGGGCTACGCCGATCGACCGTTGTACATGTATTTGACCTAAAACCCGATCGAGATAGGTAACTTTCACACGCGTTGTGACCTTTCAAGTTGCAACACGCCCGGAGCTAATTTACTTGGGTCTCAATCGTGGATATATTTTACACATTGGAATATACAGTCCAAGGATGCCAATGCTCTCAGAGTCCCTAGTAAGGGAAGGGAGAAGCTTCTACCCACACATACAATGTCCTTTCCCGCGATAAAATCTATAGAGGTGTTTCTGCTTGGGGTTTCCAATGTTAACGTAATTTGGATATAATTAATTCGAAATATTTTGCAATTTGGAATACTACAGTGCAAGTAACATGTTGTTAACTGGGCGACACAATTGTAGCCCCAGGTTCCCAGATGTTGTCGCCCATTGAAGGTTGCTGGTGCCGGTAACTTTTTATGATTTTTAATTGAAAACCATGAATTGGGGTGAAATTACACTAAAAAAAATTGCTTCGCCTTCATTATTATGCTTTTAAAGATTTTTGAAGGTACAAGAAAAGTTTTCACATTTTATGGGACAAATAAATTTTTTAGTTTCCAAAAGTAGAAAAATAAAAATGTTACAAAATCATAATTATATTACAATAAACTTTAAAATCACATTTAGTATTAAAAATACTGTACAATTATCTTTTTGCAGGGCACTAAAATTCTTCATTGAGGGAATGAATTTCCTGTATTTATGCGCTGCACACGCTATCCGTCGGGAAATATTTGCAACCTATGTCGCACAATGAAAATCCGTTATTACTGAGTGATAAGCATATAGAGATATTTTTCAAACCAAACTTTTTATTGATTTGAATGAATAAATTTTTATCATGTTGACTTTAATTTTGTTTCTTTCTCAGACATTTTTAAAACTTATTGTTATTATACATCAAAAGTTTCTGAACGGAAGTCAATGTTAATAACTGGTGATGCTCATTTTACTGGTTAAATCAAAACGGAGATCGATATCCATTGAGGAGCGGAGCATATACATGCGGGAGAGCGAGAGCATTTGTATTGCGAATCACATTGGATTTTGGATCTACATAAGTTTTTTTTTAGTTGACAGTGGTTTTAATCTAATAGCGAGTAAAAGAGAGTGATTACACCAAATAGACTCAAAGAATTCGGTGTTTTCAAAGAAAAGTTTCCTGACAAAGTCCTCATCAAGGCCAAGGGGCTCTGAACTTCTTACGAGTAAAAATGCCACTTCAAACATTCTGTAAAGAAGTCATGCAGCAAAAGAGGTTTCGCTTGTTACATAGTTTATGGCGTTGATGTGCTTCGAATTAAATTTAACAACACCTAAGCTACAAAAGGAAGGTAATATGGCTACAAAATTCTCAAGATGACTGTAGTACCACAGGTAAACTAGCAAGAGCAATGGTGCCAATTTCGGCGACAACCGTGGTTGTCGACACCAAGAAGACAACAATGTTTAAAATGTGTTAAAAATCAACATTTTACTCTTTGTTGCCTACGAGTGTTGCCAACGGTGTAGGAAACAACTATTGTTATCGTTTGCGCTGGACATTGCTTGTCTCAACAATTAATTACCACCACAACTAGAGATTGCCCACTGGTCTAAATTTTGCCAAACTTTCAGTTGCTCTGGACCTAAACTTAGTTTGTTAAACAAATTTCATAACTAAAACATCTCTGTTCTTCCCTTATTGCTAGGATAACAGTTTAAGTAATGATTTAATCAATTGCCTTTCTTCCATACAATTAACATTGGAGCTTTGAAAAAGCCTGTAGGACGTAGCCATGTGGACCGATGTGAATTATAATGGGATTCTGCTCATATACATGACATTGCCTTTCCTATACGGTAAGCACGAATTTCTCCTACGATGCTCACAAGCTAAGAGAAAATGAGGAAAGGAAACATACTTGCCTATTAATTATACCTATTTACTAAATTAATAAATATCCAACCATTCAATTAATAACCGCTGATTTTGTAGGTACATTTAAGATTTTCATACACGTCTGTGTATGAAATCGTGGAAGATTTTGTTGTAATCAACAATACAATGTTATCACTGAGCAAATTTAGGTTGATAAGGAATTTAAAAGTAAACAATGGTGGAAATTGAGTCGCCCAATTCCATAACTCGTTATGTCCAAAACATGAAAATTTTCAGGAAATGAAAAAAACATCTTACAACATTAAGAATTAAAGCATTAAATCGATTCATTTTCCTTATTTTTGCAATTATTTTTATTTACTTGTTACTCCTAATCCTAAAAATATTAAAGTTTTAGTTTATTTACAAATTAATAATATATGTTGGACATAACGTGATTTGGAACTGTAAGTGGGACTTAACGGGTTTTGGTACATTAGCCTATTTACACCAAGTGAAATTGATTTTGTAATTTTATAGTCAGTTATACAAACTAAGGAAATTAAAAAAAAAAAAAAAACTTAAAACAATAAAAATTTAAAAAGATAAAAATTTGTAAAAAAAATAATAATAAAAATATTGGTGAGTTTTAATTAAAAATTTAATTTTGTAAGTTTGGAACTAGGGTTTCAATAAAGAAAGTAAGTTAATCTAAAAAAATCTTATTATTCAAAAAATGTAAAATGAGCTTAAACTTACACAATATTATCAATTAATTAATTAACTATTAAACAATAAAAACTTGACAAAAGTCTAGTCAAGAATGCAGAGCTAACCTTAAAACAGTCTCTTGGACACAGTAAGGTAAATAAATAGATGAATATCAGGTGCACCAACCCAAAATCAGCTGTTATTAAAATTTAGCTGCACAAATATTATGAAACTGATACTAATTTCAGTTGTAAGACTGAATTTCCATGTTAAAACTATATTAGTCCGATTTATTGTGGACAAAACGACTACTGGAACCGAATCACTATAATATGACAAATGACATGCTTTAGGACTTAACGAGTTTTGGTCCAGTAACTGTGAAGTGGACATAAAGGTTTATGGAAGAGTTTTAGACGTGGACTTGACGAGTTCTGGAACTGTATCTGGTTTTCAAAGTGAATATTAAATAGGAAAACACGACTTTTGGAACTTTTATACATCTGAAATGTATTACCATGGCAACCAGCTATCAAATGGTACAAAAACCCCAATTTATATTTTTTTTGACATAACGAGTTATGGAATTGGGTGACTCAATTATGGTTGCATATTTTTACCTTTATTGTTAATTGTTAATTTCATAAATATGTAATGATCTGTAAGTAAAAATAAATAAAATTTAGAATAGTGTACTATGAAATTGTTAGATAAATATTGTCCCCGAAGCAACACTGCTTCTTCCGCTTATTCAATCATTTTGCAAACGTAAACATTATAGCTTAACTTGACTTCCGTTTAAGTTTCATCGGTTCAGGTTCGACACACGAAAAAAGTTATGGAGCAGACCTTTAGAAAGCAGTTATGCTTTCCTGTACCGATCTTGATTGAGTCGCAAATCTGCAACGCAAGAATGTGACCAGCTGACCGATGACGCAACACCATTGTTGTGCTCACTGCACCTGACTATATCGCCTTATACAGGGTGTCCCGTTACTCGTCTGCTCAGACGGCCGCTAGACGTGGTCCTGTTAGGCAAGGCCACAGCGTGTTCATCGGAGAATGTCCGGCATGTGTCGATGCAGCTACTTGTACTGATATTGCAATACTAAGTCACGTTTTATTTCTCAATCGAAACTAGTACCGTTACGTTTACTTGTTTATACAACACGTGAGAAAGTTGTTGCAATTATCGCTATAGAATGCTTTTTTCTCATCAACTAGAATAGGGTTGCACATTGGAGATTGGATTGATATGAATTTCTTCGTGGAAGTGTCAGCTAAGACAGTTATTTTTAATAAAGTAATACAGCTTGCGCCTTAGGTATAACCTCATAGAGATTCGCTATGGCTTTTCGTGTAATCCTACATTTCATCCATCAATACATTATTTAAATTACATTATACGATATTACAACTTTACATTAATTATTACAATTACATTACATTTTTTCTTGAATCTTGAAATTGTACACTAAATTATAATTTCAGGACCACAATTAACAATTCACTGCAATGTAGATAGTGAATTTAAATTAGGCATAATCAAACCTAAAAAATGTACATAAGAATATTACAGTTCTTTAAACAAAACCGTCTTTGTGGATTCTCTTGTATTATGAGTGGTTTACAGTACCATTTTTGGATATGCGTATGAATCTAAAATGAATCAAAAGTAGTGACCAGAGAGGAAAAAATGTATCACTACTCGTAAAATATTTACATGGGGTTTTTATTCCTCGACAATATTTTTTTGGTAAGCCAATATCTTTTTCTAACTAATTAATCTTACACAATCACCATGAAACAAGTATAAAATAAAAAGTAAAAAATAAATTTGTTAAATATATTTATATTTAAGAGGCCCATTAAAATGTCTAATATAAAATATGATTTACACTGTTTTGTTCCTAAACAAATTAATAACCTGAGTATGTATTAGGAAAATGAATGTCAAAAGAAAGGTTATACTACGTTTTTGAACTTTTATTTTTTAAAGTTATAAGTTACGTCTTAAGTCGGGATTGCCCGAGCTAAATAATCAGGCGCCTCCCAACATCGGACATACTTGGATCTTATTTTTATATGATTTCTACTTGAATAAATCTCAGCGAGCGCTGATAAATCTAAAATTGGAATTATAAATAAATTAGAAAACATTTTTTATAGGGTTTAAGCTTTTAACAATAACGTCCTTGTAGACCACCTACGTAAAAATAACGGTTTCTAAAGTTTTGTTGAGTATTGAAACAGTTGATAGTCAGGTGCAGCCGTCCCTGACTTTGCGCAAGTGCGCATGCGTACTGCACCGCCTGCGCCTGACACGTGCGTACTGCGCAGTGTTACACTTACACTGGCACTGCGTTGCTGCTGTCACTGTCACTGTCACATGCCCAGCGCTCTGGTAGCGGGAGTGGTTCTGATTTATCCTCTATTGTCCGCCATTCCAGCATTCCAAACCTCATAAGGCCAATCCCTGATTAGTTCAAGATACACCGGCAGACTCGGCGCATTGAATGCAAAATTCTTGACCAACTATGCAAATTCTCCTATCTATTAATAGTAAAACGATTTAAGTTATTGTGCGTTTAAAAAATCAATGCACCTACTATTATAAGGGTCAACAAAGGACTTGTTTTTCAGTATCATAATATTTGTCAAATAGATTTATATTTTCGGAAGTAACAGTTTAGTGCATGTTTAGATCGTAAAAGTTTTTTTTAGTCCAACCAATCCAAATGTAGCCCATACGTATTTAGTCAAAACTCACCTATGATACGTCGTTGGATAATAAAACAATAAGACGTTACTAACAGCATAACAACAACCTTACGATCTTACTGGATCTATATAAACCTGTAGGATGGATGAAAACCTTTCTGACTTAGGCTACTGTGTGTCTAGAGTTTTCCTCTTATGCATAACCAAATTACAATTAGATTGGTGAGAATAACGAATGAAAGACTTTCAACATTTCAATAAATTAAAACCATACCAGATTTTTATGTTTCTGAAGGGGATGTTATTGATTTATTGTTATTTCATAATTTAAATTGTTATTCTGCGGGTTTTGCATTAAGCACCAATAATGATATTGCAATTAGTAACACCACAATGGTATCACTGATCAGCGAGCACAGAACAAAAATATTTTTTTATTTTTTGTTAAAAAATAAAATAAAAATAAAATAAAAATAAAAATAAAAAAATTGTTTTGTTCTGTGCTCGCTGTCACTGATCCATTATTAATTAAACCATTGAGTTTTCGGCATTCAACAATGGCAGCGTCATTATATAAATTACGCAAATCTCAACTCAGCTGATCGTTATATTACGATTCAATGTATCTAGAACAAACAATGGTAGGTGACACCAACAGCTGATTGAAGCGGTCCTGCAACTCTGACGCTATGTTGTTTATCTTGACACATGAGTAGTTTGCTTTGAATATTAAGTGCTGCACCTTTAACGTCATCAATTTTGTTATTTTTTTTGTTTATGTCACGATTCATGTTTTAATTTCGTTACGTACCTAACCTCAAAAGAGTGTGATATAGCCTTAATGTGAGTAAAAACGACAACTCAATCAACTAGCATGCGACTTTTATAACCTATGTTGTGAGGGGACTCCGCGTCCATGGGACTGCGTCGGATAACTCAAAAAGAATTAATCGTTCAAATTTTATAATGGATTTTAACCCGTGTGCACTCAAGTGTGCTACATCATTCAGCGTTTTGCCCATTCCTTTGATAAGAGACACTCATCATTGTACACACGGGGGAAAAGGGGAAATATGTCTAAACAAATCGGACTGTACCGTATTATTGTTCGTCGGTGTATGATCAAATTAAAAATCTGTGGTGCCTAACCTAAAAGTTACCTCTCAAACCCTTACAGTCGTTAATTAATTACGATGCACTTTAACATATTATTGTAGTCAACTCAATTGCCCAAAATAAGCAAACCATAATTAGGAATCAAAACTAAAACGCGATAGTTTATTGTTCCTGGGATGCAGGGTGACAGGTGTGTATTTTGAGCCCAAAATACCCCCCCCCCCGCCGGGGGCGTTACGCCACCCCGACCTCGGGCACGTGAGGTAACAGCTTCTGACGCATGCCACTTCCGAAACTGCCCACCTTGGCACCGTTGGGCCAAGGGCAGCCCCCTCCGCTTCTCTCCCCGGCCAGCGGAGCTCAGGACCTTTCTTCACCACTTGATTCAATTGCCCTCTTACCCATCCGTCAAATTGTCCCAACCTTTCTCCAGTTGCTCAAGTTGTTCTAATGCTCGCTAATCTCGAATGGTAACCCTGACATGTTTTGGTGAGAGGGTTTGGGCGGGGAGTGGGGAGGGTGTTGAGGAGTTTGGGATAAAATAGTGTGTGGAGAATGTGTTTAAACTCCTAACTATAATTAATAGGTCTACTATTGAATCATTAAAAAATATCTAGTGTTAAATCTCACTCCACAAGAGGAGACATTTTTCAGCTTGTGTTATTCAGAGGTTGAAATTTTAAGAGTCTGCACTACCTGCGCCATCTCGGCAGTTTGTCCCATAAGAGCAATGTTAAATTTGAAACATTACTGTGAATTTGTTTTTCATCGGACAATTTCAAACTTGATGTCATTTTAAATGTTACCACAGTATCTAGTGCTTGATGTGATACAAAATTAATTAAAAAAATTAACCACTCAAATAACGAATAAAATATAAACATATTTTACACCATTTTTAAACCTCTTTTAAACAATTTTTAGCAGGTTTATTGAAAATCTATCCACGTCATGCACTCCGCCATTCCCTTATGGTAAACATATTCAAGTTTCATGCAAATCCGATGTAAGATTATCGAGATATGGTGTTTCAAAGACAACAGTAATGTTTTGAATTTAACATTGTTCTTATGGGACTAAAAATCCAAGATGGCAAAGGTAGTGCAGACTCTTAAGGGTGCGTTGAAGAAAGATTTTTAAACATTCCAATTGTTTCAAGGGTAAATGAGACTAACTCAAGGGAAATTCTCAAGATAGGACAGGAGAAAACTTTTGAGCTTGAGAATAAAATTTAAATACAAATTTAAAATTTCGATTATTTCATTTACTTTTTAAATTTATAATTAAAAAAAGGCTTACCGTACCTTTTTTGGTTGTTTAATCTTGGAAAACAATGAAAAGATTTTCACAACTAAGGACAGATCTATTGATGGAATATCTCTGATTTTTTTACATTGCTATGTAGCTCATGCTTACTCAAACTTCCATAATAATAGAAAAATAAAATAACTCTACTAGGTGCAATAAAACATGTATAAACCATGTATTATACAGTCCAGCCAGCCGGGTTGTTATGCTATTTTCTGACATTTTGATACAATTTCGACATAGAAAAAGTTATTTTTAAATTAATTTTTAAAGGAGGGAACCAGAAAGGGAGCATGGGGCCGGAGCCCCCATCGAGCCGGAGGCGAGTCTATGTAGTTAGTATATACTGCCTTGTATGACTGTCAGATTTACAAGTTTAAACAGATATAAATCAAACAAACCAGCAGTTTCTTTTAATGACTTTGCTTGCCACAAAATGTTACTAGAGTTAATGAAAGTAATGATTTTTACTGCTTATTTATTTTCTAGTTTTTTTTTGTGTTGATTTTAAATTCTATTTTCCAGTTCAGTTTAAAACGATAAATTTAACATAGGCCTAGCTTTTGGACACTTATGTTAGGGGTCATATGTACGAGTACATTTTAAGAATACTGGAACTTCAAACCCACACTTGCACATCACATAACATTTAGCTCTTAGGAAACCATGAGCCCTTAAAGTAGAATTTGTTAGGGGGTAAAAGGTGCCATTTTTCCTGTCTTGGTTGGCAGGTGTCAGATTTGTAACAGTTTTGTTTCCAGCTCGCAGTTGCTGGATTCCTTTGCCAGTTTCCATTAAAAAATAGTTGTTGATTCGTTTACCAATTTGCCAGTTGCTGGATTCTGTTGAAAGTTACTGTATTCTGTTACAAGTTTGACAGTTGCCAGTTTAACAGTTTGCTAGTTGCGAGTTTACAGTTGCCAGTTGCTGGACTCTGTTAAAAGTTGCTGGATTCGGCTACCATATTCCAGTTGCTGAATTCTGTTGCCAGTTTGCTAGCTGCTAGATTATGTTGGAAGTTGCTGGATTCGGTTACCATCTTCAAGTTGCTGAATTCTGTTGCCAGTTTGCTAGCTGCTAGATTATGTTGGAAGTATCTGGATTCTGCTGCCAGTTTCCAGTTGCTAGATTCTGTTGCCAATTTCCAGTGGCTGGATAGAATTCTCAGTTTTCAGTTGCTGGATGCCGTTACAAGTTTCCAGTTGCTAAATTCTGTTGCCAGTTTCCATTTTCTGGGTTATGTTGCCAGTTCGCTGGCTGCTAGATTATGTTTGAAGTTCCTAGATTCTGCTGCCAGTTTCCAGTTGCTAGATTCTGTTACCAGTTTCCAGTAGCTGGATTGCGGTGTCAGTTCACTTGCTGCTGGATTGTGTTTAAAGTTGCTGGGCTCTGCTGTCACTTTTAACTTGCAAGATTCTGTTATCAGGTTACAGTTGCAGAATTCTGTTGCCAGATTCTATTTTCTGGGTTATGTTGCCAGTTGCTGGACTCTGTTGCCAGTTACCGGTTGCCGGGGAATGGCAAGTGCCGCCGGGACGTGAGACAAAGGCGGGAGAAGGTCCGCAACTTGCGCCGACCTCGACTTGCAGCGGTGGCGACACCTGGTGACGAAAACCAAAAATGAACTGCGACCTACAAGCCCCGTTCCCCGTCCCTCCGCGGTATTGTCTCCCTTGAACGGGTCACACCCCATTATGGGTGTTTCGATATTTCAGATTTATGCTAGAGCTGTTTTTGGGCAAGCTATTTTGGCATTTACAATATGCAAAGATATTTCGATTAAATGGTTTTGACAATCCGTGTAAAGGCGAACGGGTCGAGCTTATTAAAAACTAACTATATTATTTTAGGAGTTATAATTGATGTGTATAAGGTCTATAAAGGAGAAAACTAAAAAAAAATCAAGTTTAACATCTTCTTGTTCAATACAATGGTCATCAGTTTAAAAGAAAGCCTAATGCTTAAATATTACAAAGTAACTAGGCCTAAAGTTTAAATAGTCGTTGTGGCCGTAAGATAAATTTCCAAATTTTTTTGATACAATATTTCACATTATATAATTAACGATATTGGGGCCTATGAGGTTTAATTTATGAAATAATAAATTTTGCAGAACACAAAACAATAAAAAAAAAACTCTTGGATTCAAAACTCTCAAATTTATAGTTGAATCTTTTCGATTACCAGGTAAATTTTACTACTGAAAAGAAACAAAGCGCAAAAAATTATATATGTATATATATATATATATATTTTTTTTTTTTCAAAAAATAGTCCAAATAATAATATGCTACTTTTGACACTGCGTTAGCAACTCAATGGGGATTATTTTTTTAAAATTCATCCTGTAATCTATATTAATAAAATTAGAGTTTTGTCTGTACGTTGCTTAGAATTTTGAAATTTTTGGTTATTTTTACTTTTTATGCATCACAGAATCCAAAATCGGTGTCATCTAAATTTCTTTCCCTCTGTTTGTCTGTCTCTCTCTCTGTCACTCTGTCTGTAACGCTCATGGGTCCTATTTTGTCCTCTTTTCACTGGATAACGACTTTACCTAAGGGTCTAAATTTTTTTCATGTCATAGACTAGAGTGGTGTGAAGGTTCATTACAACTTTAATTGACTTAGCGACCTTAGGGCTTTGCCCCATAGTATGTCAAAGTAGCCAAGTTGTGCTAAAATACCAATCTTTAATCTCTTTTCACACGACAAGGGCTTTAGTAAATGATATGAAAATTTTTATTATTGTTAAATGTTGCAATTAGAACTATTTAGCTGCTCTAAAGCATCGTTCGTCAAAAAGGCTCTGCCTTATAGTAAAAGAAATATTCAATGTAAATCTTATGGGAATATTTAATTCTACCTTTTTATCTATGCTGTTTAATCAGCTGGATTAGACAGTTTGTCATTTTCACCACAGATGGCAACACTTAAAATTTTAAATACAGACTCTTTCATATCTAACCCTTTAACTTTTCACTGGCCTAAATACAGTGAATAAAGTCAACTAATTCTTGGTTCTAAATATGAATATTAAAATAATTTATGGAAATTATTACAAAACGAGTTTTGACCCTTAAATCTCAAAATGTTTCTTATTATCATTACAAACTAATTTTAGTTCCCAATTTAGCTTTCATTGCACGTTCTGACAAAAAGAGGTTTATTTCATCAAACACAATATGTAGTTAATACCAATGAGGTTTATAGATTGCTCAATCTTTCAAGTAGTTCGGGTATAGACGGGGCAATATTAATGTGTAAAAGCTTAATGAGTAGGTTCTTATGAAGAAGTGAGAAAGTCGCTCAAAAAACACTCATAGTACCACTGTAATTTTCATTCAAGGATCATGCTGATTGGTTGAATGGAATCAGATGGTTTAAGAACATATTTGCAGAAGTTTGTTATTGTTTTTTATTTTGTGTAAACAAACAAATATACTTATTTTGACATTTAGAAGGTAAAAAGAACGCTTCCCGTGGCAATAAGGAAAAGTAATCCCACCATCAATGCTTAATTTTTCTCCGTTTTTCGACATAACTTTTTAACATGGGATGTCACTATTTATTCGGTTTTGTATACATTGGCAACACATGAGGTTTTAGGTAAATAGGTAAAGTCTACTAAAGACAAAAAAATTGAATTAAGTACACCTAATATCTACACTGCGGTGCGGTGCCTATACGTTACTGACAGATGTTGCGTTGTTTTACTTGGTTTGGGAATTAAACTTTTAACTAATTTTGAATTTAGATTTAATATTGTACATGTCTGTACATATCTTTCATGGGTAGAACAAGATGCAGGGGTGGAATACATTGGATTTGGCATATAGCTATCGTCACACCCAATCAAGGATTCAATATTAGATTTCATAAGAATCTATAATATTTTTTTACAAGTCTGAGTTTTCTTAGATCGTCTATGAGTTTATACTCATAGAACTATAAAGTAAATCACCATACAAATATAAATGTTTTATCAAACTGCAACAAAATCATTAGAAATAACTTCTAGACTAAATGAGAAATGGATTTAACAAGATTTTGACAAATGTACCTGGTAGCTATTAAGCATAAAACTTGATATTTAGATACGTTAGTATGAACCAACTGAAGGTTATATATTGAATTTGTGAAATCACTAATATCATTCGTTTAATAAACTGTACACACACCCCGTGCGAAGAACGGGTACACAGCTAGTAAATAATAAAAAAATAAATAACTTGGTTCTGTTGATCTGGAAAAATCCTATAGGCCTATCCGTTTCCAAACACTGAAAATTCCTCTGACACGTAAGACATCAATTACTTCCTTAATCTGTTTATCACACCTGTTTGCGACATCAGATATATATTTTCCCCGAACACGGAACACAACGAACAGCTGATGACGGACGGAAGACGGAATGCTGGGAAACGATCAGCTGATCCTGGAGTTGCAGCGGTGACGCCACTATGACGTCACACAACGGGATACGGTGCCGCGGCTTCCGCATATCTTGTCACGACGACGGGAACGCCCACCGACCTACGCGCAGGCGCGGCGCCGGCCACAACACCTAGTGGACCAGGTATAGCATAGTGTTTATCAGCAATCACTTACAAAGGGATAGGTGTAAAATTGATTCCGGACGAATAAGATGCTAAACGTCGCAGATTTACTGCATATGGATGTAAAATTAATAATTTTTCATGCGCCCATTTTAAAATGAATAAATCTCCTCACCTCGGTATCTTTTGATTTATTTTAGTGCTGTTTTAGTTAACGTTTTTAGAAAAATAAAGGTAAAAAATTATATAAGCAGTACAAACAAAAAGTTAAATGCATAACGAAGTTAAAAAAAAAACATGAATGTACAAATTAGTCATTTGAAAATTACTGATTTAACTTTGTTGTTAGCGCTATAAGTTAATTATTTTTGAAAAATGACTATGTGTGGAAATGGAAAAAGTAGTTTTTTTGTAGACCATCGCTCATAGCCAGGGAAGTAATTGCAAAAGCTAATAATTAATATCTTAACGCAATAAGGAAGCGCAATCCATGGTTATAACTGCCTAAGAACCCTCGGCATGTAAAAATTGTATTTATTCGCCAACATGAGGCAAGGTCTGTAGAGGAAAAAGCATAACTGCTAAAAAAGGTCTGCTGAATAGCAATTTTTTTGTGTTCCGGATATGAAGCGTCAAAACTAAAACGGAAGTTAAGTTACGTTACAATATTTACCATTACACAGCTGTTTGAAAAAGAGAATGAAGCAGTCTTGCCACGGGTACGAAATATATCGTAACGACACCATATTACTCTATTTTACATTTCGATTATTAGTTAATAACAAACCATTAGGTAATGACCAAATTAACAATTATCAATCAAGGTACATCTAAAACCATAAATTCTACCCTAATTTGCTTTGAAATTCTTTATTTTAGTAGTAAATAGTTGAGACGAAAAATCTCCAACGCAAACGAGAACGATTGTTGTTTCCTGCAGCGTTGGCAATACTTGCAGGTAACAAAGAGTAAAATGTTGCTTTCTTAACACTTTTTTATCCAACAAAAACTCTGTGGTGGCATCCACGGATGTCGCAGAAACTGACACCATTGCTCTTATGGGATGTAGCTCACCTAGCACTACAGTCATCTTGAAGAACTCTCGGCTTGTAGAGTTGTATTTATTCGCCAACATACGGTGGTTGAATGCTCATTCGACAGTTATGCTCACACATGACCTATACATCGACAACAATGCTTCCCACAGACCAGCTGATCGTATATTTCAGCGTAATAGATACATGTCAAGAGTAACAGCTGATGCAACGCGGCCCTAACTCGTGTAATAAACCAGTTTACTCATACTGTGGGCTTGACATGGGGAAATTTACTGGCGGGACTTGAAGTTTAATTAAAAAATCCATTTATATGCGGGAAGTTATATTTTTTCTTTTACGTAAAGTAAATTGACATTTGTATAATCTCTCACTCAGGAGGGTATAAAATGGAGTACAGTAGTTGCAATGAGAAACGAAATTGTGCATTTAACTCTCTTGAAAATAGCTCCCTAAAAGTATTTGAAGATAGCAACGATTTTTTATCTATCTTTTTAACGAATTTTGCTTAAAATATATTTGTTGTTTAGTACCTACATTCCTAATTAAATGGCTCAAGTCAAGAACTACCTAAGTATCAAGAATAAGATTTTCGGGAAACGACAAAACCCCTACTTAAAAGTTAGTGATTGTTAAAAAAGACTCAAGTCAAGAACTGCCTCAGTACTTACAGCTGACAGATACACTACTGCCAACCTGATGGGAAGAAATGACCAAGTACACTGTACTTGGGCAGTATTTGACTTAAGGCAGATTAAAAATTAAAACAAAATTTAAAACAAGCCAAATGGATGGTTTTTGGGGTTTTTTTTTGCCTTGAACATATATAGCTCAATTTCGTAAAAATGTCACTTCTTGACCCATTTAATAAAAAGAAACTCGTGTTTGTTTCGTATAGACGTGTGTATAGCTCAAGTTTCATGTCACATGTTGGTAATGTCATTGCCTTATCTTTGACGGAAAGCGTGCGACATAAAGAGATTTTGGATGTAATATCACTAGTTATTTATACATTCTTCAAAAATATGTAATATGTCATCCAATCAAGTATTTAAGAATATTTCAGTTTAGTTAACCTTTTGTAGAATTTCAGTATACTCCATAACGTAACGTAATACTCTAATAACTTACCATATTTTTGAGAAAATTGTTCAAAGAATTCTGCGAGGGAGGAAGTCAAAGACTAAATCGTCACTCTTTTTGCCATTAAGGGTTAAGAAGCCACTATTTAAATCAATTTGAACAATTTCATTAATTTGAATGGCTCAATTACAACTTAAAGATAGAGAAACCAACACCGCAGGAACATTTCGGGCTACCTAGCCCAGTAATGTGTGTTGTGGGTGTGGGGTGTGTGGGTGGGGGGACTGAGCTTGAGTGAGTGAACGGTCAGTGGTCAACGAGGTGACAGGGCCGCGAGCCTGGGCCAGGGTCGGCTGTGGGCAGGACCATGGGACCGTCACGGCCACCGTCCCCTCCCTCCCGTCCTGATGGAAATGTCAAAACTCGATAGGACCTAGACGAAACACATCGAGACTCTACGTTGGACGTTGGAGGCAGCGGCCGTAGCTCAGTGGTAGAGCTATGGGTTATCACCCAGTGGGCCGGGTTCAAATCCCGGCTCGGGGACAAAAAGATCGTTCGGCTGCTACCGTGGTTCGGAAGTCACGTTAAGCCGTTCCCGTTGGTCCACCTGCATAGAAAACAAAAAAAGGGCAGGCATATCAGGAAAGGAGAAATATCAGTTAATTACTGATCCCCCTCCCTTAAAAGCCATATTATTATTATTATTACGTTGGACCGCCTTCATGCTGTTTGGTTGTTTCCTTTGATCGTTACTAATGTCAGTTAGGTAATGGCTGGATTAAACAAATATTTCATTCTAAATTAGTACACTTGAAAATGGAATATGAATTTAGCAATAATATAAATAACTTTATGAACTTGTTAGGAACTTTATGGCCCAAGGCCCAACCCTCGAAGATGAAATCATATACTATCTTATACTATAATACGAGCAATGTCTGAAGGGATGTGTGTTCCACGATCTCGAAATCTAGCGGTTAGATTTTGCTTAAACTTAGCATTAAAGAGTGTTCTGGCCCAAAAATAAGTTTAGAAACAGCCTCAATCCGAGGAAAGGAATATGGAGAAAAAGACACAACATAGAAATTAGTTAGCCTGTGAAGACATCGTAGCAGAAGTCAACAGCAGAAGGTTGAGATGGTTTGGCCTTATTTTGAGAAGAGAGAAACACTTCACTACGAAGAATACTTGATGAAAACTCCAAAGGTAGAAGAACACCAGGCCGATCCAAACTAAGATGGCGGTATCAAGTAGAAAAAGATGTAAGAAGACTGAAAAGAAGGGAAAATGAAGCTCAAGACAGAGACACCGGGATACTGTACAGTATGTGGGCGAGGACCAGTACCTCCAGTGCCAATCCAGTAAGACAGTAATAAGTTAGGCTTTAATCCTGATTATTTTAACTAATGCCGATGAGCTGCAGCAGCGGTCAAGAAATTTTCATGGATCTCTATGGTATTTTTAAGCAGCAAAATATGCGGCCAAGTTAGGTAATATCAGCAAATCCAATTATCTTTAAGACCAAAATGTGCAACATTGTTGCCTCTGAAGAGGAATCCAGAAATATGATTGGACATATAGTTACACACATGATTGTTTTTCTTCCGAAGTGAAGATTCTCTTTCACAGAGGTTCAAATTTTATCACGCAAATGTAGAATTTCCTTGTTTTTATGTTAACATGTTGTCGGACGTTTTAGTTACTCTGGCCTAACAGAATTAGCAATTTTAGATATAGATGTTTCCTTTCAAAATATTCAGCATCCAAAGAGTAAGCGAGGTAACATAGGACTAACACCATAATGTTATCTCTTAATTATAAAATTTCTCCTTGACAACTCAAATTCAAAGACGCCGACGCTACCGCAGGGCGTATTTGATGTACCGTACAATTTTAATAAAAGATAAGTTTAGAATGGGTGTGAATCCTTGTGTAGATTAGTTACTGCCTAAGACCTGCTGATTCTTTAGACAGAGTCGTTAATTAATAGCCAAACAACCAATGACAGCTGGCTCCAGTTTCCAGTTTCAGTATCTAACCATTAAGAGTCTACAGTCTACACCTTCTTGGATTTTTACTGTCTCAAGACTGATGGTAAATTTTAAACGTTACTGCGCCTTTAATATTTGTTGGATAATATTTATCTTTACGTTATTTTAAATACCGGCAACTATGACAATATGTAATTAAAACCACTACCATGAACCGATTTGTGAACTAACTATAAACTGCGTACTGCGTCCATATTCGAACCACATTTTTTGTTTATTAAACAACGAACAGTACCAATGAACCTGTAGCCTTCGGACAAACTTTTTGTTTATTGACGAAGGTATTATAATTTCCTTCAAATTAACAAAAGATGAATCTTTTTGACAAATATTAAAGGCGTTTCAAATTTAATACATTTTTATGGGAATAAAAATCTTAGATGGCGGGCACTGCGGGCTCATAAAGAGTCACTCTGCCTTTACATAGCGTAACGACTTAATTTCTCCCAGTTTTTCAATTTCCATATGCCTTTACAGGTTTCAAGACTTGGACCCATCATCGCAGAGTGATCTGTGATCACACCTACTTATTTATTTATTTATTTATATACGGTTACACCATTTTTTAACAATTTTCAATTTCAGTTATGCTAGGATGACATGCAGAGTACATTTGATCTAAACAACTATGACAACTCAAGAGTGGACAACAATGTACTTAAATAGAATAGTTACGATTAATACGATACATAGTACCGGTACTTCTTGACTCGAAGGAAAGACAATTTAGATCTTTGACCTACTACCGCTCATTGACAGGTAGCGCAGGCTACTATAGCGATAGACCATCAGCAAGGACTGCTAAGTCGATGCTGACTGAGATGTGGCTGACGGCCAGTCATACAACCACCACCACCACTGAAATCTAGAATAAATATTTTTGGATATTCATTCATTACCCTTATCTCTAAATTCAAAGTCCTCGGTTTATCTGATTTCACAGCGTTACTTTACGCTTTACACGATAATCCTTGTTCCATTCAATCAGCCTAGTGGCTTGAGTGAGGGCTTCTTTTTCATCGTCCACCCCAGTCAACGATGTTTCTAGTCCCGGAACTCCGGCCCCTCTTCCACCTGGTGCTGATGCTGGTGGACTACCCGCCTGGGCCGCTCCCGGGCCACTGTCGTAAGCCCCGGTAGCCTTGTCCGCGCCGCTCTCCGCCTTATGGCATGCCGCCGTTGGCGCAATGGCTCTTGACTCGCTACATGTTCTCGCATCCGCTCATGTGCTCTGGGGATACATCTTGGGAGGTGAAGCGACGAACAGCGGGAGGATCTAGAACAAGTTCAATTGGTTTAAAATCCTTTCAAATCTAGATGTTCATTTAGATTAGTTGTTAGGAAAATAAAGCCAAATAGTGTTTTGTCAGTATTTGCCTTCGTTGGACAATGATTGTAATATTTCAGTTTAGGAAGGACAAAGTTGGCAAAAGTTCGAATCATAAAAACCCTCAGGGTATTAAATACTAAGTACAGTACTAGAAATCCCCCACTGGTCGAAATTCGACCAAAACTATACTTAATCTAGGCCCAATTAGTTTAAAATATTTTATAAATAAGACACATCTTCTGAATTTTTTGCTATATTTATTATTACAACACATGTCAATGATTTAATCAATTCCTCTTCTTCCATAAGATTAACATTGAAAACTTGAACGTCTGTGGAGCGTATCCCTGGGGACCGATGTGAATTATAATGTGATTCTGCTCATCCACAGGACGATACCTTTCTAACGGTATGCGCAAATTTCTCCTACAATGCACACAAGTTGAGGAAAAAGGAGGAAAAGAAACATGCTTGCCTCCATAATACACCTGGTGAGCTTCTTAAAGTATTCCAATAGCTAATTTTTTCTTCTTTTATCTGACAGTGTACTTCTTATGGGGGACCCCCTTTACTTTTTTATGTCGCTTTCAGGTATGTATTTTACTTTTCAAAATTTCCCGCCATTTTTCTAATATGGCGGTCAACTTTAAAATTTCTTATGGAACCTACAACCTGTTGAGCGGTTTCGGAGTCCATAGGCAACATACAGTACATATATACATACATACTTTCTCTTTTATAGAAAAAGATTCTATTTTTCGTATTATGTCAGATGAATTTATAAAAAAATCCAATAAGATAATTCTGGGGAAGCTGTCCTTTCCTAAGCACCCGACTACACAGTTGAACTCAAATCTCTTTTAATCGTCTCCAAGAGGTTTCTATATTCAAGTGAGTTACTCACCTTATCTTAACATTTCCACTGTTGTGCGTGGCGTTATAGGTAGTATATTGGAAAATGTTTTGGCAGTGAATATAGAGGGAATGTTTGCTCGTAGCCGCCTACATGGTTATCAGTGGTTATCACAGTAGAGCGGACATCTGCAGTGCCGGTGCGGATTGCGGCACCAGCGCTGCAGAGTGCAGATGGCCCAACAGTCACTAGTGCGCAACTACTGTACTGTATACCCTTATCGTTACTCGCAAACACATACGCAATCGCCATGACACCGCCACGCCGACTGCGGATAGCCATATCTAACTGTGCCGAACAGCTGATTACTTAATTATACAGCCGAACAGCTGATTGCTCAATTATATCGTTCGAACAGCTGATTGCTGAACCTATCGAACGGTTTTTACATAAATGGCGGTTTCCGACAGCGCGATGAAAAGCATTTTGTATAAATTTGATACATCTGTAGAGAACCTAGTTTAACCAGAATTTAAAGAGAGTTATGGATGTTAAAAGCAATTTGAAACTTAAATTATTTTTCTTTTTACCTGTAATTATATATAGATATAAACATTTTTCAACTATTAAAATACAAATTTGTTTTTACTGATCTTAAAACTTCAGGATTAAACCAGACATAAGCTTAGAATGTTTATTGTTTAACTGTGTTAATAAACCCAATCAAAGCTTTCTAAAAGAGAAGACCTTTTACCTTTTTACCTAGGTCCTCTTCTCCGTAGTCGTGGTAGACCAGGGAATCGTCATCTTCATGTGGGTCAATGTTATGTGGGTGTGTGTTTATATGTGTGTGTGTATGTATGTGTTGTGAGCATTGAGACTACTCTAGCCTATGCTTGGGGAGAGCTTTGTGCTCTTTGAAATATTCGTCTATACTGAAGAATAACTTGTCATACAGTATACAAAGAAGGCGTACCTTATTGTCAAAGGATTAAACTCGAAAGAAATTCAAATGCTCATTAAACTTCAGCCCCATTGCACTGAAACCATTCGTGGCCGTGGCCTACACCTACAATTCTCCAGGCACAAGGAGAGCTTCTTTTGGATCTCGCGTTTAACTTGTTAATTGCTGTAAATGAAGCAGTTTAAATCGAATCTGCCTTACGAAAGCGATAATTGACATAACAGCAATTGCAATTTTACATCACAGCGATTGCATTTTATTCTTAAACAATTTAGCCGTTGGCCTATTTAGGCCTGAGCAGTTAGGACGTAATAGACATGCATAAGACATATAAGATTATATAAGACATAGTAACCATTTACTGAAATACGTTAGGTATTAAAGACGACTGGACAAGCCGTAAAATTTAAAGGGGGAAAGGTTAACATTCTTAACGTTCTGTACAGAAGGTTAACATTCTGAATAAAGTATTAATGACCATATTTTTGACCAAGTAAAGTTATTTTTAACACAATATTGATCAAATATTGAAAAAAAACTTGAATTTTACGAGTAGGCCCTACAGCTCACAAAGGATTTATAAATTTACAAAACAGAAAACTAAAGGGGAGTAGGAAATAACAATACAACTTTTACGGATAATGAGAAACTCGTGTTTGGAACTAGTTTTAAGTAGCAGGGCAAATTACATTTTCAAGCACTTCCAGGTCACAATTAAATCATGGAAGTAAGAACTGGCCATTATTGAAAATGATTATTAATTATTAATGTTAAAAGTTGGGAATTTAACATTACACAATATTTTATAAAATTGTAGAAACTGTTAAAAAATGTGTTAAACATTTACTGCCTCTATATGTCAAAACTCCAAGATTAAACTTTTGATGTAACATTCTCTATAAGATAACCTCAGTATTTAGCAACATCCTCTTACTTCAACTTTTGTGAAATAAATTTTATGCAAAACATGATAAAACTGCAATGGAGCAATTTGTGTTGGTATAATAATAAAACTGATACCGTTTCAGTAGTAGCTTAGTTATCATATCTATTTTTAGAAGTTGTAGTTTCATACCTCGATTGTACTTTCACTTGATCTGGACCAACACCTGCTACTGTTGTCTGGACCCAATTAGTAAAAAATATTTTAAATTGTATTATCTGTTCTTCTGAATTTACCAGCAATTTTTTATAACATCTGTCTAGTGAATCACCCAATTTTTTAGTGATTACCCTTCTTCCATTTCCATAAGATTAACATTGAAACTTAGAAATTCTGAGAGGCGTAACCCTGGGGACCGATGTGAATTGGATTCTGCTCATATACAGGACACCTTTCCAACATTATGCCCGGTTTCCTCTTACGATACACATATAAGCTGAGAAAATAGGAGGAAAATAAACATGCTTGCTTAGTAATATATAGATAATCATTAATGGTCCTTAGTCTAGGGTTTTATTGTTAAGCGCTTATAAAATCATTGAAATTAGGCGAAATGACGTTACCGTCGTTAATGTTAAATCGTCAATTCGGTTAGTTCATTTTAATTAGAATACGAAACAGCGTTGTTCAATTTGGTTAGAATAAAGTTTTATATTAAGATTTCAATTATGAATATGTAAATTGTCAAGTAAATCGGTTTATATAAATTTAGAGCATTGGAAATTATTCTCACGTTCAAAATTATGACAATGACAATTATTCATTAATACATTACGCTTAGGTAAAATTTGGTAAAAGATAGTTGAAATTTCAATTCAAAAGTAGCTATGTTATATTCTAATCAAGATTGAGGAATCGGGGTTCGTAGTGCCTCTCATACTTGACTACGAACAAGTGGCAGTAATAAGGACTGTACTCGTCAAGCGCCCAATATCACAGAATAATGAAATGTTGTATAATAAGAATGAAATTGTACTCATTAACCTGTCGAATAGTAAATTGTAGCTACTCATTGTTTGACCAACTCGTGTCTCAGGCCGTTTGTCTGGTAAAATAGACTAGGAGAACGCGTATTTTGTACATATTATGGGGATGAACGAACTAAAATACGGCAGTCCTAATTCGCAAAAATAAAAATATAACAATTTCACATAATAACTGCAAAGGTTACAAATGATGTGGTAGTTTTGTTTCGCATTTTTTCTATAATATATTTGCTTCGTTTATTATCTTTGTTTAATAGTGAATTTAATTTATTTTGTGTAGCATTACAGCAGCAGGAAATATTTTTCTAATCATTACTCTATTTCTGGTGCATAGACGTTGTTCATAAACAAACAACTCAAACGCCACTAAAACATTCTCCAATTTCTTGAGTGAAATTATTGCATTGTTTATTAATCTTCAGAATGACTTAAACAGCGAAAAGGCACCTAAAAATAAGTTATGCGAAAAATTTACTTTGGAAATTTTAAGTAGGCCCTATCAGACGCTTCCTTCTAGAGTACCCGTTCGCCATTGAAGTCGTGTAGCCTAATCTATACCTTGATTCACCAACCCTCATTAGGATTTCTCCCCTTTCTTTGCGTTGTCCATTCACTGAAGTGAAATTCTTGGAACATTCTAAAGTAAAATTCTCAGAGTTCGTGCTGAATCCAAAGTTCATCTGCAGAGTACTCCTTATCAGTACTCACAAAGCAAAAAGGTCCCGCGCGAGATAGTCGACCTATCAGTGTGCACGCTGTAGCGATGGCGCTTGACCCCTGTTATCTGATGGACAACTGCCGCGTGCAGAGGTAGTCAAAGGTCATCAGGACTCTCGTTATCAGTTATCTGTTATCTCCGCCGACCCTCACCCACTTCTGTGACCGTGTGTGCGTTTCCACAGTTCCGGTGTCCTGCGGGCCAGGGGAGCTCATCATGCCGTATATTGATCTTTGTCACGAATTTTAGTTATAATGATTTTCCTGATTTTTAATTATATATTTGAATTTTTCATTAAAATGTGTTAACTTACTTTTTACCATGGGTGGTTGTCAAAAGACAATTTGGCTTAGCTATTATAATCAAGGTGTTGCTATATTTGGTTTTCGTTTCAGGATGAACAAAACTATACTAAGACCAAATAAATAAGATTCGTGCTTCTATATTCATGAAAATAAATTACAATAAAAGTGAACTTAAATTTAATTACAGTATAGAGATTTTAATTATCGAACGTTATTATGACTTTTCCCCATACAAATTAATGATGACATTTGTCCAACGCGTAACCTGAAACTTTTTAATTATCTCTTAATCTATCTACTAGTGTACTTGCTGCTCGAAATCAAGCGGCGTATTTTGATATACAATTCAAAAATTACATTTGTTTCTAAATCAATTACATCCAACCAATCCAATATTTTTAATATCAGTAGTGACAAAAAACTACACTTATTAACAGCTGTACATTAACAGATACTTGAAATGCTCAACCCAATCCCAATGTTAACCTAATGGGAAAGTTCAAATTTAATTGTTAGATGGCGCCCTTATTTTAAGTCCGATTCTCATCAATTTTGGGGGAAAACAACTACAGCCCTATCCAATGACTAAAAAATTCGCTAAAACTTGAAATCAGTTGAGAATTGTAGGACGAGTTCTCTTAGCAAAATACCTTAGCGTATTAAATATAGATACGATTCCGTAAAAGAATCGGTCCCCACGAAATATCTCTAGTTTAAAAAAAGTAGGATAAGTATGATAGCTAATTTTACAGTTTGACGGCCAAGCACGTAGGCGAAAATCTAGAAGTATCAACATGTAGATACATGTGGGATGGGGGTACAGAGGCTCCGCCCCATTGGACCTTAAGTTTTAATGTTGATCTAATGGGAAGAAGATATTTATAGATCTCTACGTGTGATTAAGCAGATGTTCCAGAGAATTTTTTTAATTATAATCTCAGCTGGTTATGGAACAGAAATTTTGAGTTGAGATAACCTTAATTACATATTTTTAAAATTACAAATTCACTAAAAAAGGAAAACACCAATAGTCATGGAAAAAGTACGGATCCACAGTTGATTTCTTCTTCATGGCCCTATCTATATCATTAAGAAAACAGGACTATAATAATTATGTGTGCCAGTAGTTAGATTTGGTTACTTCTGGCACAGGTCAGCTGCCCCGGAAGCCACGTGCCGGGGCACATAGCTTCCGGTCGTATATTAAATGAGGGGTGAGGAGGTGGGGTGAGCGTTTAAAGTAGAATTGCGCATAAATTAAAAGTTAGTTCAAGACTGAAATTCAACAATTTGGGAGTGAACTAAATGTGCGCATAAATTAACCGGGTTCAACTAAAACTTCGCATAAATTAAAAGTTAGTTCAAAACTGAAATTCAACAGCGAAACAAAAGTAGAAGTTAGTTGAAAAGGAGAGGGGATAATTGCTTCAAGGTCATCCGGAGGAAGTTTTAAAAAAGACTGAACTTCTAAGAGTTCAGTTTAACGGCGATCGTCGTACAGGTCAGTCGAAACCGACGAGCGACCGAAGAATAGCTTCAAGATCATTCCTCGCCGTCGAAGACACATCCGAAACTTGGACAGGGTCCTGTGGATTCGGTGAAGGCGAAGTTCTCGGAGGATTCTCCCTCGGGTGGGTAGTAGACGATATTTCGTGAACTTGTACTTGTTCTTGGTTTGTATCCATCTTCTTGTAGTGTGTAATTTAGAGCGGAGTAGTTGTCGGTCGAAGAGCGTATAGAAGAATGAAACAGGAATTGTCGTGAGCGCACTTATATAAAGAATGGTGGGGATGAAATAGAAAAACCTGTTGAACACAGTCGATAGGTGTAACAAGTTCGAAGTTGTGGAAACGTAACATCGAACGCAAAATGTTGTGAATAACATTATCATCAACGTGAACCTGCGAAGTTCTAACAGAGTATAACGGGTTAAAACTTAATATCTTCCTCACTTTTGTTAAATTTGTTTTAGTCTTTGAAACCGATGGTTTGTAATTATTTCGTAATATATGTTGTGTCCGCAAAAGTTTCAATTTCAAACATTGCGTATCCATCACGAGAAGTATGTCAGATGTGTAGAAGTCAGAACAAGACAGATGAATGAGATATAACGTCAAACACGCGAAGGTGATTTAAACAGGACGACATGTGCTAATGTAAATGAAACTCCAGGTTAGTAGCAATTAGACTTGTATAATGAAGTTGGCGAAACGTATATGTAATGAGTAGGAAGGATGCGAACAACTCAAATGCGAGTTAATTAATGGTCGCGGCGCGATGAACAATCTCCTATTTATAACGGCTATCGCGTGGGAAGATCAGTTCCGCATGAGCGTCCGAGTGGAACCTCCCGCGTTCACTCAAGCGGAACCCCCCCCCCCCCCAAAAAATGGAGTCGATTTGCCCCCCCCCCTCCATCTATCTTTCCCCTTCCATCTCCCCTTCCACCTCCCGGGTCCAATGACCGGTCACGGCTTGTCGCTAACCTTTCTCTCATTAGCATACCGTTATAAAAGACGCGACGACCACGGCTAGAGTTTCATTCTGATTCCAGACGTTACGCTGCAAACAGAACTACCACGATGTCATCCCTGCCGACTACAACTTCCACTACAACCCGCTCTTCTATTACAACTTCTACTTCTACTACGGCTTCGACTCCAGTCAAGAAAACTCTTCGATTGAAAAATGCTCCCGACTGGTATAAGAAGCAACAAGACTCGAAACCTTCAACTTCTGGAGCTCTTCTTCCACTCACTATGACTACTATACTTGGCAGCATATTTTCACCGCCTCTATCTTCAAACGACTCCACACCATCTCAACAACAATCACCGCCGCCATCAAACAACATGCCGCCGCCACAAACAGTTCATCGTTTTAATACCACTTCATTTGAAGCTTTTGTTCATGAACTAAGTACACCTATCACTCCACTGTCACCAATACCTCCTACTCCACCACTTATTATGCATAAAGACCACGCCTATCCAAAAAATAAATCCTTTAAACCTGCTCCTAAACCTGCTCCTAAACCTGCTCCTTCAGAGCGCTTTCAATTATTAAAAGAAGAGCGTCGTAGGGCATTTAGCCGTCCCACTACTTGCCCTGAAGTGCTCACTAGGGGAATTAAGAAAGGATCAGCTTGTGGGAGGAAATGTGTTAAGAACGAACATTTCTGCCGTGTACATGTTGTGAAACATCTTTCCGAACCACAACTGACAGAAACCCCCACTGTTGAATACCAATCCGAAATTATTGCTGTGAAAGGAAATAGGATTAAGAGAGGTTGTCTATATTTTTTTGAAAGTGTTATTGACAACGAACACATTTTAGCAAATTGTAACGGCAAAAAATATAATATTAAAGTTATTGAATCCTTGCGTAAAGAAAAATCTGTTTATGAGTTAGACTCTAAAGACTATCTCCTCAGGCATAAAATGGATGGTATTACAAGGTGGGGGCGTACAAAGTAAATTCACATAGATTTTCCAAATTTTGCTAAAAATAATGGGGGAGAAACACAATGCGTTATAGCGTTGTGTTTCTCCCCCATTATTTTTTAACACTCTAAGTCTCGTGACCTACTTTTCAGAGGTCGTTGTACAGTTATATGACCGCTCTGACTTGCATAGCCAGTGTAGCTTCATATAGCGTGCAAAGAATGGTTCCTAATGAAATCTCATCAGCATTCAAAGACAGAGACTGTTGTTTCGCAAGTTAATTAGTCTTGAAATAATGAAGTAGGAAACGTATATATAATGAGTAGGAAAGATATGAACACGGCAAATGCGAGTTAATTAGTGGTCGCGGCGCGATGAACATTTGTCTTCATTATCACGCAACGACTATCTCGTGAGAAGATCAGTTCCGCATGAGCACCCAAGTGGAACCCCCCCCCCCCCGTGTTCACTCAAGCGGACCCCCCCCCCCCCCGTGTTCACTCAAGCGGAACCCCCCCCCCCCGTGTTCACTCAAGCGGAACCCCCCCCCCCCCCCCCGAGAATTAAAAATGGCTATAACTCGATAATGGTTTGATCGATTACGACAAGCGATACATCATTGAAAAGGTCTATGTAAGACGAACATTTTAGTAAAAGAAGAATTTGGTTATCTTATTTTAGTCAAAAGTTATGCAAATTATTTAAAATAAATATCCCTTCTCCTTCCTTTTCCCCCACCTCCCGGGTCAATAATTGGTCACGACCATCTCTTACCCCTCTCATTAGCATATCGTTATAAAAGCGAAGCAAGCATTGTTCACTCCTTCATTCTGCTTTCACGCGCCACACTTGTTGTTTCGTCTCTGCCGTTATTATTTGCTTTAAAAATGCTTCCTCACCATAGTGAAAACTTCAATCCTTCCGAAATTGTTGATGTTTTCCAACAGCCTGAAGAAGATGTGATAGATTATTATGATAGTAGCAGTGACAATGAAAATGATAGTAGCAGTGACAGTGAAGATGAAGATGTAATTGAACTTGATGAACAAATGAGACCAATCTACATCGATGAACAATTTCCTTTTGATACAATAGAAAGATTTATTACGGAAGCACACAAATGGCTAAATTTAGGATTCAATGTTATAATTGGTTCAGCTATTGTGTATAATGACAGTAGGTTCTTCTGTGTAACACCAAATACTAGAGAACGTATGTTGACTTGGCAGGATGATGTTATGAAGTGTTATGAGCTCGAAGTTAGCATTGGTGGCTACTTTGTCGCACAAGTGGTCTAATAACCACATTACCCTTCCCTCACCCCCACCCTATCCCCTCCCAATCCTTATTCCTTCCCCTTCCCCATTTTTAAAACTAATAAAAGGCGGACTATGAACCTCCAGGTTTTTAGTCTGTACTTGCACCGTCAAGATGAGTACTAGACTTGATGGTTTTATAGCCAATGATATTAATATATGGAGTTTGATAACAAACTTGCGTATTAAAATTGAAGAAACAATTATGGCAAACAATGGGATAGGAGTTATTGTTATTGTTTCATTACTAAGACATATTGATTTTTTGTATGATATAAAAGTAACAATCAACAATATTAATGAACTATTTCCCTGGACAATATTTATTCGTGATGAAGTTGAAAAGCAGAAAATTATAGTAGATGTGCTAGCAATGAAATATAACCTAGATAGAGAAGAATAGCTACAAAATCCTCTCCCCACCTTCCTTCACGTTGTGCAAAAAAAGTGGGGGTAGAAGTATATAAGACTAAGTAAGCGATACATAGTTTGTTATTCGAGGTAAAAGAAGTGGTGAACAAATATGTTGTCTAAAGATACTCCATTTGTTAATTATTTTGAAGTTAAAAATGTTTATATTAATACAAATGAAATGGAAGAAGACAATATAGAGGAAAATTATAACGAAACTGATAATGATTCCACGATGGAAGAAGAAATGGTACAGTTTGAACAAGAACTTTTTGAAGAAATGATAAACGATAGTGACGAAGATATAGTTAAGGAAGCTATTGATACATTTATATTAGATTCATCGTTGGATTCACCCATATCACCTTTATTGTCTTCTGAATCCGAATCCGAATTGGACTAAGGTAGTTCCCCCACTTTATTATTCAAACAAGTCTTATAAATTGAGAGTTTTGTCATTAGTAAGTCAGCATTTGTTGGAGCTACATGTATGGTTAATAATGTCTCCTAGAGATAATTCTTTTATACAATTAATTGAAATTGTGAGACAACGAAATATTACGTTAGTTCAAGAAGAAGATGAAGTTGAAACAACCGACACAATACAAAATCCTGTAGAAGAAGCGATGGAAGTAACAGAAATTGATCAAGAACCTTCAATGATGGAAATGGTTGAAACACAAAATGAATCTCAAGATGTGGAAGAAACTGTTTCATATTCAGTTTTTTGGGAATTTGCGTCAAATATATTTGTTGTAATTCAAATTGAAGCTATTAATTCTGAAGAAGTGGTGGGGGAAAATTCTCCCCACCACTAGCTTAAAGTTGGTGGGGGAATGTTCATAAATGTGTTGGTTATTTGCGTAGAAGCTTATTCGTCAGGAAACTGTCGACTAAAAATGTTCAATCCTAACGCACCTACAGAACCTTCTTCGAGTAACTGTCTAGTAAAAACGTTTCGTGCTGTACCTTTTGAACCTTCGTACTATAAAATGATAGGTATTCATGAGATTGCAATCAATGATCAAAAACTGTTCAAAATATTCTGTTCTCGACTTGATAGAACCTTACGTTTACCACCAAATACGTTCACCTACAGGCTACCTCTGATAGACAAAGATGATGTAAGCAAAATACCAATGATTCAAGTGAAATTTCTGGAAGATGGAATTCTTGTTAATTTAAGAGAAGTATATCATAATGACTATTCGAAAAGAATAGCTTTCAACTTTCTTAAGGAAAATATAGGACGTGAAATATACCAGTATCCAGAACCATTTTACAGATACCTTTTTGAAAATGGAGCAAGTGTAACGGTGGAAATAAGTATTAAATTAATGTAATTCTCCCCACCACTAGCCTAAAATTGGAGGGGGGAGTGCATAAATGTGTTGGTTTTCTGCGTAGAAGCTTATTCTTCGAGATATCGTTGACCAAAATGTTTCGTCATATTCCTTGTGATCGAACTTCTTTGTTAAGGGAGAATCAAAGATTGAAAAGACTAGAAAAGGAAAAACAAGACCGACAAGATATGAACATGGAGTTCAATCGACTACAATTTCAAATACCTGGAATTGCAATGGGAGCACCAAAATTGAAAACCCTACACTGGGCTGGAAGTTACATCAAGTATTTAAAACTACAAATTGAAGCAAGAGATTTAAAATTGAAGAAAGTGGAAATGGAAAATCGAGAAATGAAGAAACTAATATCACACATGTCTGGTAATACTACAGTTCAAAAAGGTGAAGAAGAAGGAAAAGAAATATTAGGAATCTAAATTATCAACAATCTTCTTAGAGAATGGGGAATAGATCACTTTGTGGTAATGGAATAACATGCCACTTAGTGATCTATTCCCAGTTCTCGCTTGATATACAATGACCTTGACCTATATAAAAGTGGTGGGGGGAAAATCATATAAGAAAGAGGTTTTAGATGTAACTATCAGTATAAGTCTAACACGATGGATAGGTTGTTGGTTCTGTGTTTACAAGAAATTATCAATAATGGGTTTCTTTACCATTATATTATGAGATCAAATGAGTGTAAAATACCTAAAGCAATTCGTGAAATGCTCATTGAATTTAAAAGAGACAATTATGGATTTGCTATCTATCTTGCTTATACTTTTAAAGATGGTACAAAAATGTGTCATGATTGTGGAAAAGCGTCTGTTTTAGATTTTGAACAATTCCAAGATGATGGAGGTAGGTTAGTTCATCTTGTAAAAGGTCAAATAATGAAATTCGAAACATGTAATAACACCTGCGACATTTGTGCACAGTGTTTGTTTGAATTTATTAAGTATCGTGCATTCAAACCATAATACCCCTTCCACATATAAAGGAGAGGGGGAAAAAGAGTGGGGGGTTATAACTAGGTGGGGGAACGTGTATAAATGCAGGTTGTTTGAAGAGAGTTTTATTATTGTTGCGGCATTGTAAGAAACATCATGGAGTTCGAAGTGCGTCATTTCAAGATTAAATATGAAGAGTGGACCTCTGTTGCAAATTTCATATCATCGAAAGAGGAAGAAAACAAGTTGATGCAAGTGTATTGTTATATAGAAAATGAGGAAAGCCATCACAAGGTGATGAGCTATTTAAACAGACCGAATGTATCGTCGAGGAGTCCTGAATTTGTCAAATACTTGAAAGAGGAAGACGCAGATGTCATATTGGAAGTATGGTATAAAATTTGAAATGTGGAAAAACAAGTATAAATAATTATGGTGGGGGGAAGAATTTATAAGTCGGTGGTGGGGGAAATGTGATAAAAGAAGTAAAACTTAAAAAAAAGAGTTCACTCTGTACGACAACAGTGAAAGATGACTGATCCTTCTGCAACACCAGTACTTTCAACTACAGATTGCCACCAAAACTTAGAACCGAAGATGTATTGCAATACTCCAACAACAAATTATTATCAAGCTCAACGGCCGCAAGTATCTCATTGTACTTCAACATCAGTGTTAAAAATGTCAAAACCATATCCAGATTGTATGTACGAGCCTATAACACCATCTTCGGCAAGACTAAGGAAAAACCTAAAAATGAGAGAAAGGTGCAAGAAAGAAAAGATAGAATTTGCAAAATTGCAACTAATAGTGCCTTCCATTCAAGTTGGATGTAGCAGACTGAAAACTTTAGAAAAAACTAACGCATATTTGTTACAATTGTTGGAAACTATTGAAGATTTGAAGAAGAAAAATGGACATTCTACCAAGTAATATTCAAACACTTATTCCCCCAGAAAAACCAAAAAAAAGATAAAAATAACAAAAACCCAAAAAAATTAGATGTAGAATAGAGAGCGAGGAATAGATCACTTTGTGGTAATGGACTAACATGCCACTTAGTGCTCTATTCCTCGTTCTCGCGTTAATACCATATGACCTTGACCTATATTAGTAGGGTGGGGGAAATTGAAAGTGGTGGGGGAAAGTGTATAAAAGACGAGTGTACTATAGTCGAATTATTCTGAAAGCGAACTTGTCACGAGTATGGACTTGACTACAAGTAAAGACAATAAGAAACAAAGGCTTCGGGAAATGGCTAAGGCAAGAGAGTCTAGAATAAAGTTTAAGTTTTACAGACTACAGAGATTGATTCCTGGTGTTATGTTAGGTGAAATACGAACAAGAACGGTGGATAAAGCAGCTGATTACATTAATGAGTTACATACAGAACTAATGATAAAACAAGCAAAAATAGAAGAATTGGAACAAATAATAAGACGACACATTGAAATTTCAAACAGTCAACCAATAAACTATGTAACAAAAGATTCAAATTAAACAAAAAAAAGGAAATGGATTTGGACTTTGGTTATTGATTGAACACTTCTTAGAGAATGGGGAATAGATCACTTTGTGGTAATGAAATAACATGCCGCTTAGTGATCTATTCCCAGTTCTCGCTTAATCTAAAATGACCTTGACATACTTATCAAAATATCATATAAGCCGAATCACAAAGAGTTATTCCTCATTTACTTGAAATGGCTCCTGTGGACAACACCGATTATCCAAGGAAACCTCTTATTGAAATATTGTATAAAATTCAACTGGACGATTTTAATATGGAAGAAGATGATAATAACAGTGAAACATCAGAAGTAGAAAGTGTAAATGATATGGATGTAGATCTAACAACATCAGAAGTAGGAAGTGTAAATGATGTGGAAAATGAAAATTTGGATATGGATGTAGTAATGTCAGAATCTTCATCATCGTTTGAATATGAAGAAGTACATACTGAAACCCCAACTGGAATAGAGAACACAAATGAACAATCAGTTAGTAGAAGATTAATGTTTCGTCCAAGACGTTTGTTTTCCTCGGATAGTGAAGAAGAAGAAGAGGATGATGATGATGATGAAATAGTGGTGGGGGAACCGTTATAAAAGCGGGACCGTCAGAGCCCATTTCATTTCTCGGCGAAATTTCGAAGAGTAAACATCGTCAACATGTATCATTGCGATAAATGTTCGGAATCGTTTCACGATGAAATTCTACTAGATATACATAAAGAACTAATTCACAACAACACAGAAGAAGATCAAGAACAACAAGAAGAACAAGAAGAACAAGAAGAACAAGAAGAAATAACAGCAACATCTTCAACTACTTTACCGAATCTACAAGTATTTGCTTTACCCGGTAAGGTAGTAATGCATCATAAGATTCAAAATGAAAACTTGAACTTAGAAGAATTTATTAGAGAAGCAAAACCAATCGTAAGTAAAACTTTAAAAGAAGAATTGAAAAGATTAAACTTTCTTAAATTTGGTTTACTACTAGAAGCTATGTTTATAAATGCGCAAGAAGAATTATCACCAAGAGGATTTATAACAAAAAACCGAACCATCATGGAAAGTTCAAACATTGATTCAATAGTAGAGAATTGTATAGAAGAAATATTAACCAAACTTCAGGAACACGAAGGAAGAGGATCCGGATGGAGTCTTACAAGTATTGAAGTATTAGATATAAGAGTTCACAAACACGGATATGGACTAATGGGATCTAGTTACATTCCTTTGCCAAAAATAATTGAAAATACAAAATCTTGTATTAATGTTCAAAATGAAGATAATGAATGTTTTCGCTATGCTATGACGTCAAAGTTTGTATTAATAAATCCACAACGACCCAACCAAGAATATGAAGACGCAAGACACAGGTACAATTTTCAAGGAATAACATATCCCGTTTCTACGAAAGATATATCGAAATTTGAAAAGAAAAATCCCGGCACGTCTATTAATGTTTTTGCATTAGATAGTTCAAACAAAGTGTATCCTTTACGTATTGCAAAAGAAGAGCTACCAGATCATACGGATTTACTACTACTAACGCGAGGAGATGTGTCTCACTATGTGTACATAAAGCAATTCGATCGTCTTATTAACAAGCAACTTTCAAAAAATCGAAACAAAAAGTTGATTTGTAAGAGATGTTTTAATTTTCAACGAGAAGGAAGACAAGGAAGAGAATGGTTACAAGAACACAAAAGATTATGTAACAATAATTATGAAGCAAAGATTAATTTACCTTCGGAAAACAGAGCATTCGTTACATTTGAAAAGGTTCATCATCAATACCGTATCCCTTTAGTTGTGTATGCGGATTTTGAATCAACACTTGTTCCAGTTGAAGATGAAAATTGTGAAGCAAGAAAAAGTGTAAAGTATCAAATGCACAAACCAAACAGTTTTTGTTTAATGGTCAAATCAACATTATCAGAAGAACATTTAAACAGATATGGATTAACTTCAGAACCTCTAGTATATCGTGGTGAAAATGCGGAAAAAATATTTCTTGATCACCTATATTCAATAGCTGGAAATACACAAAGATTATATACAAATATTGTACCAATGAAACCGATGGACGAAGAAGAAGAAATTCAACATGAAAATGCGACTCACTGTTTCTTGTGCGAAAATGATTTTACTATTGAGAATTATAAAGTTAAAGATCACGACCACCTCACAGGATATTACAGGGGTGCTGCTTGTAATAAATGCAACTTGAGCTATCGTTTACCACTATTTATCCCTGTGGTTCTGCATAATCTTAGTGGGTACGACGCTCATTTTATAATACCTGAATTAGGAAGAGACGACGGTAAAATCGATGTGTTAGCTGAAACTTCAGAGAAGTTCATAAGTTTTTCCAAAGAAGTTGGAAATGTCAAACTAAGATTCTTGGACTCCTACCGATTTTTGCCGTCGAGTTTGTCTAAACTTTCTGAAAACCTAAGGAAACAAGATTTAATCGAAACAAAGAAGATTGTAAATAGCGACAAACTGGATCTGGTACTTCGAAAAGGTGTTTTCCCATATGATTACATAGACAGTTTAGAAAGATTTAATGAAACATCACTACCTCCAAAAGAAGAATTTAAAAGTAAACTGTACGACATGGATATATCTCAAGAGGATTATGATCATGCATGCAAAGTATGGAACGAATTAGGATTTAGAACATTGGGGGAATATTCAGATTTCAACGTTAAATTAGATGTGACTTTATTATGTGATGTGATGGAAGAATTTAGAAATACATGTTTTGCGTCATATGGATTAGACCCTCTTCATTCGTACACTTCGCCTGGACTAGCGTGGCAAGCCATGTTAAAAGAAACAAATTGTAAAATACAACTTCTTACAGATATAGATATGGTGTTGATGTTAGAATCAGGAGTTCGAGGAGGATTGACGCAAAGTGTAACACGTCATGTCAAGGCGAACAATAAATATTTGCCCGATTACGATGCATCAAAACCAACAACATTCCTGGGTTATTTTGATGCAAATAACTTGTACGGATGGGCAATGTCGAATCCCCTTCCATATGATAATTTCAAATGGATAGACCCAGAATCAATTGGAAACATAATGGATATACCGAAATATGGAGAAACTGGTTACATATTCGACGTCGATTTTGAATATCCCGAACATCTTCACGACGAACATTATGATTTACCACTTCTTCCGAAGACTGAAATTTCTCCAACTAGATGATGGCCAAAATTATTGATGACTTTAACCAACAAGTCTCGGTATGTTGGACACTACTGGATGATACAACAGGCCTTAGACTTGGGATTGAGAATTACAAAAATTAATCGAGTACTACAATTCTCTCAATCTTGTTGGTTAAAACCGTACATTGACAACAACACAAGAAGAAGAGCCGCCGCTACATCAAGTTTTCAAAAAGATTTCTTCAAACTAATGAACAACGCAATATTTGGCAAGACTTTGGAAAACAAAAGGAAACATAAGGACATCAAATTGGTAACTGATCCAGTAAAACTACAGAAATTAGTGCAACAACCAAACTTTGGTTCATCTGTAATTATTAATGAAAATCTAGTTGTTATTTCCATGAACAAGAAGTCAGTTCTAATGGATCGTCCTTTGTATCTAGGAATGTCAATCTTGGATATTTCCAAAACACACATGTACGAGTTTCATTATAAGAAGATGGTTAACTATTATGGAAGAGAGAACATTGGTATTGCATATATGGATACGGATGCTCTAATTTACTGGATTAAAACAAATGACATGTACGAAGATCTACGCACTTTTATGTATAAAGATGATTTCGACTTTTCCGATTATCCCAAGGACCATCCAAATTACGACTACGACAGAAACAAAAAAGTATTGGGAAAATTTAAAGATGAAACAAATGGTGTGCCGATGATGGAAATTGTAGCATTAATGTCCAAACTATATTCATTTCAACTGTACATAAGCGAAAGGAACGAATATCAAGTCACGAAGAAAGCCAAAGGAATAAAAACCTCTTTCCTGAAGAAGAACGTACAGTTTGAACATTATAAAAGATGTTTGTTTGAAAATGTTGAAACAACTGCAACATTTAACACCATAAGAAGCTTCAACCATCGTCTTTTCAGTGTGAAGCAAACCAAATCGGCATTGAGCTATAAGGATGACAAGAGATACATCCTTGAAGACAACATAAGAACTCTGCCATTTGGACATTACTCTCTAAACCCTATCGACCAGTAAACCTATTCTTCGTCCTCTACCTTCTTCCTTTTTTCCTTTCCGTAAAGAAGAGGGGACATGGCAAGCCCAATGCCATGTTCCCTCTTTTTTACACTAATATGAAATGGCCTTGACCTATATTCAAACTATATAAAAGAGAAAGAACTGTTGTACGGATCAGTATTTTTACAAGCGATGTGCAAGCAACACCTGAAGATGGAAAGTGTGAAGGACAAGATTGTAAATGAACTACATAAACCAGCAAGAAGAAGATTTCCAAGAAGAAGTACAATTATTAAGGGAATGAATGATCTGTATCAAGCTGATCTCATTGAAATGATACCGCACAGTAAATTAAACAAAGGTTTCAAATATATTTTAACAATTATAGACTGTTTTACTAAAATAGCTGACGCTTTACCATTGAAGGATAAGACTGGTAAAAGTGTTACAAAAGCTATGGAAACAACGATACAAAGAAATAAATTCAAAATCAAACATCTACAGACCGATGATGGAAAAGAATATTTTAATAAAGACTTTGGAGCTTTAATGAAGAAATATCAAATAAATCATTATTCTACAAATTCTGAAGTTAAAGCTTCAATAATTGAAAGATTCAATAGAACATTAAAAGGAGCGATGTACAAACAATTTTCAAAACGAGGATCATACGTGTGGTATGACATATTACCACAACTTATAAAAGAGTATAACAACAAATATCATCGTACCATCGGAATGAAACCTATCCAGGTAAACAGCGCTAATGCTAAGGTTGTATTACAACGCATCAGAAATAATACAACACCTAAATTGGAAAAGTTACAACCAAAAAAGTTTAAAGTCAACGATAAAGTTCGTATAAGCAAATACAAAGGTGTATTTAGTAAAAGATATCTACCAAATTGGACTAATGAAGTATTTACAGTTTATAAAGTGCAACCAACTATACCTGAAACCTACTTATTAAAGGATAACAAGGGTGAATTACTTCAAGGTGGATTCTACGGACATGAATTGTTGAAATCAACAGTCGGTGATGTATATCTTGTTGAGAAGGTTTTACAAAGGAAAAAGGATATGGTTAAAGTCCGGTGGTTAGGATTCGATAAAAGTGAAGACTCTTGGATTCCTTCAAAAGACCTGGTATAGTAACTTAATAGCTCATTGTGTGTTTAACCTTGACACAAGATGGAGATTGTACAACAAAAAGATCGATTTAATATCAATAATATTGATGAATTGACGGTTGACAATGATAAGTTAAATCATGGTAAACATGGTGAATTACTACCAAATACAATAAGATGTTTAATAACTGGTCCTTCAAATTGTGGAAAAACAAATGTTGTTTTTAACCTTATAACTAATCCTAAAGGATTGCGCTTTAACAATATATACATTTTTTCAAAATCATTGCAACAACCAAAATATCAATTATTGGATAAAGTACTTGCAAGTGTACCTGAAGTGCATTTCTACAAGTTTAATGCCAGTGAAACAATTATGCAACCAAATGAAGCAAAACCATTTTCTATTTTTATTTTTGACGATGTTTCTTGTGAAAATCACGACACTATAAGGAATTACTTCGCTATGGGAAGACATCATAATATCGATAGCATTTATATTGGTCAAACATACAGTAAGATTCCAAAACAACTCATAAGAGACAATGCAAATATGTTGATCATCTTCAAGCAAGATGAAACAAATTTAAAGCATATATACAATGATCATGTAAATGCGGATATGCCATTTGAGAAATTTAAAGAAATGTGTGGCAAAGCATGGAATGAGAAATATGGCTTTCTCGTTATTATGAAGGAAGAAGATATTAAAAATGGTAGATATCGTATAGGGTTGGATAAATTTGTATTTATGCGTTGAACTACCGATGCTACATCTAGTTACACGTTGAACTTCACAGTGTAAACATGGTGAATCAAGAAAAACTATTAAAAGAAATAAAATCACTCAGTGATTCTATTAGGATGAAGAATCGTGCATTGAGGATGGGTTTAAGTGAAAGAGAAGAATTTCTAGAGACTACATTTAAACCTATTACGGAACCTTTAAAACAGATATCAGAAACTATTGGTAAACCTCGTTATGAAGGAGATGTTTTACTACCAGTTTCTAAACAAGAAGTACAAGCATTAAAAAAAGAAGAAGATGATGATTCATATACCAGTGCTAGTGAGCAAGAAGAAACAAAAGAAGAAGAAGAACCAATTGTTGAAAAGGAAGAAGAACAGCCAATACCTGAAGCTGAACAATCTATTCCAAATTTAACTCAATTGAGTAGCGATATATTACAACATGGACCTCTTGGAAGAAAATATATAATGAAAATACTACATGACATGAAATCAAACCCGAATTTGAGTAGATCACACGTATACGGAGCAAGAATTGATGGGAATGAATTAAAGATCGGCGATTCAAAGCTTGAAATAACACAAGACGATTACATCATTATTGGTGAGCATAAATATAAAGGAACAAAAGGACTTTATGAATTAATTTTTAAAAACATACCATTAAGATATTCATCCAAAGATTTAAGTGTTTTTAAGGAAATTCTACAAAATACTAACGCTCATAAAAGAAACTACTTAAAGGATGCAATGATTAATCGTTCACGTGCAACAAAATATAACATTGTTATAAAAAAGTTGTTTCCTCCACGAAAATTGCCAACATTACGTACTGCACCAGCGGTGAGACAACCACTGAAAAGAAAATCTTTATCACTTATGGATTTATCACTTCTTGAACAACATGGTAAAAAGAGTAAAGGAGATACTTCAACATCTGGCAAAGGATTGATGAAAAATCTATACAATACGAATGTGATTTACTACAACGACATCAATAAATTGGTTGATAGAATGAGACTATTGCATGAAGCCATGGAAGCCGGTCATACAGGTTTAAATAATGAATGGGTAGCTCTGATTGACGAACTCAGGAATCGCGGCATAATCGTATAATTGTCCGCGGATATATAAGAGTTGCAGGCGTATAATGTGTCAGTTCTAACATGAGCGTCGACAAGTTCGGACGATACTCCGCGTTAGGAGTGCAAGTTGGAGAAAACAGAAAAAGAAGTGGATTACCGCAAACACCCGAAGGTGACTATAACATAAATAATAAACGTTTAAAGTTTGTTAAGGATCCAGAAGAAGATGGAGATGCAACAAATTTAAAAACAGTAAAGGAGGAAACATCTACAAGTTTAAAACTCGACAACAACCAACTGTATGATGCAAAATCTCACAGGGTTATTAATGTTGCAAAACCAGTCAACAATGGAGATGTTGTTAATAAAGGTTATTTTCTATCTGCGATGGAATACGCTTTACTGTTGGAAAAGACTAAAAGTGGAAAAAAGTACAATGCTTTAAATTATAAAATAACTAATGTTGCAGATCCAACCGAGGATACAGATACAATCAATAAGCGTTATTTGCATTCTGTAATACCAGAAAAGAAAAAAGATGGATTTTCCTTCTATAAATATACTATAAACGATATTGGATATCCTAAAGAAGAAAGTGATGGTGTTAATATTAAATACATTAAAGATAATTGTATTTTATATAATGGTGCTGTTATTGATTGTCATGGAAAAGTGTTGTCCAATCTGAAAGATGGTTCAACTCCATCGGATGCTGCTACTGTGAGACAAATGAATGAAAGCTTGAAGAAAGGAACATCCGCTTTTGTTAAACAAAATCAGGTGGTGTCAAAGAAAGGTGATGAGTTTGTGCAAGGAAGTGAAAAGTTTACCTTACTACAACTACAAAATAACAAGTGGGATGGAAAAAATAAAAGATTGTCAAATATAAGTTTAGGCACGGAAGAACATGATGCTGTTATTTTAACACAAGTGCCACAACTATCAGCTACTGGTGTTAACTTTATATGTGGAGGAAGACGATTAACCGAAGTTAAATCTGGTAAAGATGATCAGGATTGTGTTGTTGTAAAACAAACTATAGTTAGAGATAAAATAAATAACGTATATGATGGAAAAAATAAAAGAATATCTAACATATCAGCAGGAATAGCTCCGAATGATGTTGCTACTATTAATCAAGTTATAGCAACCTCTAATAACGATCCATCTGTGTATACATGTAATGGTAAACGTATCACAAATCTTGATAATCCTACACGTAACAAAGATGCTACTAATGTAGAGTATGTAATGAATCTTGTAGGTAATGTAGTTATTGATATGCATAATCATTTGATTAATGCATCGATGAAACACAATAAAATCGAAGATTCTCAGAGAAACCAATGGATTAAAGATGAAATCATTGATAGATACTAGTAAAACTTATGAATATTTAAGTATGGAATACACAAAAAAAGGATTCATTATCATAAAGTATTTCATAGAGTGAAGACGTTGGTTACATAAAACAGCATAATGAAGACCGTATCGCTCAGTCGTCGTCAAGACAGCGGCAAGAGAGGACGTGGTTTAACATCAGCTGCATTATCCCTGCTCAGACGGATTCCAATTGGTGCTGTTGTGAATCGAGCGATAGACGCTTTACCATACGAATTACATCTGCCCGGAGGTTATCAATATTGTGGACCTGGAACTAAGTTGTCAAAACGTTTAGCAAGAGGAGATCCTGGAATTAATAAATTAGATCAAGCTTGCAAAGAACACGATATAGCATATTCAAAGTATAAAGATTCAACAAATAGATCAATAGCGGATAAAATTCTAGCGGAAAGAGCTTGGCAAAGAGTAAAATCAAGTGACGCAAGTATTGCAGAAAAAGCAGCGGCTTGGGCAGTAACTACAGCCATGAAGACGAAAGCTAAATTTGGTGCTGGAAGACGACGTCGCAGAGGAAGACCTGCAAAGAGAAGAGCTCCCAAAAGAGGTGGAAACATTAAGAAGAGACGTCGTAGAACTCGTAAAGCAACAGTAAAGAAAGCTTCTATTTGGTCAATGGTAAAAAACGGAGCAGGTTTATACCTAAGACCGTACCGTGTGTACTAAATAAGAAGAATCAATTGATAATTCCAAATAAAGCCTTAACAAATCATCAGTTAAATGATTATGTAAAATGTTTGAAAATACCATTTTTTCGAGGAGTTTTTATGAAAGATGCATTACCAACTAAAATATGGGAAAATGAAACTGGAATAGTAAATTTGGATTCCACCTATGGTCCAGGCACTCATTGGGTATGCTATAAAAAGCTCGGACAAACCGTTTACTACTTTGACAGTTTTGGCAATCTACCACCGCCGAAAGAACTGCAACATTATTTTCGAAACTCCAAAAACATTTTTTACAATTACAAAAGAGAACAACCTAACAATACTGAAATATGTGGGCATTTATGTTTGGAGTTTCTAGCGAAGAGTGTCAGTCAGCTTTAAGATGTCATCGTATACAGTGTCACTGAGTGGAAATTCATCCACATTGAAAAGTACGCTGTTCCCAGCATTGCGTCTATCCAAGGAAAGATTATGGGAAGCGGCATTACTTGATTTAACTACCTACAACTCAATTCCCAATGTTACGGAAGGAAAGAACAATTTACTACATTATTATGAAACTAAGGATGCTTCAGGAAAATACTCAGAATTGAAAATAATTACATTTCCTACTGGAGCTTATGAAATCGATGATATAAACCAATTACTACAAAAACAACTCGGAGAAGAAAATATCACCGTTAAAGGAAACAATAATACTTTAAAAGCAGAAATAACTTCAAAATATTATATCGATGTCAGTTTCAAAAACTCCATTGGCAGTTTACTTGGATTTACAGATACAAAAAGAATATATTAACTCCTGGAACTACTCATTCAGGTGATACAACTGTCACAATATTGAAAGTCAATAGCATCGATGTAACGTGTAATATTATACACGGATCGTATAGAGAAGGAGTGAATCAGCATATTTTACATACATTTTATCCAACAGTGGCTCCTGGTTTTAAAATTGTTGAGAAGCCACAAAACTTGATATACCTACCGTTAAACACCAGTTTCATTTCAGACATCGTACTGAACATATTGGATCAAGACGGTGTTAGTGTTGACTTTAGAGGAGAAACGATAACTATACGGATACACATCAGAGCGGCAACATAAAGGTCAACATGGGATTATCATTTAAACCGCAACGGAAGAGTCGGGAGCTCAGTAGCTCCTCGACATTGGAAGAGTTAACATCGGACAACATTCGTTTTCTACAGAAGATTGGATTGAAACTTAACAACGATGGATATCCTGGATATATCTCAAGGACCGACATTCGACGAAACACTATGGGAGAAGGAATATCACACGCACAACCCTTACACTTCATCAAAATTAAACAATAACGATGAAATAAGGATTCCCATTCAACAACAAGATATTTACACATTGCCGTGTGAAAGTTATTTGTACATTGAAGGACGGGTATTAAAATTGGATGGAAAAACTGCTTCAACAGTTCCTTTTATAAATAACCCGATGGCATATCTTTTTGATGAAATAAGATATGAGATATCAGGGGTGACAGTTGATTCGACAAAAAAGGTTGGTATAACAACGACATTGAAAGGATTAACATCATTAACACCGCATGAGAAGAATTCAATAGTCACCGCCGGATGGGTTGCCCCTGATAAAGACACTATAACACCGGATTCCAATGGTCACTTTGATTTTCATGTACCCTTACGATTGCTTTTGGGATTCGCTGAAGATTACAAACGAATAATAATAAATGTCAAACAAGAATTGGTATTACTCAGATCTTCAACTAACAAGGACTTGATACTTGCAGACCCTGCAACTACGGAAGATAAACTGGAATGGCAACTACAATTGGATAAAGTTGTTTGGAGAGTACCTCATGTAAGATTGGCCGATGAACATAGAATCGTATTATTGAGAAAGTTAAAGTCTGACCGTGATATTGTGATGCCATTCCGAAGTTGGGAATTCCATGAATATCCTACACTACCTCAGACAGAACGACAAACATGGACCGTCAAGACATCAACTTATTTGGAACGGGCAAGGTACATAATACTCGGTTTTCAAACTAAGCGAAAAGATGTTATCACTGCAAATGCCGGTCAATTTGATCACTGTAAAATAAAGAATTGTAAAGTTTTCTTAAACTCTCAATTCTTTCCGTATGACAATTTGAATGTCATGTTCAGCAAAAAACGTTTTTCCATTTTATACGATATGTATGCAAGATTTCAATCGTCATATTATGGAAAGACTAATACACCACTATTATCGCCTGACCAGTATTATTCCAAGGCTCCGATAATTGTAATCGATTGTTCAAAACAAAATGAATCGGTAAAATCATCAAGTGTGGATATAAAAATTGAAATGGAATTTGAAGAACCAGTAGCAGATGGAACTTCAGCATACTGTCTAATTCTACATGATAAAATAGTTACTTACACACCGCTGACCGGAATTGTGAAGAATGTACTTTAAAAAGAATTAGTACAACGACTGCAGATTTTTGAGGTTAGAATTATCTGCTTCAATTTTTGAGGTTAGAATTTCGTTTGTGAAAAACAAGTTGAAAACAAACATTTATGTGATTGTATAAATTTCAAGGATTTCACGAAAAACATAAAAGAGAGAAAATCATGAGTGGAAAGTTCATTTTATATTCGACCGTCGTATGGGAAACATCGTTCGCAAGATGAGTTCTACTAACGGAGAAGAAAATACACCTCTAATGGATGAGAATAGTTCAGATATAGAGAAACAAGTTGAACGAGAAATGGACGAGTTCCTCAAGTTTAACAAACATAAGAAGAGAGAAGAAGAAAAAGAAGAAGGAGAAGCTGAAAAAGAAGTAAAAAGAAAAAAGGTTGAAGTTAACATTACAACTAATATTTTAACAGAAGTATTTCTTCGGATTTTCTACCCCATTTCATCATGCATGACGAAAAGTATTTCAGTTGGAATTTTAAAATCATTGGATTATTCACCGATTGTTATTTTAAATCATGGAAATAAAATGGTTACATTCACTGAAACTTCTTGGGAATCATTTATGAAACATTTACATCTTTTGGAATGTTATTTGAGTAACAACACATTTGGAAGAAGAACAAGATTAAGTTTATTGGAATCAAATATTGAAGTTGATATAGTGAAACATCGTGGGGGACAAATGGTTCGCTTCAGAGATTTAACTAGACATGATGTAAAATTACATTTGACTAAAGAAGAATTTTACACTTTAAGTTGTACTACCGGTCCCGTCACCAGATATTTGAAACAACTAATATTTTCAAGTGCAATAATCAAAGACTATCTAATCGATACATTGGACAGACAACCTTTCGTTCCAATTTTATACGGTCCCGTGGATACTTCAATTTTTAATCGAATACCTCAAGAAGTGGATATGTGGAGACAATTGAACAACTATCACACCAACTTTAATATCGACGAAGAAGCGCAAGAAGTTAAAGAAGAACAATCGTGTTTGTAATACAAGTCAGTTGCTGACGAGACTTCATCATGAACAAACGGGTTTCGTTTTCTAATGCGCCACATATAATGGAAGTTAAAAAAGGTATAATTGAATTTCAAGCTTTTCGAGGAAATGATGGAAATTTTATTATAAAAGAATTAGTAATTTTGGATATGAACACATCTGTAGTTTATCATTACTTATTCAAACCTCCATTACCATTCAATAGACTAACAACTAAAGCGAAAGTTACAAACAAATGGTTGTACAAACATTTTCACAACTTAAGATGGGATGAAGGTTTTATTAATTATAACATGATGCCGCACATTATGAATCATTACTGCAAAGAGTTCAAAACTATCTACACAAGAGGATTGGAAAAAGCTAATTGGATACAATCATTTACAAGCAACGAAGTGATAAATGCAATAATAGATAGAGATTTCCAATGCTATTTCAATGAACTTTGTATTTCATCAAAGAGTTTTAAACATCGAAGGTCACAGTGCGCTTTGAAGAATGCCTACCGCTTGAATAATTTCCTTCAACAGAATGGTGGGGGTAATGTCGGTAATAAAAGTGAGAGCGCTACCATGACGCAGCATGAGTATTACTCGAACCTCCGAAGAGACAACATCTCCGACGGACATTATTATTAACAAGAAGATTAACAAGAAGATTAACAATAACATCAAGATGGCATCGCAGAACTTTCTTCAAAATTTGGTTGATCAATTCAACGCTCATTCAAAATCAACAATCTTACCGACGAAGAGATGTTCTGAACTAAAAGAAGAAAAACATTACATCATACATACAATCAAGAAGATGGACACTTCAGTTGGTGATGCTATTAATTGCACATTGAGCGAGGCGCCGTATACAGTTGGTGACGAACCGAAGTTTCAGATATTCCTACCGAAACGATTTGTACAACTTTTACAGAATGAAGATCTTCGTGTTATTCAACCCGGCGCACTCTATTTGGTTTCACACGGACCGAGTGGAAACAACTCAACTGAACTAACTATTCATGTAACACCTTCTACTAACTAGTTTGTACATAGCATTGTAAATATATGTGTTTGTAATGGTTTCTCAATAAAGATGATATAAAACAAAAAAAAGATAAAAGAAGCAACATATTGTTATGTCTTTGTACATAGCAATATGTTGCTTTTTTTAAAAATTCCACGGGATGACCTTGACCCAATTTTGTGTGATAATAAAAGTGAAAATCAACTTGTGAAATTCATCAGTCTACGACTAGCTTTCGTACCGTACACATCTCGCTCTCTATAACTAAATACAAAACTTCAACATGTCCCTAAAGGTCAAGTGTGCATCTTACGATACCAACACCATTACGAGTTTTGAACAACTTGAAGATTTAACCAACGAAATGCGGGTTTTACTTACCGGTGGTTATCACTTAACTGTTGATGTTAGTGCTACTAATATAAGGATGTTTACTAAAACAAAATACTGCGATGATGAAGTATTTCTTTCTACACAACCTACAACATCTTCATCGCCGACTGGTCAACATAACATCAAGTTTCACAAGTATTACCAATGTTAAATAACTTTTAACAAGTAAAATTAAAGAATCACGTGATCAATGTCAAGTTGATAAAAAGGGAATGATACTTGTATAAATAATCATTCGCTTCCCGACTCTCGCTGCGTGAACACCTAATTTTAAAGATGTTATACAGAATGATAATTGAACTTGATGGAAAGATCTATGGAAAAGATTACAACACTGTTGAACAAATGACTGAAGATTTAAATATATTAACTAAAGAAGGATATCAAGCTAAATTAATTTTAAAATTTCCTGAAGTACATCCACTATCGACTGAAGAACTTATCGCTATGGCTAAAGCGGAGAGAGAGAAAAAGGCTGAAGAAAACAAACAGAAACAGACAAAGTCTGAAGAAGATAAACAGAAATGAACTTCTTAAGTATAAACATTCCTTACATTAGTAAGGTATAATTTTTTAAAACTTCGTTTGGATGACCTTGAAATTACCCCCACCACTTTTTGTAGTACATAAAACTGACTATTCAACACTATACACTCTTATTCTTTCACTGGACTCAGCAGCGTCAACATGGAAGAACAAAAGTACAAGTACGAACCTCGTTACTGTTGTGAACAACAGTGTACAGATTTAGGACCAATGATGGTGGACGGGTTAGCTTGCACTAAATGTGAATTTTTTGGATCTTGTTACTGCAAGTGCAAAACAAAACAACTACCGCCACCGGAATTGCGAACTTTCAAATTTTACAAATCAAGATATTTTCATACATGCTGTCCTCAAAGATGTTTCAAATTTCATCCTCTCGATCTAGCTCATTGTCAACGCACCAAGTCTCATCAAGATGATTTTTGTACACATATGATAAAAAGATGTAAATACAGATCAGATTGGTATTCCGATCCTGTAGAACCATCGAATGTGTAATTTTAGTTTTACACTCTTTTTTAAAACTTCAATTGGATGACCTTGAGATTTCCCCCACCATTGGTTTTTTAGACTTCCCCCCACCATTAGTTTAAGTTTTGTATCTTATTGAATCCGCCTTTGTATTATTTCACTTCCAACACTCTAACTAACAACATGGGATCGCCTTTCGTCAAGTTTCAACATATAATAACTGACAGAGAAGAATTGGAGGAAATATTTCAAAATTTGCTCTCTGTCATGGATAGATATCCTATGAGATGGATCAGACTTGATGTTCACTATTTACGTCCTCGTGATTCTTCATCATCTAGTGAAGACGAAACAACGACTACTACTTCAGCTAGGATATTTCAATTTTCTTCATCATCGAGTGAAGACGAAACAACGCCTACTACTTCAGCTAAAATATTTGAATTGAAAGACGAAGAAGAGGAACTTGGCTATTTATTTAATAACAAGCTTATGCTCACCGACAAATAAGCCTCCTTCTTAAACATCGATCTTCATTCAATCACCGACTCTCGCACGATGAACAACTCTCCGTTGGCACGAATGAATTCTAGTTTCGAAGTAAATTCCAAAGAGGATTTGCAAGAAATATTTAATACTTTACACGAAATTGTTAGTAAATTCAACACTGTTAAAATGAATCTGGAAATAACTTACGCCTGTCCTATTTGTGATAAGGTTGAAAGTTCTGATGAAGATAGTTTGCTGAATCTTACTCCACTTACACCTCTACAATCAGACACGACAACAACAAGTACGGAAGCAAATGGTGAGCAACCTCCTTCCCCCACCACTTCATTGTGATTCAACTTCCCCCACCGCCTCTTTGTAATTCAACTTCCCCCCCACCACTTCTTTGTTTAACTAACGTTCCTCGCTTTCACTTCTCATTCCGTCTCCAACATTTGAACTATCAACATCACTTGTTTCAAAATTTCAAACACCAAAAAACAACACTAAAGATGGATATGATGGATGAAGTTTCCTTCGTCACAAGGATGGAAGAGGAAAAGATGAAAGAAGAAAAATTGAAATTGGAAATTAAACGTTTGCAATTGGAACGGGAAAACCAACTCGAAATATTACGTTTCTTCAAACTTGTCAAGTATGTCATCTGGGGACTCTGCCTGTACCTTATCCTCGTCGTCGGCGTTTGCTTTTACAACTCCGTATTTCATCACAAAAATTCAACTTGTATTGCACATTGATTGTATTTGTTTTTGCACATTGATTGTATTTGTTTTTACGAATAAAGTTCAAAACTTAAATCTACCTATCCCGCTATCACCGGATAGTTCAACTCTCAGAACTATTTCCTGTGCTAGCGGGATAGGCTTTTTTAAAACTTACTCGGGATGACCTTGACATACTTTCCGTAACCCAATTATCAAGTTGAATTTCAGTTTTGAACTAACTTTTAATTTATGCGAAGTTTTAGTTGAACCCGGTTAATTTATGCGCACATTTAGTTCACTCCCAAATTGTTGAATTTCAGTCTTGAACTAACTTTTAATTTATGCGCAATTCTACTTTAAACGCTCACCCCACCTCCTCACCCCTCATTTAATATACGACCGGAAGCTATGTGCCCCGGCACGTGGCTTCCGGGGCAGCTGACCTGTGCCAGAAGTAACCAAATCTAACTACTTGTGCCGAACATGTCATAGATAAAAGTGGCCAAGAAGTGATATGGTTGAAAGTTGAAATAATCGTTTATGCATTGTCTTTACTCAGTGAATGTCATTTAGTTATTATGTTACTGTTTTAAATATTGGCTATTAAGTGGTTAGAATGAAATATTTTTATTAAGTGTTAGTTTATTTGAGCTAATGTTAGTGACAACGCGCGAAAACAAACCATATATATTCTACTGCATTGAACGAATAGATAATATCAGCACGGGATAATCATAGCACGGGGGACATTGGGGGTAGGGGGGCATGGTGGCACGGGGGAGGCATGAGAACATAGGGGCTCCAGTGGAGGGGCACAGGGGCACACGGAAAGCACGGGGAGGAACTGTGAGCACGGGGGGGGGGGTGCACGGGGGGCCATAGGGGGAGGCATGGGGGCACGAGGGAGGATTGGGAACATAGGGGCCCCGATGGAGGGGTACAGGGGGGAACGGGAAGAACGGGGAGGGACTGTGGGCACGGGAGCATGATGGGTGTCGTTGACACTGTGGGTAGGGCACGGGGTGAATATAGGAGGAGGCATGGGGGGCATAGGGGGCACGGGGGGCACTGTATCATGAGGAATGGGGGTACACGATGAGTGTGGGGGGCACACAGGTCCAGGATACAGAGAGAGCAGTTTTAATTGCCTAGTAACCATTTTGACATGTTGTATTGCACTATTTTATTTACTTGAGTTACGAACTCACCGTTCACGCAGTATAATAGTGTAATGGATATTTTTTTCTCAAATTAGAATACTATAATTTAAAACAGGGCGAGATTATTAGTTCACTCACTTCTCATTTGATACCGCCAAAATGTTTTTCAAGATTAGGTAATATTTTTATAAGAAAATCCAAACGTGTAAATTCACAGAACGGTACAGATTGTATGTATTAAGAAGACACAGTAATTGTGCAAAGAGGTGATGAATTGATAACATATTTATGGAGGTAACATCACAATTTGCATTTAAGGGGCCTTACTGGTTGGTTTGTTTAGCTACGAAATAAAAATAAGAGTCACCATACTTTATTTTAACTGCCATACATAGGCCACTAAAACAAATAATTGAAGCAAACCAAAATTTTGTTGAATTGGTTGAAAATGTTGGCAACGAGACAGATCGTTTTTAACCACTCCACGGCAATGTTTAGGTTTGATTTGTTTTGCAACAAAGCACGGCGGACATGTTTGTTTCCGACTTCGGTTTTGACTTTTAAGTTTCATACACTGGCGCGTTGCGTCAGCTGCTTTTCTTTTAGACACGATCCAGTTATCATCTTCACAAACGTTTTCCTCTCTGTCCCTGACATACTTCAATGTTTGCACAATGTTCGTGGTGTTATCAAGTGCCTCTAGTTTTTTCATTATTTCAATTTGCATGACGTAACAAAGAACGATGCCCTTAATCTTTGGCGACAATTAGTTCGCTGTGGACTATAAGAAGAATTTTATGATTTAAATAAGTTTGACATGGTAATAATAGTATATTTATATTTTTCGATAAGGATAATTAAACTAAGTAGTAGATTTAATCTACATGCCTACTTATCTAATGTGCTAAACGGAATTTTGCAAAATTTAAATGATTTTGTATTACCTGAAAGAGCATACAGTCTACTTAAAAGTTTGGTAGAATCAAGTTACTTTAGCTATCGACACTAATTTTTATAAAAGTTTAATAAATTTCACAATACGATTTGTTGTTGATTTAATTATTTATATTTTTACCCATGAAAGTTGCAGGCATAAATCTATCTATCTTTTTAGCTAGTACATATGTCAAGTATTGGTAAAAATTTCAACAAAATCCAACATGTAGTTTCTGAGATGTATAAATTTTAATAAGAAAAAATCTAACTTCGGAAAACTCCATTTGTACAAAGTAATATTTTTCTTGAAATGTAAGGCTAAATTTGGGATTTTTTACAAGGGACTGTTTGGTTTTATTATTCATGTATTTATACAGCTTTATAACATAAAACTATTGGCTTTTACAATAGTATACAATGTCAAATAATACATAACCAAAAATCAAACTAAAAACGTCCGTTTAACTCAAAAATTCACAAAAAATATTTTTCGAACACTTATAAGGTGAAAGATTAATTTCCGTCGCATTTTTTATGTAATAAGTCCTAAAGGACAAAAATATAAGATACTATATAAATATGTATGTAACTTAGTTGAAACCAGTAAACATGTTAACGAAACGTCAGATTTTTATCAATATTGACATGAAAGTGTGGGACTAGGTCTATTTTCATTAGTTATTACGACTGGGATTATCATACTATGGGAAAAAGGTGTTATAGAGGATCAAAATTGTCTAATTTAATCTTAAACACCAATTTTGGGCCAATTTTAAACAATACTAATTGTATTATAAAAAAGTTACCATAACAACAATTTTTTGAAGGATTAGTGTTAATCGCTATACTATTATTTGGGTTTTAACAATTGTTATCGATAATTTACCAACCCATACGACAAAACAACTTCAATTTATTTAAAGTACTGCAATAAAAATGGCTAAAAAATTTATTAAGATTTTATTGAAAAACCAAATAAGAAGAACTTTTCATCTAGATTACTTTTAACAAAGAAATTGTGACTCATATAGAGACAATGACAACTTAAATGACGAAACCGCCGTAATCAGCAGAACTGCTAACGATTATTGCCAGCCGGGAGGAAGTTGTTAGTCAGAGCCATAAGCGGTCAGCGCTATAGGCGGAAGCATAGCATCCGATCACGGTGGATACCACTCCAATAATGTCGATCCCAGGACCCTATGTCTGGGATTAATATTCAAACATACAGGGTGGTTGAAAAGTAACTTGCACCCTCCCTTAACTTTTTAACTATTTGAGATATTTTAAATCGGTTTGCGGCAACCTTAAAATAGAAAATAATAATCGGACCACTAATAACAAAATGGTGCCCTTAAATTATTGGAATCTAATTAACCAGGATTACATTAATAATCTCTTCATTTAATGGAGTCCATTAAGAAATAAGAAATTAATGTACCTTTTATTTTATCAAATGTTCAAATTGCTCTCCTTGTACCTCCATACAGTAGTACAATCTCTGTTCAAACATCTTTCTTACATTTTGGAAAGTTTTATTGTGTATTTTGTCTACTACCACAATACAAAGCTGTTTAAGAGGCGGGTTATTAAATTTAATTTTTAGTTTCCATTTTGTTATTAGTGGTCCGATTTTTATTTTCTTTATGTCAATTGTTTTGTTTCATCAAGACCTATAAAATGATATCAGAGTCGACCATATTTCCTATTTGAAAATTCGGAGCTACCCCCTACCACCACTACCCCTAAGGGTAAAACTTTGAAAACTAACCATCATTATTGTAGCCCCTCGTATCAAAGATAAATAAATAAATAATGTCTTTATTGCCGTAAATATACAAAATTCACATTGCATGGCAAAAGTCAATATACAATTGTTAGATAAAAAATGAAAATACAGATGTCACACAGAAAATCCAAAAGTCATGAAAATACATTGACATTACAAGTTAGTCACGAACGTTAAAAGTACATAATATGTTACACTTTAAAACAAAAGGATAAAACAAATATTAAGCTAAAATGGACCACTCCGACTTCAGAATTAGTTTTCATTAAAAAAGAATTAAAAACAATTTTTTATTTGTATACTTAATGTGTACCATCTTTCAAATACAAAAAAAACAATTAGTGACTCCAACGGTGGGCAAAGAACTCATCCAATGAGTAGAATGCCATTGACATCAGCAGTTTTTTCAAACAAGATTTGAAAGTTTGATGGTCATTAATATTTTTTAGTGAGTCTGGCAGATGATTCAGAACTTTTATGCCCACTTGTGATGGCATGCTACCTTTACTTGTGATGCCACCACTTGTGATGCCCACTAAGATGGTTGCCGCAAACCGATTTCAAATATCTCAAATAGTTAAAAAGGGTGCAAGTTACTTATCAACCCCCTGTATACAGTGTAGTAAAGATTCTGGAACGTTTTAGTAATTTTTGAACAAAATTTACTTTAGGGTAAGTAATGAACTTTTTACTCGTCCATCTAAATTACTTTTAAGCCATGTATAGGATTTTTTACCTCTCCAGGGGGCGACCCAAAGGAAGTGAGAAGAAAACCTTAAATATAAGCGTAAGTCAATTCGTATATACTTCACTTGTTGGGAACAATCCTGCAAACCTGCTTAAAAAGATTATTTAGCCAAACAAGGCAATATATTTACAGAGGTTCATTGATAACAATAAAATGGGTCCAAAATTATTCAGCCGTTCCGAGACTTTTTTTACCTCACTGTAAATGTTGGTAGATCATTTTTGTTGCATACAAATTTAAATATGACAAATATATACCTCAAACCGTAGATGACAAATGTGGTAACATGCACAAAAAGTACTAAACGCTACTAAACTACTAGACGCTCTAGTTACGAGAATCACATTATGGGAATGAAGTTAAATGTACAAAACATATATCATATAGGCTATCGATGTAAAAAGTTGAATAACTGTATAATATTCACTTAAAGAAATTCCGGAAAACACGACAAAAATATTTCAAAATTTGGGGAAACTTTAGGGAAAAAATAAATATTCTCTAAAGATTCAAAGTCATGATTTATCTAATATTACATTGCATATTAATGACGATTTTGATATAGTTTTAATTAATTAACCCTATTTAAATGAAATAATTAATAAAAGCTGACATACCATACTAACATATATTACAACAGAACTTTAGAGAACTTTAGAATTTTATGTTATACTATACATACTATGTACTACGAAGGTTGACACATACGAGTTTATCCTGCCCACATGGTCTATTTCCTCACATACAATAAGTGTGAAATAAGACATTGAACCTAACCGAAATTTTACCTTGTAAATGGAGGACATAATTTACTGTGAGTGTGTATAACGCACAGCTGTCCTGTTCGAAAATCGTTTTTATTTTCATTCCTGAATTTACAGTGTCCATGTTATTTGAAGTGGACATACTGTAAAATGTTTGTGTAGTTATAAACGGCTGAACTAGTAGTGTAGTAAAATTAGTCGGGAAAAATGAAATAATTTTTGGAAAGCTAATTTCTTTTGAAATGTGTTCTATGGCATCCCCTGACCTTCCTCCGAAAAGTCCCCTGCAATCCCATGTGGGGATCATGCTAAAAAATGAGGGGTTGGCCTATAAGGAGTTAAAATATATTTTGATATTAAGCATACTAAATTTGAATAAGTTTCAGAAGGTTTATATATATCAAATTAAAGGTCTTAAAATGTAGAGCACAATGCCGTAAACCCGACCTAAATATAACGGTCGAGAGAAAAATGGCAGACGTTCAAAATTTAGAATAAAATAATTCTATCAAAACTTTGAAATGCAATAACGTCCGACATTTTTGACCTTTTGAGGTCTGGTTTTCGGCAATTTACTCTCCTTATAAAGGCCTTTAAAATTATGTATAGCATGGCTATGGACTAAGAAAAATTTTTCAAAACTCCCTTTTTGGGACGTCCATGTAGAGGGTGGTTCAAGGGTAATATGATGGGCATATGTCAAACTATCCGTATTTGCCAAGGTAATTATACAAGCAAACGTTTGCCGCAAACCGGACCTCAAAAGGTCAAGTATTTCTAATATTATTACATTTTTAAGCGTTTTGATTAAAATTTGATTTTTATTCTAAGTTTGACAGGCTGCCATTTTTGATTCAAGCAACCTTTTGAGATGGGGTTTGCGGCATTGAATTCTACTACTTTAGAGCTTTAATTTGATATACATAAACCTATTGGTCGGCGAAAGACTTATTTCTGACTCCACGAGGGCCATCCCATCATTTTTAGGCATGTTGCCCATTGGGGATTTCAGGGGACTTTTCTGAGGGAGGTCAGGGGATGACATAGAACACATTTCAGCAAAAATTGGCTGTCCAAAAATTTTTTCATTTTCCAGCCATATTTTGGCTTAATTTTACTACACTATAGGCCTTTATACAGATACCAAAACTCATGTGGGACAAAAAAATTACACCATACCAATAGAAGTACTACGATGCCGAAAGTTTTGGGATTTGTAAAGAAAACAAAAAATGAACATGTCCGTTCATTTTCATTTATTTCAATCCCGACATTTTCCTTGAAATTAAATAATAATCTCAGTTACATTGAGGCACACATACAGTTTTCCAGCTTCCTTAACAAGTTAACAAACTACAGCTTAATTTTAAAAAAAGTCAACTATAGGGATTACGAAAATAGTCCTAAAGAAATTTTAACAGTTGTATCTTCCCTCATTCCCTCTCACCCTATAATGTTATCATTTGTGATCATGTGTAATTTGGTATAAAAATATGTTTATGGATAGCTTTAGCAACAATGCATTAACTCTTTTTTTTTTTTTTTTTTCTTTATTTCGGCTTTAGGTTAAAACCATGTTAGGCCCACTACAACAAAAAAGAGATACAAATTAGTACTTAAGAGCAATTACAAGAAAATGTTGTTAAACACTATAAATTTGAAAATTTCGTCCAAAACTTTGTCATCCATGTCATAAAGTAAAGTCATTAAATTTACAGGAAATTGAACTTTAAGAGTTTTCAACACTTCATAAAGAGAATTTCTTGAATTAACGTCACACAAAGGGCAAGCAAATATCAGATGGTCCAAACTTGCCTCATCTTCGCCACATTCACAGTTTGGATCTTGAATCACTTTAATTTTAAACAAATGCATTTTAGTATAAGTATGGCCAATTCTCATTCTGCAAATAGTTGTTATGAATTTTCTTGATTGAGCAGAAAACTTAAACCAAGGAGCACTTGAAGCAGATTTTTTCAATTGAAATAATCGGTTTCCTTTAAATTTTGAATGGAAGTCCCAATCATTTTGCCAATTTTTTAGCGCCTTTGCTTTAAATAGCTTCTTTATGTCAAAAAATGAGGGACAATAGAGGTGGTTTTCTGAACATGCGGTTTTTGCTGCTTTATCAACAATTTCGTTACCCGTTATTCCGATATGAGAAGGTATCCAGGCAAACTTTATAGTGTATCCGTTTGAACTCAAATCAAAGTATTTTTTCCTAATTTGAAGAATAAATGGTGAAGAATTGAAGTTAAGCTGATTGTTCATTAAAGCCATTAAAACACTTTTAGAATCTGACAAAATGACAAACGACTTCGAAGAGAGGTTTTCTATATAATATAATGAATGAAGGATGGCAATGGCTTCTGCAGAATAAATGGAAAACAGTGAATTAATCTTGAAAGCGTGCAGAAATTTTCGCTGGGAGTGGAACACCGCGCAAGAGGTGAATGAAGTTTCCAAGTTTTTAGAAGCATCAGTGAATAGCAATTCAAAGTTGGGCCACATTTCTCGTGTTGCTCGGTTAAACTCGTGCATCAAGCACTCATTGACATAATTGTTATTTTTACCCAAGTCAAAGAAGTAGGGCTCTATTTTGCCAATTAGGTATTTGTAGTCGATTTGGAAAGAAGTTGGATGAAAGAAGCTGTTCTTATTCACATCGAGAGTATTGCAACAAATAAAGTTTTGATAACTTTGGAGGAGTAACGGAATTCTTTTGTTTTCCCAATACGTAGTAGTATTTACTAAATGATTAAGTTTTTGTATTTTTCTCTTTAGAGGGTGTTGAAGATGGAGGAACATGCATTTTGCTAAGTATCTGTCACTAAGCAATTCTCTTCTTATTTCTAGAGGCATAACACAAGCTTCAACTTCCATAGCCTTACATGGAGAGGACCTCATTAAACCAAGGCATGACCTAAGGGAACTATACTGAATACGATCCAGAATGATTTTATTTTCATTACTTGTATTTCCGAAGATAAAACAAGCGTAATCCATAACTGATCGAATCAGTGACATATATAAAGTTATTAAGACTGCTGGATCTGCTCCCCAATTCATGCTAGAAACAGACCTAAGTATGTTCATTCTTTTGGAGCAAGACTGAGATATTTGTGTGATATGGGATTTCCAGCTGAGTTTTCGATCAAAAGTAACTCCTAAGAATTTATGGGCTTCTTTACATTGAATTTCTTGATGTTTGTATAGTATCCTACAAGATACAGGATTACGTTTACGTGAAAATACGCAAACAGCTGATTTTGAGGAGGAAACTTCCAATCCGCTATTTACTGACCAAGTTGATAGATCACGAAGAGCGTTATTCAGCAGTCCTTCGCACGCTTCAAGAGATTTGTGGCTTATATAAATTACAATGTCGTCAGCAAATTCGAGTAAGTTAATGTAGTGGTCTAAAGTCAAACTGAGATTTCTGCAGTAAAGTGAGTATAGTATAGGGCTTAAAACTGATCCTTGAGGAATTCCTTTACTGGTAACTCTACCCTCCGAATAAATGCCTCCATTCTTTATGTGTATAATCCTTTCCTGGTAAAGTAAAGAAATAAAATTTACAATTTTCGCTGGAATGTTCATGGAAATGAGCCTTTTTGATAGGATGTTAAGATTAACATTATCATAAGCACCGTCAATATCTAAGAATGCAGCTACTAAGAATTGAGATTCGGTAAATGCAATTTGAATATCGGTGGAAAATATAGCCAAGTTGTCTGCACAACTTCGTCCGCAGCGGAAACCAAATTGGGTAGGAGAGAATAGAAAATTTTTTTCTGCCCACCACTGTAGTCGAAATTTAATCAGTTTTTCAAAAAGTTTTCCCAACGAAGATGATATTGATATTGGACGATATCCTTCTGCCAGGCGAGGATTCCTATTTGGTTTAGGAATAGGAACAATTAAATACTCCTTCCAAGAACTTGGAATAAGATTTGAGCTCCAAAGTTGGTTAAAAATTGATAATAGAGTTGTGATGGCCTCTTGTGAAATATGCTTTAAAAATAGGTTGTGGACATTATCCTTTCCTGGACAAGTTTTATCTTTTAAATTTGAAATGGCTAAGTTAATTTCTTCCATACTAAAATCTTTAATGAAGTCCGAATGAATGTGTTGTAAATTGTTGTCATTAAACAAAGGAATTGGTAATTCTACAGAAGGAGGAGAGTACTTGATGTGAAAATCTTCGGAGCACTCTGCAAAATGGTTTAAATTTCTTGAAGTATTACCATTTGACAAAAACCTATACTTCATTCTTTTAACTTTTTCCCATACATCGGATATGTTGGTTGTTCGGTTGATCTGGTTACAAAAGGAAATCCAGTGATCCCTTTTACAGGATCGGATAAACTTTTGGGTTGTAGCTGCAACTTTCTTATAATTAATATAGTTTTCCAATGTCTGCTTCTTCCTATACTGTGAAAAAGCTGACCTCCGGTGTTCAATATGCGCCGTACATTCCGGAGTCCACCAAGAGCAAGGTGAAAATTTCTTCGAAGGAGGAGATGAAACAGGGATAGCTATAGAGGCAGCATGTAATAAAACTTTACAAAACTCATCATAAGATACAAGGGGGTGTTCTTCAAGAGATATAGCTTTACATTGATTATCAACAGTTTCAGAAAATAACTTCCAATTTGCTTTATTAAAACACCAAAGCTTTCTGGATGAATTCCCCCGAGGGGTGTACATTCCCTCTGAATACCCAATACTAACTAAGATTGGTAAGTGCTGATTACTAGTCCAGTCTTCAACAACAGACCAGTCAGAAATAGGTCCAAAAGTAGGTGAAACTAATGTCAAGTCTATAGCACTCTTCTTTAAAGGGAAACCACAAAAATATGTAGGAGCACCATCATTCAGGAACACTAAATTGTTATCCTCAATAAAATTGTATAGATTGTTGCCTTTAAAATCAGTAAAATGATTGCCCCACGCAATATGATGAGCATTGAAGTCACCCAAAATGATAAGTGGATGACCAAAAGAATTGAAAAAAGAAGACCACAAATCATTGGTCAACTTGTGGTGAGGTGGAGCATATACAGAGAACAAATTTACAGACTTGCGTTGAAATAGTATTTTAATTCCCACGATGTTGATTTCGTTTTCTATAAATTCCCCTGGTAAAGCGAAATCCAAAACAGAATACTCGATATCTTTTCTTACCAAAAGAGCAGAGCCTCCACCAGTCCTATTTATCCTGTCGTCCCTGACTATAGAATAATTATTGAAAGTAATATTTTTAAAAGGATGAAGTCTGGTTTCTGAAAGTGCAGCAATGTTTATGCCATGAGTTGTGAGTAAATACTCTATTTCCCCTTTATGGCATATCGCTGGATTGCAGTTCCACTGTAAAACATTCAACTTGTTCAAACTAGCCATTAGAATAGTAAAAAATAGAATTAAATTGAATGATTTATAGGTTACTAGATTATTAAAAGTTATCAGTCTAGAGTGATTCACCAGATGAATATCCATCTTCGATAGTGGTTATGAGTCTATCCAAATCGAAATTCATCATGGGTTTGAGCTTCTCAATGACGCTTTCCATACTGATTTTGTTTTTCTTAAATGAAGTTAAGATATTATAAAAGGTTTCAGCTGATTTTTCACTGTCATTTTTTGACACTTGTTGAAGTTGATGTGATTTTTGAAGATAAACTGGTTTACTAGGAGAAGCTATTTCATTTTGAAATTGTTTGTAATAATTGTTATTATACCTTGAAGGTAGCTGAGATTGACGTGACTTAAATAAAGTGACATTTTTATGCAACTTACTAGGGTGAGTTGAAAGTGTAGCCTTCTTTGAAGACTGGATATGATGAACAGGGATTGGAAGTTTTTCTTTAAGGGGGTTAGGATTGGCAGTGGATGATAGAGCTGGGAATGATTTGTCATAATTGGGACCTAACACATTGGAATACGATTCATATTTCCCTGTATCAGGAAATAAAAATAGTTTAGCGTCTCTGTAAGAAAGATTACGATAAGCCATAACTTCCTTAATTTGTTTTTGCACATTATATTCAGGGCAAGACTTACTGAAAGAGGAATGGGAGCCCTTACAGAATAAGCATGATGGATTTTGAGCAGTACAGTCTTTTTGTAAGTGTTGTTCGTGACAGTTAGGGCATCTAACCTGACTTTTACAGTTCCTCGAAGTGTGGCCATACCTTACACACTTGTAGCACAAAACAGGGTTTGAAACATAAGGCTCAACGGCACACCTATTATAAAACATAAAAACATAGTCTGGTAAACGTTTTCCTTGAAACTTAATACTAACTAGAGGAATAGGCTTAGTTACCTTCTTACCATCTTCATCGGTCATTGTTTTGGTTAATCGCTTAACTGACAAAACCTTAAAGTCGTTGGACGTATTCAAGTTCTCTAAAATATCGTCCTCACTTAGAGAAGTGTCAATGTACCGTACTAACCCTATCCTTTCTAATTGGTACGATGGAATATAAACATTAAGATTGTTGTCCGTAGCAAAAGTGGAGTTCACAAATGTATTGGCTGAGGAAGCTGATTTGAAAGTGCAAGTAACCCTATTTTTATTGGAACGTTTAATTTCTTCAACACCGTCGACATTTGTACCAAATATTTTCTTGCCTATATTCAGGGGATGAAGATTCCCAACGTTACCTGCTCCAGGAAGACTCTCAATGTGGACGATAAATGGCTCTTCATCATTTTCATTGTATAGCGGTTTACCAACATCCTTCTTGGATTCCATTTGAGTGGCCGTTAAATCGGGCAATTCAATTGAATTGTCAGTTTCTAAATGAGGATTAGACATGTTATTGCCATCGATTACTTCATCGTCAGTGAAGACGTTGTCAACAGTCAAATTGTCGTTTTCCATTGTTAAATCTTCTTGATGTGGGTTGTTATCTTCAACATTGCAGGATTCTGGCTGAGTAACACATGCATCGTTCACTTGAACTGTGTCGGAAGACTTCCTTATTTGTTTACTTTCTTTGTTTCTATCATCTTGGCGAGACCTTCTTTTCTTTATAACGCGTGACCACTGGTCAGAATTGGCTTTGTGGACGAAAACCGGTGGAAATGAATTGCCCCTCCCGGGACTAGGAGGCATAGCAACCAAAACAGAAACCAAAACACAAAAGAGAAAAAAGATGAATATACAACCACTTGAAAAAGGTTAAGCAAACGTGTCTTTATATATGTAAACAAACACTAGAAACAAAGTTTATAAGAAATAAAAAATACACTGTCAGAAAAGTTACATTGTTGAGTGAATTATTCAAAACAATATCAAATAAATATTACATTTCACGTCAAAGAAGGAACAGTTAAGTAAAAGTATTTAATTGAACTTGAAAATAACACAAGATCAAAATGTAACCTCCAATTCTTTCTAAAGTATAGAATAGATCATGCATTAACTCTCATCGGACTATTTTCGTGAACCTTGTTTGTAGGTGCTTGATTCAATATTAACTGGCTGGGTAGCTGACTGGTTATAGTGCTCGCCTTTGAATCCAAATGTTGCCGGTTCGATCCCGAGAAAAGTTAGTAGCTTTTTTGAGGTTCGATTCCGGACCCAGTTGCCATTTGTCATTGGGCTATTACTTAATGATCCTTTCTAACAACTGGTCGATGTTAGATAGTAACAATACTGGGGTTTGGACAGTTCCCTGTCAAAACGTTAAAAATGCCACTGGAGTAGATAAACACTAAATAAAATAAAAAATATAATATAATACAAGAAAATAACTTCTAGTACACAATAGACCCTGACGTTTGTAATCATTGAAATAGCTCATAATAATAATTGTTGGAGCAGCACCCAACCACCCAACCCGTTACTTTTTTGTCACCGGTCTACAATTGCCTGTTCCTCCCCGGTACCGGTACCGTCCTATTATCAGGACGTCCTCATTTAGTGATGCATGCAACAACACGATGCAGAACAAACAACTGCGCAAAATGCATATTTTAAAATATTCCCCTAATATTTGTAATGTTCCTATTTAATAAATTCCTAAAATAATATTTTCCACTCCTCTAAGTAGTGGAGAAACGCGGGAGCTGGCTCAGTTCAAGGTCACCTGAGCGATGACGTCATCGAGGTCAATGACCTCACCGATGACGTCATCGATGACGTCATCGATGACGCAATCGATGACGTCATCACCAATTACGTCATTCTGTGACGTCACACCCATGACGTTGCAGAAATGACGTGGCGATGACGTCATCACCCCTTACGTCACCATTATGACGTCATCGATGTCACAAAGGTCAAGGTCACGCTGAAACCTAAAATTTTTAGGCACTTTTGCTGTTTCTCGCACTACGCTCCGAGTTTCAGTCAGGTTTCAATGACCTTGACAACTTGGAGCGAAATTAGACGAGAAACAGCAAAAGTGCCGAGGGAACTCAAAGTTTGCAACGTGACTCTGCCTAAACCGTCATGTGACACCGCTCGAGTGACCTTGAACCGATACAACTCCCGCGTTTCACCATTACTGCAACCGCGATGCGCACCCCACGACAGCCACCGAGCGACTGACTGTCCAGCCCCGCGCACTCTAGGTATATGGGAAGTGGTGGGGGAACTGTGATGACCTCGGGAAACTTGAAAATGTCAAGCTAGGTAGCACCGTTTTGGTGCTACCTTAAATTTACATGTTAAAGTGTGATGACCTTGAGGTTGACTGTGAACCTGGGACTTAGGATTGTCTTTAACAGCTTGACGTTTTTGCCAGAGTTTAAGTGTGGTGACCTTGAACTGGTTAAAATCAAAACTGCACAGCAGACTGCACAACACGGATGTGCACACTACGACAGCCGCCGAGCGACTGACCTCCGGGCCCTGCGTACTCTAGATATATGGGGAAGTGGTGGGGGAAATTTCAAGGTCATTCAAACGGAGTTTTAAAAAAGTCAAAGAGTAGAAAGACTACTCTTGTGAGTCTATAGCGATTTCATTGATAGTGAGTGCTTCTGTATGCCAAGTTGATCTGTATTGACACGCTCCTAAATAATGTTTGCAAAAACCTGCAAAATGATTGTTGCACAATTTGCAGCCAGTTAGCTGTTTTAGTTTGAATTCAATGCAACGTTCAGGGCAACAAGTGTACTTATGCCCTCTCATTTGGTACACATGGAATGTCTTCAACTTCGGTTTCGGCTTCTTCCAAGACTTGCACTTACACATGCACTGACTAAAAGCTTCACATGTTCTACAAGCCAGGCCATCCACCACATCAATGCCATTCGGCCATGAAAAACATTTCTGTTCGCAACAGTAGTTGAGTTGACTCTCCATGTTGCTGCGGTGAAGGTGCGCGATGAAATGATGCTGTAGTCAGTGAGAGTGCACCTTAAATAAACTCAGTGGAGGGGGAAAGGTCAAGGTCATTCAAACGGAGTTTTAAAAAAGATGACTAGTCGTCCTCCTCGTCCGTCGTACTTGGAGAGCTGTCAGACGAAGAGCCCCGTGCAGGTGCTCTCCAGATGAAATGTATATCTATTTGAAAGCGCAGGCCTGGATCTTGTACCATCAACTCCTTTAATCTATTACATACCAATTCCACTTTGTACACATTGTTAATAATCAACACCCAAGGCTTCGGCTGAACATAACGTGTAGTTGAGTCAGCCTCGCAGACAGTTACACCTTCCGGTGATATTGGAGTGTATAAATGTGTAAAATCTCGTTGCTGAGGCTGGCTTGAAGTTGAAGGTTCTGTGCCGACCCTGGTTGCATCAAAATTCAAATCCATTCTACATTCAAGAGGTCCAGGGTTCCCGTTGAATACATTGAGTAATTTTTGATACAAGACTTCCACTTCTGTCGCATCCTGTAAATGAACAGTCCACCGCAAGGGAAATGCTTCGTCCGTAGTGGAGTCAACTTGAGAAAGAGTTCCTTCCGCCATGGCAGCCAAGCAAGGAATGAGGTGAGCTGCAGTCAGTTGTAACATTATTGAAAAGTAGAGGGGGAAATTTCAAGATCATTTAAATTGGGTTTTAAAAAAAGGAAGGAGTGGAGGGGGAAAGTTCAAGGTCATCCAAATGGAGTTTTAAAAAAGGAAAACCTAGAAAGTAACATTGAAATCTTCCAACTGATGGTGGCGAGCGTTTTCTTCTGCAACCTTGCCGACGCATGTAACTATGCCGTACAGTATGAACAGTACAACCATGATAAGGCCGAACAACAAAAGATAGCCGTTTACTATCATGATATTTTCTGAGTGGATCTGCTTTCTTCTTATCGCCCTCTCTTGCATCTTCTTCTCTAACTCGTGTACGAAGTCACAGCATGCGTGAGGACATCTTTCATCTGTTGGTAGGTTAGCCATTGTTGATGTTGTAGGTTTGGCCGTTGAAGAAGGAATGAGGTATCTAATTATGTTGTCTCATGTATATCAACAGTGAAGTGGTGGGGGTAGCGAATCAGTGGAGGGGGAAGTTTCAAGGTCATTCAAATTGTGTTTTAAAAAAAAACCCTATCTTGTTACTGAGCATATATGTCAGTAACAAGATAGGTGGCTTTGCTCTTTTTACTTCTTTAATATAATAAAGAAATAAACATATTCTACAATTGTAAGGACAAGGAAGACAACCGCTAGTCAGCTGAAGTAATCCAAGTTGTCTGGTTCGGTCTTCATCGACGCCGGTGAGGAAGCTGTCGTTGAAGAGGAATGTCCAGGCTCTTCCTTCGGCTGCCGAAGATTCCGTATATTGCAAGCGTAGACTTGCACGTTTATACGGTAGCCTCTTGCCACCATCAGCTGCAACTCCTTGTACAAGTCGTTCAGCTCCTGTTGCGTTTTGATCGTCACCTCCTCATAGCTGGCACAGCTTACGTTCAGAGACATACTGATGTTGTTCGGTTGGCTGCTGGAGTTGAAATGAAGACGAGGCACAGCAATTGGAGGTATATGAAAAAGTGGTGGGGGTGTTTTGCATTCAAGCAGGTTTGACTTGTAGCGTGGTGGTGGGGGTAACTGTGAAATGCAAAGGTCAAAGGTCAAGGTCACCCGCGAAGTTTAAAAAAAAATGCAACATATCAATATGTGACAAACTTCACATATTGATATGTTGCATTTTTCGTCTTTTTGTATTCTTTTTTGTCTTTTATGGTTTATTTATTTATAAAACATTACAATAACATATGTACAACAGTAAAACTTAAATCTAACACTGCTGCTTGTCGGCGATGTGGATGGTCAACTCGGTGGAATTGCTACCCGTGCAACCGTGGGAAACCAGGTAGAGACAGCCGGGTTGGATGGAGCGCAGATCCTCGTTCTGGAGGAGATGGACGAACCGTTTCGGCAGGTAGACTTGGAACTTGGGCTCATCCCCCGGAGTGAATGGTGCCTCGCTAAGACTGCAGCAGATGGCCTCTCCAACTGTAGTCTCCATCTTCTTCATGGCGTGGATAATGTAGTGCTTCTCGTCTTTAAGTTCGGAACACTTCTTGACGGGTAGTATGGTAGATTTGGAGTGAGCATTAAACTGCTCAACCAAAGTTTGCAGGAACTGGTGAGATGCCATGGTCAAGTTATAGATCGTCTTCTTCGTCTTCTTGCTGGGAGATGTTGTCGTCTCGGAATCTCGAGTAATACTCATGCCAGGTCCCGGTCTGCTCCTCACTTATATAACCCCCGTTACCCCCACCACTCCCCATTTCCCCACTTTGAAGGTAAGATGCGAGTTTATAGGCGTTTTTTAAAGCGCAATGTCTATCTTTTTCATGTTCTGGACTTTTAGTACAAATACAAACATTTTCCATCGTATACTTGTAGTTTTTATCCAAATCCACATCATTAACCGGAACATGAGTAAATCCTTCGATCCATCTTTTCTTTTCCAGCCCCTTTGTGTAAATATTGGTAAACTTGTCTGAAAAGTGATGCATAATGTGATACAAGTCCGTGTAACTTGTAAAACCATCATACCAATCGATATGATGGAAGTGTTTTGAAATCCATCTGTTGGTAGTAGCGGCTTTACTGGTTAAAGATGAATAAGAACATGGTGGTTTAAATAAAAACGAATAAGGAACACTTGTATTGATGTCGAAAAACACAAGTTCTTTTATGATAAATCTATCATCATTACCCCGAAACGCTTGGAACTCAATTATACCAGGTTTGGACTTTACTTGTTCTTCTTCCTTGTCCATTGCGAAGATCACTCGTCTGCTCATGACGAAGTCCGAAGGTCAACTGATTTCCACACCACGGTAGGTACGACTTTTATACCCGGCCGTACAGTTGTTGGCGCGTTGGTGTATATTTAACGTGGGCACCGTCCCCGGTAGGCCTAACCCCACAAAGTGTTTGACATTGTTTTAAAAATTAACCATTGCTGTGTAGTTAATTGTCATTTAGGTTTCCATCTTTACATTTTCCTTGTTTTCATTTTCATCACTAACACTTGATTCTTCTCCTCCTTCTTCTTCCTCTTTTTCACGTTTTACTGATTTCTTATGTAGTTGAGCGTACTTTTCCAATTGTCTCCACATTTGTACTTCATGAGGAACCCTATTGAATATAGAAGTATCTACAGGTCCGTACAATATAGGTGCGTCCGGTTGTTTGTCCAAAGTGTCTTCCAGATAATCTTTAATAATTGAACTTGAAAACACCAGTTGTCTCAAGTACCTCGTTATTGGTTCAGTTGCACAAGTTAGAATAAAAAACTCTTCTCGATGAAGTTGAATCTTGTTATCATGTCTTGTTGTGTCTCTAAACCGCAACTGATGATCACCACGATGTTTAACAATATCGATTTCCACATTTGAATCCAAAAGGCCTACTCTTGTCTTTCTTCCAAACATGTTACTACTTAAATAGCATTCTAGCAGATGCAAGTGTTTCATAAACGATTCCCAAGCAGTGTCCGTAAACAAAATCATTTTGGGTCCATGAGTTAAAATTACAGTAGGGGAATAATCTGTAGATTTCATAACACCGATTAAAACACTTTTGTCCAAACTGGAAGAGATTGGGTAAAATATTCGCAAGAATACCTCACTTAATATGTTAGGAGAAATATTATCTTCAATATCCCTTTTCCTCTTGTGTGCGTTCTTTCTTCTTTTACCTTTTTCCTCAATATTATTACTGGCGTGGAGTTGTCCGCAAGCGTTGTGTTCATCTCCCTCCGGTTGACCTTGAAGATCTAAAAAGTCGGATATCTCCTTCTCAATATCTACTACATTTTCTTGTGTACCACTAGGAGAAGCCATATTGAATAAGATGCTACCCATACAACAACAGGCAACAAACTGATGAGGAGCGAGCTGAACGCTCTGCTTTTATACTCGCGGAATGCATTGGAATGTAGGAAAACCGGTCTTTTACAATACATTTTTAACAATTCCAGTTAAAGGTGTGTATGTTACGATTTTATCATGTAGAATTAAACAGTATGCAGTTGTATTAGCTGATATAGGCGCGTTGAATTCCATTTCTATTTTTATATCTACACTTGATGATTTTACCGATTCATTTTGTTTAGAACAATCGATTACAACTATAGGGTAACCATCTAAGTATTTTTCTGGTGATAGTAAAGGTGCATTCGTTTTACCATAATATGAACTTTGGAATCTTGCATACATATCGTACAATATGCTGTACTTTTTATTAGCGAATGACACATTTAAATTATCGTATGGAAAAAATTGTGAATTTAAATAAACTTTAATATTTTTCAAGTTGCAATGATCAAATTGGCCTGCATGTTTGGTGATGGTGTCTCTTCTGCCTGTTTGTAAACCAAATATAATATACCTGGCTCGTTCCACATAATTAGATGTTTTAACTGTCCAAGTGTGTCGATCCGTAGTTGGCAAGCTGGGATGTTCATGAAATTCCCAACTTCTAAAAGGAATTACAATATCACGATCAGCCTTTAACTTTCTTAATAGTAGCATTCTATGCTCGTCAGCTAATTTTACATGTGGAACTCTCCATACAATTTTGTCTAATGTTAATTTCCATTCTAAAGTTGCATCTGTTGTACCGTCTGGAGCTTTAATAATATCTTTATCGTTTGAAGATCTCAACAAAACTAATTCTTGTTTAACGTTTAATATTATTTTCCTATAATCTTCAGCAAAACCAAGCAACAAACGTAACGGAATATGAAAATCAAAATTTCCATTTGTATCTGGAGTGATTGTGTCTTTTGCAGGTAAAACCCATCCTGCAGGTTGTATTAAATTGGTTTCATTAGGTGATATAGATGTTAATCCCGTTAAAGTTGTTGCAATTCCTACTTTTTTAGTAGAATCAACTGTTACACCTGATATTTCATATCTAATTTCATCAAACAGGAAAGCCATGGGATTATTTATAAATGGAACTGTTGTACCAGTAGTAGTACCGTCCTTTTTAGTAACTTTTCCTTCAATATACAAGTAACTTTCACATGGTAGTGTGTAAATGTCTTGATTTTGTATGGGAATACGAATTTCATCGTTATTGTTTAATTTTGATGAAGTGTAAGGGTTGTGGGTGTGATATTCTTTTTCCCATAGGGTTTCGTCGAATGTTGGACCCTGCGCTATATCCAGTATATCCATAATCGGTTAATTGTAATCCAATTCTCTTTAAGAAACGAATGTTCTCGCGTGTTAACTCCTCCACAGCTGAAGAGCTACTAATGCGGTTTCCCGTAGGTTGTTCGCTTTTAAATATTAAACCCATGATTTTGTATTAAAGTGTCGATTTTAAATGTAATCTAACCGTAATAGGCTCTTCTCGGAAATCTATCAAGTTACCGTCTTGATCCAATACGTTCAACACGATGTCTGAAATGAAAGTGGTGTTCAACGGTAGATATACCAGGTTTTGTGGCTTTTCAACAATTTTAAATCCAGGTGGCACACTGGGGTAAAAAGTATGTATTATATGAGTATTTGCTCCATCTCTGTAAGCTCCTTGTATAATGTTACAAGTTATGTCTATACTATTGACTTTTAATATTGTTACAGTTTGTTTACCAGAATGTGTTTTATTTTGTTCTAAAATTGCTCCATCTTTGGGAAATCTTAATAAATCACCAATTGAGTCTGACTTACTGAAATCTATATAATATTTTAAAGTAAGCTCAGCTTTCATTGTATTGTTATTACCTTTTAGCGTTATATTGTCTTTTCCCATTTTATTTTGCAAAAATTCATTAATATGATCAATTTCATAAGAACCTGTGGGTAGAGTGCAAACTTCCAAGTCTGTAAACTTCCCACTGGCATCTTTTCCTTTATAATAATGCAATAAGTTATTTTTACCTTCCGTAACATTGGGAATAGAGTTGTAAGTTGTAAAATCCAACAGTGCTGCCTCCCAAAATCTTCCTTTTTGCAAGCGTAACGCTGGAAAAAGGATACTTCGTAAAGTGGACGATTTTCCTGTTAATGATACCGTATAGGAAGACATCTCAATAGTGACTGATACTTTTAGCTAGGAATTCCAAACATAAATGACCGCATATTGAAGTATTATCAGGTTGTTCTCTTTTATAGTTGTAATATATGTTTTTAGCAGATTTAAAGTAATGTTCAAGTTCTTTAGGTGGTGGCAAATTTCCAAAACTATCAAAATAATATACATTACTATTTAGTTTCTTATAACACACCCAATGGGTGCCGGACCCTTCAGTATTATCCAAATTTACGATTCCAGTCTCATTTTTCCATATTTTCTTTGGTAAATTGTCTTTCATAAATACTCCGCGGAAAAATGGTATTTTTAAACAGGAAATATATTTAAATAATTCAACATTAGTCAACGCTTTATGTGGTATAACCAATTGATTTCTTTTATTTAATATGCACGATACGGTCTTAGGTATAGACCAGCCCCGTTTTTTACCATTGACCATATTATCGGTTTTTTGTTATTTTTCCTCGGAGAACGTCTTTTTAGTCTAATATTACCACCATGTTTCTTCATGGTTGATCCTTTTTTATTCCTACCCCTCCTTTTTCCACCTCCTACCGCTGTTTTAGCCTTCATACCTGCTGTTACCGCTAAAGCTGCTGCTTTTTCTGCAATACTAGCGTCACTAGACTTTACTCGTTGCCAAGCTATATTCGCTAGCTTTTTATCAGCTATTGACCTATTCTTTGAATCGGTAAACGTGGAATATGCGATATCGTGTTCTTTACAAGCCTGATCTAACTTATTTATGCCTGGATCGCCTCTTTCCAGTCGTTTTTTCAATTTAGTTCCTGGTCCGCAATACTGATAACCTCCCGGTATGTGAAATTCGTATGGTAAAGCGTCTATTGCTCTATTTACGACAGATCCTACTGGAATACGATTTAAAGCTTTACTTAACAGAGAAACCGCTGTGGACGTGATACCGCCTCCTTTCCGTATAGTGTCTCGATATGGACTGGTGTAATGAAACGCCATGATTGTCTTTTATATTCGAAAAGCGTAACCTATGTGTTACCTCTATGACAGGTTGCACATAAATGATGTAATTTATGGTGTTATTTAATTAAATATCAAAAGTACCCCAATCTGTTGATCTAAACTTTTGTGTATTATGATTAAAAAAGTATTTATAAAGAATTTCTTGTTTAATCAATGCACTTCTCATTTTTTCATCAATAGGTTTATGTTGTCCGGCTGCAATATAATTATGCATATCAAATAATAAATTACCTATTACTTTAACAAGAAAATTAACAGTTACAGCGTTATCAGCATAATCAGGGTCTGCAACATTTGTTAATCGTTTGTTATCACAATTCCACCATTGTTTTCCAGTTGGCTCTAATTGTATTATCTGTTCATAAGTAACAGCATCACCAGGCTTTTCACCAATACCTAAATTTGTCAATGACTTTCCTTTACCATCCCAAACACTATTGTTTTCTTCAAGTAAAGTAAACTTTTTATTTCCCTGTACAAATACATCTCCTTGTCGTGTTACTACTTGGTCTTGTTTCACAAAACCAGATGTTTCTTTTTTTATAGTTTCCTTTATTTGCCCCACCGTTGCACCATCTGATGGTGCAGAACCATCTTTTACATTCGCTAAACAATTACCAAAGCAATCAATAATTCCTACATCACGTGTAATACAATGATCTTTGATGTATTTTAAATTTACAGCATCATTTTCATTCTTTGGATAACCTATATCGTTAATAACAAATTTATAAAAAGAAAACCCATCTTTTGTCTTTTCAGGTATTATAGAATGTAAATAGCGTCTATTTATGCTGTCTTTTTCATCTACAGGGTCTGCTACGTTAGATATACGTCGATTTTCAGCATTATACGTTTTTCCATCGAATTTTAACGTATTTTTCAATTCCGATGATAAATAACCTCTGTTTATTGCATCAGCGTTTTGATTTGGCTTACCAACGTTGGAAATTCTATGATTACCCGCGTTATATGTGTTTTTGTCTAGTTTCAGTGTTGGTAATATCTCTTTTTTTAATACTTTTAAATTTATTGCATCATTTTCATCTGTGGGATCATTAATGTTTTTTAACCGTTTATTACTAATATCATAATCTCCATCAGGTGTTTGTGGTAAGCCAGCACCTCTTTTTAAAGTATTAAAGTAATATAATCCATCCGAGGAATATCGTCCGAACTTGTCAACACTCATGGTGCAACTGAATAACATTCTAGAGTGTAACCCATTTTTATAATATTAGTCTCGATTTCTAACCCGTATCAGTTTTTTATACAAATTCTTAGTCTTTATCAGTTACATTTTCATCGCTCCCGGGACATTTAAAATATTTAAAATTTCCACTAACTAATGCTCCGTCTGATTCATTTCGAAACACATGATTTTTATGAATAAATTGTTCACCAGACAATTTTCTAAATCCGCTAAATGAATTTGGATCTGCAATTAATATATTTTGATAATCATTTACATCCATTAATTTAAATCTTTGCTTATTATAAATAAACTCTTTATTTGCACTGTCATATTGTAATGTTTGTCCTACAGTTGCAGCATCATTTGGATCTCTTCCATTATGCAAGTCTTTTATTACTTTATTTTTACATGTAAAAAATCTAAAAGAATGATCTGGATCTAGATGTACGGTTTGTGATAAAGCAGCTGCATCTTGAGCAGTATAACCCAATCTCATATTTGATAACCCTTTACCCATGCAATCCCAAGCATTATTTTTGTATGTTAATAAATTAAATTTTTCATTACCTTGAACAAATTCATCCCCTTGCTTTGATACTACTTGATCTTGTTTTACAAAAGAGGTTGTTTCTTGTTTTAAGGTTTCCATCATTTGACCCACTGTTGCACCATCTGATGGTGCCGAACCATCTTTAACATTCGCTAAACAATTACCTAGACAATCAATAACTCCTACATCACGTGTAATACAATGATCTTTTATATATTTTAAATTTACAGCATCATTTTCATTTTTCGGATAACCTATATCGTTAATAACAAATTTATAAAAAGAAAAACCATCTTTTGTCTTTTCAGGTATTAATGAATGTAAATAGCGTCTATTTACGCTGTCTTTTGCATCTTTAGGATCATCTACGTTGGATATACGTTTATTTTCAGCAGTATACGTTTTTCCATTGAATTTTAACGTATTTTTTAATTCTGATGATAAATAACCTTTGTTTATTGCATCAGCGTTTTGATTTGGCTTACCAACATTGACAATTCTATGATTACCTGCGTCATATGTGTTTTTCTGTAGTCTTAATGTTGGTGATATATTTTCTTTTAATACTTTTAAATTTATTGCATCGTTTTCATCTGTGGGATCTTTTATGTTTTTTAACCTTTTATTAGTTATATCATAATCTCCATCAGGTGTTTGTGGTAAACCAGCACCTCTTTTTAAATTATTTGCGTAATATAACCCATCCGAGGAGTAACGTCCGAACTTGTCGACACTCATGATGCAACTGAATAGTAATCTAGGGAGTAACGCATTTTTATGAGATTACCCCACGGTTTCGGAGTTCATCCACTAAAGCCACCCATTCGTTTTCCAATCCAGTATGACCCGCTTCTTTAGCTTCATGTATTAGTTTCATTCTATCCACCAATTTATTGATATTATTGTAATAAATCACATTTGTGTTATATAGTTTCTTCATTAAACCTGTACCCGTAACGGACTTACTTCTTTTTCTTCGTTCCTGAGCACTTACATCCAAAGTGGATGCCATAAATCTTCGTTTTACAGGTTTTCTTTGTGTTAACGGCATTGTTTGTCTTCTAGTTGGTATTAACCTGGATACAAATTCTTTATATTTTAAAGACTTAGATCTAAAAGGAGGCTGGTCAGGTAAATACTTTCTCCTATATGCATTTGTCTGTTCCAAAATATTTTTATATGCTTCCATGTCTTTTTCTTTCACTAACGATACTGAAGGCTTATTTTCAAATAATAATTCAAATAATCCTTTTGTGCCCTTATACCTTTGATCACCAATGACAATATTATCATGTTCGTCAACGTTTAACGGGCTATTACCTATCATTAAACCATCTTTTGTTAATCTCGCTCCATAACTATGGTAATTCTTATTAGGAATTGTTCCGAGTAACATTTTTACCATGTATTTCCTTCCTAAAGGTCCTTTGTTATGAATGTTTTCACCCAACAAGCTTATGTTTGACGGACCTTCCCTTGCTTCTTCTTCTTTTTCCTCTTCACTAGCAGTTGATACATCTTCATGTCCTCTTTTAGCTTTTACTTCATATAATTCTCTTATACCACTATAGTCTGGTGATTCTAGCTCTCTTTCGGGTTCTCCGCCGGTAAAACCACTATATGTAGAGGATTCCGGGTCTTCGTCACTAAAATCTTCTGATTTTACATTTTCTCTTTCAAACTTTGTAATAGGTGCAATTGCATCTCCTTCCAAAACGGGTTTAGCAAATTTTTTGTTTAATTGTTTCAAGGGTTCAGTAATAGGTTTAAAAGTAGATTCAAGAAATTTCTCCCTTTCGCTAATACCTAATTTTAATGCTCTGTTTTTATCTCGAATAGAATCACTAAGTGATTTTATTTCCTTTATTAACTTTTCTTGGTTAACCATGTTTGTAGCAAGACGTGTTGTACAACAATGAATGTTTTACATCATGATCAGTGTATTAGTATAAATTTATCAAATCCTATCCTGTATCGACCATTGTTTAGCGGTTGTTCCTTCATAATTGTTAAAACTCATATTTTTCAGCCCAAGCCTTTCCACACAACTCTTTAAATCGTTCAAATGGCATATCCGCACTTACATGGTCATAATATATGTGTTTTAGGTTGGTTTCATCCTGTTTAAATACAATTAACATGTTTGCATTGTCTCTAATGAGCTGTTTCGGTATTTTGCTGTAAGTTTGACCAATATAAATGCTATCTATGTTGTTATGTCGACCCATGGCGAAGTAATTTCTTATTGTATTTTGATTTTCACAAGATACGTCGTCAAATATGAATACTGAGAATGGTTTAGCCTCTTGCGGTTGCATGACACTCTCGCTCGCGTTGAATTTAAAATATTTAACTTCAGGCACATTATTGAGTATTTGTTCCAATAACTGATATTTTGGTTGTTGTAGTGACTTTGAAAATACATATAAATTATTAAAACGTAATCCTTTAGGGTTTGTAATCAAATTGAATACTACATTTGTTTTTCCACAATTGGAAGGACCGGTAACCAGACAACGCACCGTGTTTGGTAACAAAACACCGTGTTTCCCAGTATTGAATTGAGAACCATCCACTGTGAGTTCATCTATATTATTAATAGTAAAATTGTCTTTTTGCGGTATTATCTCCATCCTTTGTAATGGTTCAACCCAAAATGATGCTCTATCATTATATTAGATCCTTTTTAGGTATCCAAGAATCTTCCGTTTTATTAAATCCTAACCATCGTACTTTAACCTTATCCTTTTTTCGTTGCAACACCTTTTCAACTAAATATACATCACCTACTGTTGATTTTAACATTTCATGTCCATAAAACCCTCCTTCAAGCAATTGTCCTTTATTATCTTTTAAAATGTAAGTTTCTGGTACTGTAGGTTGCACCTTAAATACGGTAAATACCTCATTTGTCCAGTTCGGAAGATATCTTTTACTGAATACACCTTTGTATTTGCTTATTCGCACTTTATCGCCAACATTAAACCTTTTAGGCTTTAGCTTTTCAACTTTTGGTTTAGTATTCATTTTTATACGTTTTAATACAAGTTTTTCATTTTTATTAGTCACTTGGCTTGGTTTCATACCGATAGTTCTATGAAACTTGTTATTGTAATCGCTTATAAGTTTTGGTAACATATCAATCCATACGTGTGATTCTCTGTTGGAAAACATCTTATACATGGCACCTTTTAAAGTTCTGTTAAATCTTTCAATTATTGATGCTTTTACCTCTGAATTAGTTGAGTAATGGTTAATGTTATGTTTTTTCATTAAATTTGCAAATTCCTTATTAAAATATTCTTTTCCATCATCAGTTTGTAAATGTTTTATAGTATGTTTGTCTCTTTGTATAGCTGTTTCCATTGCTTTTGTAACACTTTTGCCACTTTTATCTTTTAGTGGTAAAGCATCTGCCATTTTTGAAAAACAATTAATAATAGTCAATATGTATTTAAATCCTCTATTTTGTTTACTGTAAGGAATCATTTCGATTAAATCCGTTTGATATAAATCATTTATTCCTTTTATCACTGTATTTCTTCGCGGAAACTTTCTTCTTGCAGGTTTATGAAGCTCGTTGACAATTTCTTGCTTCAAGTTCTTCATATTGCAGGTTTGAATGTTTCATGTATCACATGTATAATCACAATGAATGTTGTCTTAAATATTCACATGATTTATATAGGTCAAGGTCATCCAAACTTGTGTAAAAAAATGGGGAACACGGCGTTGGACTTGCCGTGTTCCCCATTTTTTTTACGGAAGGAGAAAGGAATAAGGTCGAAGTTGTATAAGGACGAAGAATAGGTTACTAGTTGATAGGGTTTAGAGAGTAGTGGCCGAAAGGAAGAGTATGGATTTTATCCGGCATAATATGCCTTTTATCATCTTGAGCTGATAGTGCCCTTTTAACTTCAGTGACACTGTAGACCTCATGTTTAAAGCTTCTAATAGTGTTGAACGTTGCAGACATTGTAGAATCTTCAAACAAGCAGGTCTTGTAGTGGTCAAATGTCACATGTTTCTTCAAGTATGATGTTTTGACTCCTTTAGCTTTCTTCACTGTCGGTATGTCATTTTCCATATACATCTTGAAGGAATATAATTTGGACATCAGCGCAACTATTTCCTCCAAAGGCATTCCATTTGCTTCATCTTTAAATTTTCCAATTACTTTTTTATTCTTTTCATTATAATTTGGATGGTTCTTTGGATAGTCAGAGAAGTCAAAGTCGTCTTTGTATGGGAAACTCCTTAGATCTTCATACATGTCCAAAATCTTTATCCAGTAGATGAACGCGTCGGTATCCATGTATGCAACTCCAATGTTGTCTCTTCCGTAGTGTTTAACCATTTTGTTGTAATGGAAATCATACATCAGAGTTTTACTTATATCCAAAATCGACATTCCAATGTATAACGGACGATCCATCACTATTGTTGTTTTATTAATACTGACAGCAACTAGATTTTCGTTTATAATCATTGATGTTCCGAAATTTGGTTTTTGCACTAATTTTTCCAATTTCCTAGGATCACTTACTAATTTTACAATTTTGTGTTTTCTCTTGTTCTCCAATGTCTTCCCAAAGATGGCGTTGTCCATTAATTTGTAGAAGTCCTTTTCAAATGCTGTTGTCGCTGCAGCTCTTCTTGTAGTGTTGGAATCGATATATGGTTTCAACCAACAAGACTGGGTGAATTCAATTGCTCTGTGAATTTTTACTATACGTAGGCCCAATTCAAGTGCTTGTTGAACTACCCAGTAGTGTGCCACATATCGACTCTTATTCTCCAAGGTCATCATCAGCTTGGGCCATCTTCCTGTCGGTGAAACTTCAGTCTTGGCTAGGAGAGGCAGGTCGTAATGATGGTCGTGAAGGTGTTCTGGATATTCAAAATCACAGTCCAAAATATAGCCTGTTTGGCCATCTTTTGGAATCCGTGATATGTCACCGATGGTGGTCGGGTCAATCCACTTGAAGTCTGCGTAGGGAAGTGGATTTGACATCGCCCAACCATAGAGGTTGTTCGCATCAAAATATCCAAGGTAGAGTGATGGTTGTTGCTCGTCGAAGTTGGGGATATACTTGTTGTTGGCCTTAACATGTCTTGTCACAGCTTGAGTCAAACCACCTCGTACACCTGATTCGATCATGAGGACCATATCGATATCTGTTAGAAGTTCCAATCGACAGTTGGTTGACTTTAGCATAGCTTGCCATGCTAATCCTGGAGATGTGTACGAGTGCAGAGGGTCCAGTCCATAGACGGAGAAGCAGGTGTTTCGAAATTCTTCCATCACATCGCACAGCAGAGTTACGTCCAATTTTATGTAAAAGTCAGAATATTCCCCTAAGGTTTGAATGTTTAGTTGGTTCCAAACATTACAAGCATGATTGTAGTCTTCAACAGTGATTGCACTTTCATTTAACTTGCTATTGAAGGCTTCAATCGGTGGCAGACTGGTTTCTTCAAATTTTTCTGCAGAAGTTATGTAATCATAGGGGAACACTCCTTTACGCATTACTAAGTCCAATTTATCTTCAGGTACAATTTTGCTGGTTTCTTTTAAGTCTTCTCTTCTTAGGTTTTCAGACAATTTGCTCAAACTAGATGACATAAATCTATAAGAGTCTACGAAGCGAAGTTTAATTTTACCTACTGTTTTTGAGAAACTGATGTACTTCTCCAATGTTTCAGCTAATACTTCAATTTTTCCATCATCCCGTCCTAACTCTGGGATAATGAAGTGGGAGTCATAGCCGCTAAGATTGTGTAACACGACAGGGATAAAGTTTGGTAGTTTGTAATTTATATTGCATGAATTACAAGCAGCTCCTCTGTATAACCCTGTCAGGTGATCGTGATCTCTTACTTTTGGATTTTCTTCACTGAAACTCTTTTTGCATAAATAACATCTTGATGCTGAATTGTATTCTTCTTGTTGATTTTGGTTCAAAGGTTCCATGGGTAAAACATTACCGAATAAGCGTTGCACCTTTTCAGCAATATCATACAACTGGTCTACAAAATACTTAGCGGCTTTTTCCCCACGGTAGAGTATTGGAGTGGATGTTAACCCATAGTGTTGTAACTGTTCTTCAGGCAAAGTGGATTTCACCAATAAGCAAAAACTGTTAGGTTGATGCAATTGATATTTGGTTCTTCTAGTCACCTCACCATTCGGAAGCTCCTGTGGTACTAACGTGGATTCGAAATCTGCGTAGACGGCTACTGGAATCCGATATTGGTGAACTGTTTTGTTGAATTGGATGAACGCTCGAGATGGCGGTGGCAGACTAATCTTCACTTCATAGTTGTCATTACAAAGTCTTTGGTGCTCCATCAACCACTCCGATCCTCCACGTCTGAATTCCTTGCATGTAAAACAAAAGCATCTCTTGCATATTGTTATCTTACGATTTTGTTTTGACACTTGTCGTACAACCAAAGATTCAAAGTTTTTAATATAAACATAATGTGAAATCTCACCTTTGGTTATCAATAATAAATCAGTATGGTTACTTTGCTCTACTTTTCCTACTTGTAGTGGATACACATTGTTTGAATCATCTAAACCGAACACGTTAACAGAAACACCTGGATTTTGTTTCTCAAATTTAGTAATTTGATCAAGACTCACAGGATACGACATTCCTCGAAAGTTATAGCGGTGTTGAACAGCTTCGTATGCTATGCTAGGTCTAATAGCATTATGTCCCACGTATTTTGCTAACATTGCATACCGGAAACATTCATTGTCCTCATTTTTCACATTGATACATGATTTAGTATCTCGGATAACCTTTGGTAGAGGGATAAAGCTGCTACCTCTTATACCATATCCATGCTTGTGAATCCTCACATCCATACCTTCAATCGATGATAACGTCCAGCCAGATCCTCTTCCTTCATGTTCTTGGAGTTTCATTAACAGTTCATTCAAACATTCTTCTAAAATTTCGCTGATATCAGATGTGGTTGTAAGGGTTCGGTTTTTAGCAATGAATGCTCTCGGTGAGTTTTCACCATCGCTATTAGTAAACATAGCCTCCAACACCAATCCAAATTTAATAAAGTTCAATCTTGTCAATTCTTCCGTCAATGTTTTTACAACTAGTTTTTTAGCTTGAGTTAGAAAATTTTCCAATTCTAATTGCAAGTTATTAATTTTGAAATGAGTTACAACTGGTCCTGGCAAGGCTGTGGTGCGCAGTTGTCTTATATCTTCCACTTCTTCTGTATCCTCTTCTTCCATATCCTCTTCTTGGGTACGCAGTTGTTTTACATCTTCCACTTCTTCTGTATCCTCTTCTTCCATATCCACTTCTTGGGTACGCAGTTGTTTTAAATCTTCCACTTTTTCTTTCATTTCCTCTTGAATAAATCCTCCAGCTGTAGATGGTCCAGCTCCGGCAAATTGAATAACACTTGGTCTTCTTCTTTGCATTAACTGTAAATAGCTAGCCCAGTCCTCCTTCTGCTTCTGGGGTTTTTCCAAAAACCGATCAATCGCATCCAAGTCTTCTTCACTTACTACAATCTCTTTTTTTCTGTCCTCTTCACGATGCAATTCTCGGTGTAACTGTAGATAGCTATCACAGTCGTCCATCTGCTTCTGGTAGTTTTCCAATAACCGATCAAACGCATCCAAGTCTTCTTCACTTACAACAATCTCTTCTTTTCTGTTCTCTTCATGATGCAATTCTCGGTGTAAAACAAAGATATCTTCATCTTGGAAAAACTCACCACAAATATCGCAAAGAGCCATTTTTTTACAGTTTGGCTTTGAGTGTGCACTCGGTGAATGTCCACGCAATAATGAGCAGCGCGCTCAACCGGGTCCCTTTATACCCGAGGTTGAAGGGTGGGGGAAGGTGACGTCATATACATCCAGTTTATCAATCATGTAGTAGATTTGGCTTTTAAACACCCATTTTCAATTTATTCTTCAACAGGTTTGATAAATCAATGATCTTTGCTCTAAATCCACTACTTTGTACAAATTTTTTGTTTGGGCACTTCTCGTCCGGAGCAAAAAACTCTTTGGTCAAGGTCAAAATTTTTTTCTCAAAAAAAAGTTCGGGGGGGGGGTCATTACTGTATTTAGGTCAAGGTCACGAAAAAACTTTAAAAAAATTAAGCCCCACCTGGGGCACTTGGGTTGTCATCGCTGTAGCCTCCGAAGAGACCCAACTATGACAACAAGGCAACATCCAATGTCGTGTACCCTTCGCCACGCAAGACTTGTAAACATTTACTGCATTGTCTTTTCAGTAGCTAACAAAGATTCATTTACATAATTTTGTGTTTCCAGAAGGAAACAAACTGAGGACACCCTAGTGGCTTACGTCCTCGTCCAAGTGCAGAGGCCGCCGCAACCTTTTGCATGCCAGCGTACAAACGGACATGCTCCCAAATGCCATCCGCAACCTTTTGCATGCCTGGCAGGAGCCTACCGATAATTAAAATAGGCTTTACACGGGGGCCTACTCCCGTAACCTATCTTTAATATTTTTAATTTACAATGCATTGAATTTTTACAAGTCTTTGTGGGTCAAGGCCACACGGACATTAAAAAATTTCGGCCCCCGTACATCCATGGCGAACCACGAATGTTCGGGGGCCTTGGGGACTAAAAACACAAATATCTAACAAAGATTCATTTACATAATTTTGAGTTTCCAGAAGGGAAACATACTGAGGACACCCTAATGGCTTACGTCCTCGGTCCGAGTGCAGAGGCCGCCACAACCTTTTGCTTGCCAGCTTACAAACGGACATGCTCCCCAAATGCCATCCGCAACCTTTTGCATGCCTGGCAAGGAGCCTACCAATTATTAAAAGTGGCTTTACACGGGGGCCTACTCCCGTTCCCTGACTTTACAATTTACTTTGAGCATTGAAAAAGCTCAAGGGGGGATTGCTAAAACAAGCGTATACACTTTAGAAACATATAACACACTTACAACACACAATTGAGCTCAACGTAGTCAATGCTGGAACAAGCACATACACATTAAACACATATAACAAACAAGACACAAAGGATAAAAGACACAGGAGACATAGGGTACAAGTAAAACACTCTCATATAAAACAATTCGCAATACCCAAACGCAAGCGCAATATCTTACAACTAATACAAGTCTTAAAGTTAGAGTAGACTTCGCTAAACACTGAAGGCGCCATTCAATGTTTAGTGATGCCTATGGCGGTCCGTCCCGATCGTTCACGTTCAACGCGCGGGAGCGGACTGCGAGCCGGCTCTGGCCGGACCCCCTTATATCCCCACCGGGGCTGCCACGCCCAGGATATCAGGGGTGGGGGTGGGGGTGGGGGTGGGGGTGGGGGTGGGGGCACTTCTCGTCCGGAGCAAAAAACTTTTTGGTCAAGGTCAAAAATTTTTCCGAAAAAAAAGTTCTCGGGGGGTGGGGGAGGGGGTGGGGGTGGGGGTGGGGGTGGGGGTGGGGGGGGCACTTCTCGTCCGGAGCAAAAAACTTTTTGGTCAAGGTCAAAAATTTTTCCGAAAAAAAAGTTCCCGGGTGGGTGGGGGAGGGGGAGGGGGTGGGGGTGGGGGTGGGGGTGGGGGTGGGGGGTGGGGGTGGGGGAGGGGGGGGGGCACTTCTCGTCCGGAGCAAAAAACTTTTTGGTCAAGGTCAAAAATTTTTCCGAAAAAAAAAGTTCTCGGGGGGTGGGGGAGGGGGTGGGGGTGGGGGTGGGGGTGGGGGTGGGGGTGGGGGTGGGGGTGGGGGTGGGGGTGGGGGTGGGGGTGGGGGTGGGGGTGGGGGTGGGGGGGGCACTTCTCGTCCGGAGCAAAAAACTTTTTGGTCAAGGTCAAAAATTTTTCCGAAAAAAAAGTTCTCGGGGGGTGGGGGAGGGGGAGGGGGTGGGGGTGGGGGTGGGGGTGGGGGTGGGGGTGGGGGTGGGGGTGGGGGGTGGGGGTGGGGGAGGGGGGGGGGCACTTCTCGTCCGGAGCAAAAAACTTTTTGGTCAAGGTCAAAAATTTTTCCGAAAAAAAAAGTTCTCGGGGGGTGGGGGAGGGGGTGGGGGTGGGGGTGGGGGTGGGGGTGGGGGTGGGGGTGGGGGTGGGGGGGGTGGGGGGGGGGCACTTCTCGTCCGGAGCAAAAAACTTTTTGGTCAAGGTCAAAAATTTTTCCGAAAAAAAAGTTCTCGGGGGGTGGGGGAGGGGGAAGGGGTGGGGGTGGGGGGGGCACTTCTCGTCCGGAGCAAAAACTTTTTGGTCAAGGTCAAAAATTTTTCCGAAAAAAAAGTTCTCGGGGGGTGGGGGTGGGGGTGGGGGTGGGGGTGGGGGTGGGGGTGGGGGTGGGGGTGGGGGTGGGGGTGGCGGTGGGGGGGGGGTGGGGGGGGCACTTCTCGTCCGGAGCAAAAAACTTTTTGGTCAAGGTCAACAATTTTTCCGAAAAAAAAGTTCTCGGGGGGGGGGGGGCTCGCTAAACTTTTTGTCGGGGGGGGGGTCAAGTGGGTCAAGGTCACCCACTACACTTCTACTCTAAGTGTTAGCTATACCCCCTCCACAACCGAGTCCCTAGGCTGCACAACACCGCTCCGCCAGTATGTCTCCAGCTTCCATGCGGTGCACCTCGCTGTTTTCTAACTCTCTATATGTAAGTATTTTTACAAGTCTTGAATATAGGTCACTACACTTTAACTCTGGGACAATATCGACTTGTAGTATTTCAGTGTTTTGACTCAAGGTCATCACACTTTAACTCTAGCACGCCGGTTATCGTACCAGAGGTGCTCACTAACCTAACTTGTAATGTTTAGGGTGGCGTTTTCACACCACGTAGTATCGCCATGAGTGTTCAGTCCAGATTTTAAGTTAGATTAATTTTACTGTGATCTTTTCCAATTCATTTTGCCAAAGGATGAGATTTCTTTTTATATATCGGTATTTCTTTAGAGTTATTGGAGATTTCTTTTAGGTTATTGGAGATTGCAGGGATACAATTAGTTTATTTTACACAACTCTTTATCTTGGAGTTCTTCCACTTTGACTTTACTTCCTCGCCCCTCACAACCTAAGCTGTACAGTAAGGTTTCTTCTAGTGCCAACTCGGGCTGAGAGTACAGTGTGTTGACTGTAGGACAGCTCATGGTGAAGTGATGCGATACTCCAGTGTACAACCTCACCTTCCCCCACCACTGTGACCTTCCCCCACTCCTGCTATTACCCCCTCCACTTTTGCCCTGGCTCATGCGCTACCAACAGTCTCTCAGTATTGTGCGGACTTTTGTGAGGGGAAGCCATGTCGCGAGACACTTTGGGTAAGAAACTTGGCCGTGTTAAGTCTTTATTGGCTGCTCAGTGTCCACCGCTCAAGGTCAAGCGGGTTTCGACTTTAGCTAAATGGCGTAAGCTGTTGCGCGGACACCCTAAGTTTTATACCAAACAGACTAATGTAAGTTTTACTGATGAAGATTTGTTTAGAATATTGGAAGAAATGACTTTTCCTTGCAAAGTTCAGTTAGTTACTCCCATTCCTGACGGTTTAGAGTCTTAGTCTCTCGAGCCAATATACCTAGAGTGCGCGGGGCTGGACAGTCAGTCGCTCGGTGTCTGTCGTAGGGTGCGCATCGCGGTTACAGTAATGATGAAACGCGGGAGTTGTATCGGTTCAAGGTCACTCGAGCGGTGTCACATGACGGTTTAGGCAGAGTCACGTTGCAAACTTTGAGTTTCCTTGGCACTTTTGCTGTTTCTCGTCTAATTTCGCTCCAAGTCGTCAAGGTCATTGAAACCTGACTAAAACTCGGAGCGTAGTGCGAGAAACAGCAAAAGTGCCTAAAAATTTTAGGTTTCAGCGTGACCTTGACCTTTGTGACATCGATGACGTCATAATGGTGACGTAAGGGGTGATGACGTCATCGCCACGTCATTTCTGCAACGTCATGGGTGTGACGTCACAGAATGACGTAATTGGTGATGACGTCATCGATTGCGTCATCGATGACGTCATCGATGACGTCATCGGTGAGGTCATTGACCTCGATGACGTCATCGCTCAGGTGACCTTGAACTGAGCCAGCTCCCGCGTTTCTCCACTACTCCTCTATTTGAAGACACTATTTCCTTAAAAAATAATACCTTAATGGAGTTTTAAATCAAGGTCTGTAAAGGAAGAAGCATAACTTCTTCTAAGGTCAGCCGTATAGCTTTTTTTTGTGTTCCGGATATGAAGCGTCTTAACTAAAACGGAAGTCAAGTTACGTTATAATATTTACCATTACACAGCTGATTAAGAAAGAGAATGAAGCAGTCTTGCCACGGGTACGATATTTATCGTAACGACGCCATATTACTCTACTTTAAATTTGGATTATTAGTTGATAACAAACCATTAGGTAATGACCAAATTACAAATTATAAATCAAGGTAAATCTAAAACCATAAATTCTACCCTATTTTGCTTTGAAATTCCTTATTTTAGTAATTGTTGAGACAAAAAATTCCCAACGCAAACGAGAACGATTTTTGTTTGCTGTTTTGTTGGCAACACTTGCCGGTAGGCGACATCCATGGATGTCGCAGAAAGTGACACCATTGCTCTTATGGGATGCGGCTCTCCTGGCCCTGGCCTATAGTCTCCTTGGTTTTAAATTACTTATTTTAAGTCTAAAAGCCCAGCCATAAACCAAAGACCCTTGCATAGCAACAAAAACCGACAAATGACCGAGCAATACACGATTATTTTGAAACGAACCACACGCGCTATCCAAGTTACATAATCGTTATCAACAATATGCCAGCTGACCTTGACGTCACGATCAGCTGACTGAAGACGTGGCCGGACCAGGTGACGATCAGCTGATGCGGAACTACCGGTAATGACGTCATCCTCGTCATCCGTCATCCGTCTCCCTTCCAACGATGTCCAGGATGATGACGGTGTTCAAACTGCTGGCATCCGGAATCGAATAACGACAATCCGTTTTATCAGAAAACATGTATTGAGGTTTCCATGAATTTTTCGCACTCTAACGCAATTGAGTTATTGGGCTCCTCGGAACTTACAATTAGACCATCTAAACTTATCCGTATAAATAGTTTTAATTATAAAATCGTATATTAGATTTTAGTTTCTTAACAATGGTTCTAGAAGAAATCCTCGGTCTTCTGGGCTCAGTATTGGAAAATAGTAGAATGCCAACATTTATTTGAATTTTTGTATTGATTAATCGTGATTAATTTATGTGTCGTTGCTTATATTATGTACTGTACTAAGATGATAAAATACATAAAACGATAAAAAATGAATCCGCATGAAATCAGTACTTTATTACTTTCAATATTTTGATACTTATACACCAACGTAGTTTGCATTCTGGTGCGTATTGTAATGGGAATTTGACTGGAAATTGAACTTTTCAGCTACATCCTAGGCCATTTTCTACAATAAATAAAACCGTTTCGCCCCGTGTGATCACCACCCCGTTTTTGCTGGGTGATGATTGTGAGAATCAGATGAGGAGAAGCTTTGTTACTGACAAAGACCTGCGGGTAAAATTGATTCAAAACGAGTTAATTGAACTATATACTTTAAGGGTTCAAGTAGTTTCATTTTGAATAAATATGTTGTGCCTAAATTAATGGTTATTATTAATATTTACTTACCAGCCATGACAAGTAACCACAATAGACTCACAATATTTTTTAGAAAAAATGACATAAAAAAAATAAAAAATAATAGCTTACCTCTTTTGTGGGGTAAGATGGGGGGGAAGAATCCTTTTAGTCAATAAAACAATTGATTGTCCCCTTTTGGAACGACATTGGGGACGCGTTATCTCTTGGCGTCCTGGCGATTAGCGGCGTGGTAAGGGGCCCAAGGAGGTCCAGGAACAAGGAAGCCGAGTGCGGCGGACCGCGGCGTGGTAAGGGGCCCAAGGAGGTCCAGGAACAAGGAAGCCGAGTGCGGCGGACCGCGGCGACGACCTTGACAGCAGCGTCGTCGCGGCGAAGCGAAGTCCGGAGGAGCGGGGGTCCGGAGTAGCTAGGGTGTTGCGGGTCCAGTGATGGGATGGGGGGGGGGACATGTAGATAAGGGAGGGAGGGACGCGTAGGCCAAAAATGGAAATGAGTGCTGGTGATTCATATACAAGATGAGCCCGTCCTCAAGATGAGCAATCTCGATTCTAAATTGTTTGAGGGATTATGTTCTTTGTGCTCGCTTTTCTCTTGGATGAGCTCGATCGATCTTCTCACTCGTTTGAGAGGTGATGTACTAGGTGATAAGGTTTTATAATGCCCATCTGTCCATTATCATCCTTACTCCTACATACAAGGTGCGGGGATTACCATCGCAGGAATGTAAGGATCAATCCTTACAAAAGTCACCGGCTTTTGATAGAAATCAGCTGTGCTATGAACACAGACAGCTATTAATGGTCCTGGCCCTGACAAATACATCGCATAATACTTGGTCAGCGACAAAGTTACACCTCATCTGGTCCATCACACTCACTCTACATTCATGTTCATCCTAAAATACGAACCAGATGCGTTGGATGATCTTATCCCTCTTCTCACTTAATTGAGGGATGATGTTCTCGGTCCTTAATTGTCTCCAAGAGAATCTCATTCGTAGCGCAAAATTACCAAGGTGAATGAGCTTTTCCACCACCCCCAGTTATACAAATTTTCTATTGACCTGACTTTTTCTAATCGACCATTCTGTTTATTTGGTGACAATTTAATTTTTGTTGCACTACAAAACCAGCTGAATACAACATTGATGGCTGCACCCCCTTAGCGGCGTACAGTACAAGAACCTTACCCAATCTCTGTACTATATCGAGAGATCTATTCACGTTAGTATACAGGGTGAGTTTCTTAAAGATCCAATAGCTAACTTTTTATCCTGTATTTGACAGTATAATTGTTATGGGGCCCGAATTTTCTTTTTAATGTTGCTTTCAGGTTTGTAGGATTGTTTTAGAATTTTTTTCCCATTTTAGCGAATTTCCCTATAGGGAATACGCTATTACGGTAGTAGCCATGGTAAGACCTAAGCCCGGGACCACTTTACTTTTTCATTTTGAGGTCCCCAGAAGCCAAAAACACCATTCGTTCATTTTCATATATATGTATATATATATCTATATATCTATATATCTATATATCTATATATCTATATATCTATGTGTCCGTGGTACTGATAACTTTTGAAGGATACCTCCGATTTTGATGAAATTTGGTATGGAGGTGTAAGACCAGGTCTATTTTCATGAGTTCGCGAACCAGTACTGTCGGGTTATGGGAACGGGGTTTTATGGGGTTTCAAAGGGGTCAAAAATGGGTTTTTGGCATTTTTGGACCTTAATTTTTAAAATTCATCAATTTTAACTGAAACCATTTAAAAGAGCTTAAAAAAACAAACAATTTGGTATTTTGAATTTTTATAATAGCATAACTGGTTACGGGGCAAATCCAAAAATGTGTTTTCCATGTCATTCTTATGGGAAATCAAGAAAACCCTATATCTTGCTTATTTATTGACATAACTTAATCAAATTTGGTATGTACATTATCTATATGAGGTTTAACTTATACTTGCTTACAAAACCCATATGGCGGCAAACCTACATACTCACCCCCATGGGGTTTATGGGGAAAATAAAAAATTGCCAGAGTTTAATACAATTTTGTGTTTACATTCACCAATTATTGATTAACTTCGATTTTTCTAACAACACCCAATGGCAGAAAACCTACATACTCGATCCTATGGTGTTTTTATGGGGAAAGTAAATAATCTGAAATTCCTTTGGAAATTCGCTGAGTACGCAGGTCTGCTGCGACGGGGGTATTTCTAATATGGCGGAGATTTTTTTTTTCAAACAAACCAACCATTTTTTGTCATGTTTGAATTTCAGACATAATTTTAATACGTTTTAATTATTTTACATTTGTCCCTGATAACGACAAATCCCTTAGGGAGCTTACCTCTAAGGGTTTAATTTTTCTCCCCGATAAACTTTTAGGGAGCTAGGGGCAATTGAAGTTCATGAAATACTGTTCAATGCTATTTTTATGGGATTAAAAATTCATGAATTGTCCTTAAAAGTAAACGTTGATTATAATAATATTACTTTATAAGTTAAAATGGTTATTTTAAGAAATTGTCAGTTTCCCATTGGACACGCCAGTGTGTGCGTTATCTATCTGGAGTCATTGCACCTACGTTTCAAATTGTTATTCCTATATGATAATAAAATTAACAGGATATAAAAAGTATACTTTCATTTTTTATTTTAGGCCAATTTGTAAAATAGTTATTAAATAGTTATGTGATAATAATATGGAATAAACTTTCCAACCATCCGTTAGTAAGTATTTGTAGGCCTGATTTTTCTTTTGATATAACTTAACCAAGCCAGGACATATATCAACGTTTTCTGTTGTCAAAGTATCAAATTCCTGCCCTGATGATCAGAGCGCCTTCAATTATGATCAGCTTGAAACAACGCAGTACATAAATTGCATCCTAGCGCCTTGGTATATTTGAGGGGTTTGTACTTTTTACAGTTACATTACAACGGAGGGCGTTGGAGTCAATCCAAATTCCGCCTTTCTCCCATAAGAGCAATGTTAAAAGGGATGTCAAATAACTCTTTTATTTATAATCAGAAAATAATGGTTTATAGCTCTAAATAAAGGGTTCATCAAGGCGATTTTGTTTGCGAGAGGAAATTTTAATAAAAATTGGTGTTTTTTACTAACTTGAAAGAATAAAGCAAGTTTTTTAGTACTTTTAAAACATTTTCTACAGAATTTTATAAATTATTTACAAAGAATCGATCTCGCAAAAGGAACGGGGAATTGAATTGTGATTCAAACACTATTTATTCTGAACCAATCGGACAAAAAATAAAGAAATTATATGACAAATGCCGGGGAAGTGTTTAGCATTGCTCTTATGGAAAATAAATCCAACATTGCGGCACTCCAACGCCCTCTTAAAATACATTGAGTAATAAAAACAAAGCTTTAAAATAACTGAAGGGGTTTATATTATTATGCACATCCAGTATAACGATTTTAATTTGAAATAAGATGAGGACCGGTTAAAATGAAATATTTCTAAAATCAATATTTCAAATTTTTTAAGATGGAAGATTATACCATTAGAGATTTATTATGACTTTGGTTAAAAAAAATTGGAATCGTAATTATTGAGTTCAAAACGTTTTTTAAGGGTTTGGTCTACATCTGTTTTAAACTGTTGTAAAAGCAAAAATATTGTTGTTGGTGTACTTCATAAGTAGGTCTTCGAAAGAAATAGATTTGATTGCATAACAAATATTGATAGTCAAAGCTTGTGTGTACTAAGTAATTCAGGAAAACCCCATTTTATAGTAAAGGTCACAAAAATAGTCCGATGAGAGTTGATACATTGTTGCGAAATCCATCCAGAAACATATATTTTTATAAGGACTCATGGGAAACATGATCACGAATGACAACATTCCAAGGTGAGAGGGGTTGAGGGGGGACACTTCCATGGGAATATGTTCGTGAACTTTACTATAGCTCTATCTATAGATAGTTTTTGGATTGTAAATAGTTTATTAGTCGAAACAGTATTGAAATTTTCTTGCCTTTGCTTTTTTTTATCGCTTTGCTGATGACATTTTCTTATATGTTTTTTTTTGGAATTTTAGCGAATTTCCCATAGGGAATAAGCTATTACCGTAGGTCTCATGGTAAGACCTAAGCCCGGGACCATGTTACTTTTTCGTTTTGAGGTGCCCGGAGACCAAAATTAATAGTCATTAAAAATTATATATATATATATATATATATATGTATATATGTATATATATATGTATATATATATATATATGTATATATATATATGTATGTGTCCCTAGACACGATAACTCTCGTACAAATGGTCCGATCGACACCAAATTTGGTAGAGATGTGTAATCCTACGTTTATTCGGATGAGTTCGAAAACCAGACATATCGACCTACCGGAAGGGGTAGTTTTGGGGGGGTTTGTACCCCAAAAATGGGTTTTTTGCATATTTCATATGTAAATTAAAAAATTTTTAATTTTTATTTTGACCATTGGATTTAGCTCAAAAAACACACAATTTAGTATTTTGAAGCTTTGCTCTATCTCCATTGGTTACCGAGATATTACAAAGTCTAAAGACAGTACATTGTCTTTTGGGGCTCCAATGTTAATCTTATGGAGAATAAGGATGTGTTAATATTTCACTTATTAACCAATATTTTTGGATGAAACTTAGTATTTAGCTTCATTTGGTTGAGATTCATCCATTTAAGGTAAAAATCTTGGTTTTTTTTACTTATCATGGCAGCAAACCTGCATACTCTGTTCCCATGTTAATCATATGGAGAATAGGCAAACTCTTTTATTTATGGACAGATATTGATGAAACTTACTATATGGCTTTATATGGTCGAAATAATTTTTTTCTAAGCTAAAAACCTACTTTTAGTGTCCCCCATGGCAGCATACCTGCATACTCTTTCCCTATATCTTAAGGAGAATAGACATTTATTTCCCTATTTATTTTGCACTAATGAAATTTTGTTTACAAGTTTAGCTGGTCACCATTAATATTACTAATTTGGAAATTCGCTGAGTACGCAGGTCTGCTGCGACGGGGGGTATTTTTATCAGATTTTCCGATCTGACGTACAGTCAGAGACAAAAAGTGCGTGTGGGAGGTAGAGTTGCATGATGGGAAATATCCGGCGGCGCGGCGGCGGCGGCTGTGGTTACGTCACGTCTTTGTGGCCCGACCTTGGGGCCGTCTGACCCTGAATTTGCCTTTTTGGCAGCTTGCGCAACAAACACCTCTCCTCTCCTCTCCCTCCTACACGCTTGCTCTCTTTCAATTCAATTCAATTCAATTCAATTCAAATATCTTTATTCAGACATACATAACAATGTACAAGAAAGCGTCAATGTAAAATACATAAATTTTAAATAGTTAACATGTAAAGATAAAAAGAAAACAACTATCATAAACTTACATATAAATTTTAATCGTAAGCCTCGTCATCCTTTGTAAAATAATTTAAGCCATATTATGGGTATTAATTTAATTTTTAACTAATGTGTAATACTCCTTTAAGTTATAAAAAACTGAGTTAATAATATAATCTTTTAATTTTCGTTTGAATTTTAAAATGGTTGTTTCAACTTTTATGCTTTCTGGAAGGTAATTCATAAATTTCATTCCCTTATAAGTGGGTTTTTGCTTGTATTTTTCTTTATTATGTTTCATAATTGTAAATTGTTTTTTGTTTCTAGTATTATAACTATGTAAATCAACTTGCCTTTGAAATTTTGTCTCATTATTTTTAATATGCATAACAGTTTGATATATAAATAGGCCGTAAACTGTCATGAATCCTAACTGTTTAAAGTAATCTCTACAAGATTCATCTGAATTTAAATTTTCAATACACATTATTGCTTCTTTTTGTAAAAGTAATATTTTATTCAAATTATATTCACTTGTACCACCATACACTTCAATTCCGTAAGAGATATGTGAATGAATGGTGGCAAAGTATACTGATTTTAATGTTTCTTTATTGCAAATAGGTGCCAATCTAAGGAGTTACAAACATAAGGAGTTTTAATAAAAACGTAGATAATCTTTTTGTTACTTTAGAATTAAGCAACATAGTTTTTGACATAATTGTGTTAACTGAGACTTGGCTGGGGAATGGGGCAACTGGGGTGGGACTGGATGGATATCTATCACATGACTACTAGACAACACAATAAGAACGACGGTACTATTGTGTATACTAACAAAAAACTAGTTGCTACATCAAAACAGGTAATAATAGGTGAAGTTGGGTGTTTAAATGTAGACTTAAGTTTAGCAAACAATGATTATAGTATTCTAGCTGGGTACAGAACACATGACAGCAATAAAGAATTATTTATTCAAGAATGACAAAACCAAAGGGTAAGACATATATTTTTATTGGAGACTTCAACATAGACATACTTGACAGACACGACAGAAATGTTGATTTATATTTGAATACGTTAGTTGGGGCAGGTTTTACTAGTTGTATCAAAATTCCAACCAGAGTTACTGATGACAGCCAGACCAGTATTGATAATATCTTTATAGATAACTTTGTTAGAGATAAGATAAAGGCTGGTGTTGTCCATACTCATATAACAGACCATTATAGTACTACTCTGGAAGTTAAACTTGACACTCTTTTAGATAATACCGCAACTGTTGAAACTCAGAAAACTTACATTGACAAAAAACTTTTTACTGCATTTCTAAAAACACAAAACTGGTCCACTGTTACTGAGGAGCTTGACGTTAATCGTAGCTCACATAATTTGTATACAACTTTAAATAATATCATTGAGTCATCAACAAAATTATGTTTTAAAATTCCGGCTAAAAGAAAACAAATTAAACCCTGGATAACTTTTGGCCTTCTTACATCAATTAGAGAAAGGGATAGGCTTAGTAAATTGTTAAAAAAAACAACCATTTAACCAAGTTCTCAAAAATCATTTTAAAGCATATAGAAATAGACTAAATCAGTTAATTAAAACTTCAAAGATAAATTATTACAAAGGAAAAATTGTTCAGTTCGAAAGATCACCAAAACATTTTTGGAAAACAGTGAATGAAATAGCTGGGAAAGAATCTAAAAAAGAATCATTTCCGATACATAAATTCTTGGGAAATCAAAATAAATAACACTATGTGTCATTCAGTTGCAAATGAGTTTAACGATTTCTTTTCAAATGTGGGTGCTGATTTAGCGGCCAATATTGACAGTAGTGGAGAACCAATTCTTGACGACAGGGACTATGAGACAAACACTGATTTTGTCATGCACACAGTGACCGAGACAGACATACTGCACTATATTAACAGTTTACGAGGTGGCTCTGCGCCAGGGTGTGACGGTATCGGCGCCTCCTTTCTAAAAGACAATGCTCAATCATTTATTATTCCATTACATCACATTTTTAACGCTAGTATAATAAATGGAATATTTCCTGAGGTTTTCAAAATTGCAAAAGTAATTCCGTTGTATAGGTCCAAAAACATACAGAACAAAACAAATTTCAGACCAATATCTATGCTCAGTGTCTTTTCCAAAATACTAGAAAAAATAGTTAAAGATCAGTTTACTAAATATTTGTTCGACAATAATATTTTAACTGACTCTCAATTTGGATTTAGACAAGATAAAAATATCACTGATGCTTTATTTTTTATAAATAAATCTTTAAACTCCTCCATTAATAACAACAATAAATCCATGATTACATTCTTAGATCTCGCCGAAGCGTTTGATTCAGTCGACAGAAATAAGTTAGTAAAAAAATTGGAATTGATTGGTTGTAGAGGGATTTCTCTTTCCTGGTTCCAGAGCTTTTTGTCCAAAAGAAGACAAGTAGTTTCAATTTGTGGGGTCAATAGCACTGAAAATAATATAAAATACGGGGTTATCCAAGGAAGTACAATGGGGCCAGTTCTTTTCTTAGTTTATATTAACAACATAACTAAATTAGATATATCAGGAGAAATATTTCTTTTTGCTGATGATGCAGCTATTGTATTTGAGGGTAGAAACTGGCAAGAAGTCCAAAATAAAGCCACAAGGGGGTTGTCTGTAGTAAAACAATGGTTTGATCAAAATACGCTTTCATTAAATATTTCTAAAACAAAATTTATGCCAATCTCTTTATCACCAAGATCAGATCCGCAATTCAACCATATCGTCATTCATTCATGTAAAAACCATATGAATTAATGTCTGTGATTGTGATAAAATAGAAAGTGTTGAAACATATAAATATTTAGGTGTTATGTTTGACAAGCGGTTGAAATGGTCTGCTCATGTAGAATACTTAAAAAGTAAAGTTAGGAAATTAATTTTTGCTTTCAGGAAACTTGGGGAGATTTTGAATTTATCTGAATTAAAACAAGCCTACTTCGCTTACTGTCAGTCATTATTCTTAGCGGGAATTATAGCTTGGGGTGGAGGGCTAAAATCAACTTTAGAACCTTTGCATATAATTCAAAAGACAATCCTTAAAGTTGCTCTGGGCCAAGGAAGGCGGTTTCCTACTGCGGAACTATTCAATATTTTTAACGTTTTAAACATCAGACAGTTATATGTAAAAACTCTTTTAATTTTTGTACACAAACATTCAAATTCCATTTTCAGCATTCCCACTCACAGTCACTTTACTCGTCATTCAAGAAATACTATTGGTATTCAAGCAATTAATCTTTACAAATCTTTTTCTATTACAAATTCATACTACAAAGCTCATATTTTGTACAGGAATATTCCTTCACACATTAGGGATTTTCAAGGTTCCATAAGTAAATACAAACAATGTTTAAATATGTGGTTGTCTGAAATTGGAAGGGAAGGTGCTGAGAATGTCATAACTTCTGGTTACAGAGTTGCTAGACTATGACTCTACTATTTTCTTTATCTTAACGTCCTGCCTTGGTTTGTCTCCCATCCCTCCCCCAATCTATAAATTCTATTTCCTTTTCACAATTAGTTTTTTCATCATATAAATCTACCTAAATACTCCACACACTCACTTTCAGTTATAATATTAAATCTCCATGTTTTTCTCTTTTTTCAAATTGTTGTTAAAAATGCACAGCGACTCGTACCCACACACAGGCATTGGCCCATGTGGGTACATTTCCATGTATTTTAATTGTACTACATTGTAGTGTATTTTTTTTAAATAAAATATATTTTGATTTGATTTGATTTGATCTCCTTAATGCAAATATCCCAGAACTAATTTTGTTGCAGATTTTATTTACATGTAATGACCAATTTAAAGTGTTGTCTAGATTTAGTCCTAAAAATGTTGTTTCATTTACAAAGTTATCATTATTGTTGCTTACTTCTGTTGTGTTACTGCACGTAAATCGAATAAAAGTGTTTTTTTCTTTGTTGAGTAAAAGATTTGAATCATTTAAAAACTCATTTAAAATATCTACTCTACTGTACTAAAACATGTATTTATTGTGGAAGTTAAATCCTTATCAGATATACTTAAGCTGATGTCATCGGCATATAAACATATCTTACTTTGTTCAATATTTTCCTTTATGTAATTTGGAATACCTCCTGGGTAGCATAAAAACAAAAATGGGCCTAACACTGACCCTTGAGGTACAGAATAGTTAAGAAATTTCAATTTTGACCTAACTTCTACTATGCAGTTATTATTTAAATGCTTGATATTCACATACTGCTGACGGCCCTCTAAGTAAGTCTCTATCCAGTTAAACTCTTTTCCAATATTTCCAAAGGTTTTAAGTTTATTCAAAAGTACAGAATTTTTAACACTATCAAAAGTTTTTGTCAAATCAAGGAAGGCGCCAACAGTATGCTTACCCTCATCTAGATTTTCTAAAATATTTTCAATGTAATCTATTATAGCAGATATGGTGGATCTATTTTTTCTATATCCATGTTGTTCTGAGTCAATTAAGTTATTATCTTCAAAATGAGTTAATAATTGAGAAAGCATGCATTTTTTTAAAAATTTTTGATAGTGAGGGTTGTATTGCCAACGGTCTATAGTTCAGAGGGTCAGAACGGTTTCCTTTTTTATGTACAGGTACTACTCTTGAAATTTTTAATTCTTGAGGATAAATTCCAGTGATGAATGTGTTAATCACATGCAATAGAGGTTTTAAAATGAAAACTTTTACATCTTTTAGTATTTTCATCGGTATATCGTCATATCCAGAAGACCATTTAGGCTTAATTGAATCTATTATTTTACTTCGGGTTTCTACATCAATTGTCCTACAGTAAAATTTTGGTACTTGGAAGCATTGTGTTACAACTTGGGTTGAGTTTGAGTTTGTATTTCATTTAGGAATAACACGATTCTCCACCATATCTACAAAACTGTCATTGAGGATGTTTGAAACTATTTCAGGGTTATCTACAACAGTATCACCATCTTTTAACATAATATTATCAAGAGTTTTTTCTTTAGAATTTTTTACTTCAGAATTTATGATTTGCCAGATGGTTTTTTTTTTATGTTTGTTGATTTATTTTTTTTACTATTAAAATGAATTCTTTTTTTTTTTTTAGTTATTATAGTATTTCGATATTGTCTTTTTTTTCTTTCATTGTTTGTATAAGTTTTTCGTTTCTCTTATCACCTCTACACTGTCGTTGTAATTCAATTAACTGCAAACGGTCATTACCAATTTCATCATCAATCCATTAATTTTTTAATGAATGGATAACTATGGATAAACCATTCAATTTTTTACTACTTTGTTTAAGAGTATAAGTACCTCAGTACCTGGGGGTCGAGCATTTGCTCGGTTAACTCAAACAGTAATAGTAATATCTTATCTTATCTTATCTTATCTTATACTCTAAAACAAGCTCCGTTTGTACGGGCAAAGTTTTTTTTCGCTCCAAGGATTTTTGATTTTTTGATTGAATATAAAGGTTTTGGCCACCAGAAACCGATTGGAGCTGGTCCCATGTCTGGAAAAAATCCGGTTTTCGAGCTAGAGCACTTCAAAGATCCCATGTTATGAAGATTTTATTAATTGAATAAAAATCAGCTGATAACTGTAGACATAAAGCAATGTGTTACAGCTTTAACATGTAGTTTAAGACAATTATATCAAAGTGCAGCTCCCTTCGACCTGGCGAGTGTCACTCGACGAGCTCGTCTTTAAAATGGAATAGTTCGAGAGAGCGGAGCGAACGAGCTTTGTGTGAGAACGAAAGTAATAATTTTACCGAGCTTAGGCATAAGCTCGGTCCCCCTAGTACTCATAGATTAAGCATACTCCCTAGTACTTGGGAATACCTATGCTTAAGAGGGCGTTGGAGTCAATCCAAATTCCGCCTTTCCCCCATAAGAGCAATGTTAAACGGGATGTCAAATAACTCTTTTATTTATAATCAGAAAATAATGGTTTATAGCTTTAAATAAAGGGTTCATCAAGGCGGATTTAATTTGCGAGAGGATTTTTTTTTATATAAACATTAGTGTTTTTTACTAACTTGAAATAACAAAGCAAGTTTTTTACTACTTTTAAAACATTTTCTACAGAATTTTATAAATTATTTACAAAGAATCGATCTCGCAAAAGAAATGAGAAATTTAATTGTGATTCAAACGCTATTTATTCTGAACCAATCGGACAAAAAATAAAGAAATTATATGACAAATGCCGATAACAACTTTAGCATTGCTCTTATGGGAAATAAATCCAACATGGCGGCACTCCAACTCCCTCTTAATCTATGGTAGTATCATACAGTCAGTGTCCTAAAATGCATAGTGCAAAAAGGTACATTCTTGTTCAAGACGAGATCGTTCGCTTCGCTCACTCGCCTCTCACATTGTTTCAATGTAGGCCTACGGTTGCTGCTCTCTGGTGTATATTTGTTGAAACACATGTTGAATTTGTAACACGTAGATTCTAATTATTTAGTTGACAACTGTTTTCATAATTCTTAAATGCTTCTATTTTTTAAAGTACCAGGTTAACCTAGCCCTGCTCGTTGGTTTTCATTTACTTTTCTTAATAAAGCTCTCTTCGTTGGTTTTTCTTTTCGTTTTTGGTAATAAAGCTATTAAATTTCCACCAACAGCATGCACATTTTCACAGTTAAAAGATGTTTTAAAAAGACTGCATAACATTAATGTTCCTTTACTTTTGTATACCTTTAGTTGTTACTGTATTTCGTTGCCAAAATAGCAACCCATAAGACCAACGTTAAAATTACTATTTTTAAACTTAATTTTAGACTAAATTAGATTTTTCCTGGCTGTTTCTAAACTTATTTTTGGGGCCAAAACACTCTTAAATGTAAAGTTTAAGCAAAATCTACCAGCTACATTTCGACATCGTGGAACACACATCCCTTCAGACAGTGGTTCAGGTAGTATAGGATAGATAGATGTCTAATAGGCTTTAAGAGAGAGGATTCTAAATTCTAAGCTAGACAGGCACAATTCATTCCCTCAAAAGTAGCATAGTTAAGGTTTAAGTTCTGTTTGAGTTAATCTATTTTATTTTGTTCAGGGAAAAGGATTTATAATCTTAAATTTAGACCAAATTTGATTTTTCGTGGGATTGAGGCTGATTCTAAATCGATTTTTAGGCCAAAACCGTCTTAAATGCGAAGCTTAAGCAAAATCTACCCGCTAGATTTCAAAATCGTGGAACACACATCCCCTTCAGATAGTGCTCGTATTGTAGTATTGATGGATTCAAATCCAAATTTGGAAATTTATTAGTTGTTTTATACTGTTACAATGACTTTTATTTATCCAAACATTCATATGAAGTACGATTTTAAAAAGGAAAAATTATTTTTATCATACAGTAGTGCCATTTAATCCTATATTATAATACGAGGAATGTCTGAAGGGATGTGTATTCCATGATCTGGAAAATTTCGAACTCTTAGCGGGTAGATTTTGCTTAAACTTTGCATTTAAGAGTGTTTTGGCACAAAAATAAGTTTAGAAACAGCCTCAACCGCCGGGAAAAATTAAATTTGGAATAAAATTAAGTTTACAAATTGTAACTTTTAACATAGGTCTTATAGGATGCCATTGTCACGTATGATTTTGACCGTATAAAACCAGGATCTATTCTGTATCTATTATCAATTACTAAACCTCAATTGGGCATTTGGTAACGAAATAACGACGAAAGTTATACAAAAATACATTAATGTAAAGCAGTCTTTCTGATTCAGGTGTTAACTGTGTAAAGATATAGCCTAGTTGGCTGTTGGTAGAAATTTAATAGCTTCATTACCACGAAACTTAATATACGTATTCATCGGATGATGTGTAGACTACTATTTTCAAAACACCCCAAACATCGGATGAATTGGCCTACAGCCACTGTAGGTATTCTGTAATAGTTCAACAATATAATATAATAAAAGAAGTGCAATGTATATTTAACAGTTTGTTTTCAATACCTTGTCTGTCATCACAGTTTATTGTCCAGGAGAATTGTTTTCCAGAGACTTCTTCTTGGTGCATTTTTCCACACGAAAAACGATCGGGCACCCGGGAACTAAAACTTTGTACTTTATCGTCACTGCTTGGACACCTACCTCGGGTCCTTTATAGACCAGTTCTGCTTTGACAAACATAAAACAAAATCCCAATTCCCTTGTACTACTGTATATAGAGATCCACTCATCGCTATTTTGTGGGTATGGAGTCACGAAAACTCCGACGAGTTCGTGTCCCTCCTCAGCACGATAAAACTTGATGTGTTCTTCAACTTCCCCATACGTGCCTTCTTCATCCGTATCCTTCTTGATATAGTCGTCAAAAACACAGTGGTCACTTCTAACTCCCCACTTCACCGACGGCGACGGCCATTCTTTGTTCTCCTGCGGTTGTTGGTCTATTCGTTTGTTCGTTTCCACCGAAAACGTTTGTTCACTGCCGGAGAAGAAGAGAAAAAATAATACAAAAAAAGTGAAACTCATTGCTGATATGGAACAACAGACACAGGGAAAGTTTCACTCAATATGGTTGGCATACAGTGTTTAAATTTAGTTTACATAATTACATTGGCAACCTGTGCAAATATTGATTTGTTATGTAATCCTCTAATATAATCGAAAGCAACACAAGCATGAACACATGAATACAAATGATGCGGTTTAAAAAAATCGACGAACTTTCTAAAAAAAACGATTGCATTTAATCAAATCCCTATTCTGTAGGGAAAGACTTTTACCGAAAACGTCCAGATGAGGGAGTGTATTTTCAAATCGTATACCATACAATTTTTAATTATTTCCGTCCAAATGAATCTCGGTCTAGTTGCAAGTTAATTTTTATAGGAAACTAACTCATACTCTAATTGAATACGAGGAACTAACGTATCTTACGAGCATATCCATATTTCATTTTACAACACTTTTGTCCCTTCGATCGGTTGCTTCGTATCCATTCGTTAGATCAAGTCGTTGCAGACACATGTGTAGCTTAGGCCCATTCTATACGGACCAACGAGGTTAAATAGATATAGAGTGCTCATCACATGTTAATTTTGTGTCCCTTTTTGATTCGCGACATTTTACCCATGATTCCCGCCGTTTCCTTGGCAACCATCCCACACTTTACTCTCGTTTCCTTGGTTACCAGTTTTAGCAATTCTGCCACAAGCTTAAAAAATTACTGATGATATTTTTAAAACATATGTTTAATGTTGTTTGTTTTTAAATTAGTTTGATTTGATGGTCTGTGAACAGGCTATTGAAGTTGGTTACCATAGAAACGTCGGATAAGTGTGGATAAAATGGTAAATTACTGTTGGAAAAATGTAAACAAAGGACTTGGTTACCAAGGAAACGGCGGGAATCATGGGTAACATGGCGCCAGTCAAAAAGGGACACTTTTCCCTATCTGGTGAGCACTCTATATATATTTAACCTCGTTGATACGGACCGATTGTCTGCCGCCGATTGTCGGCGTCGATCAGCTGATATTTTACCGAACAATGGAGTTTAAATGGGAGCTTCTATACGGGCAGATTTTTAACGCGCTATGACGCGGTATTTTCTGCTTCCGCCGCCGATCTCGCAACCTCACGCCAAATCTCGTAATTTCTCTCTCGTTCTCGCCATTTCTCGTCCACTGCCTTTCCTGATCCTTTTTGTCCTCACCGTTCTCCAGTTTGTTTTGTTTTGTTTTTATAAAACATGTTTAACATGAAAAACTAATTTTTCTAGAAATTGAAAAAAACATCCTAAAATATACGAAGTAAAATCTAAATACTACGCAGACAAGGTTAAAAATCTTAAAGTTGGATTGAGGTAAAAATTCAATGTACAGTTAGTTTTTGCCTGCATTTACTATTCATGAAAACAAATAATTACAACTATATTTATCTCAATGGCGCAGAGATTATTCATTTAAATTACTTACCACTAGGCCTACTTTAGTGTAATTGGTTACTTACTGATTACATGTTAAAATAAGTTTAAAAATTACAGGTACTATAGGCCTCGACCGACGGTTTTACAGTTCAAAGGCCATGTCATGTTGCTACATAATACTGGTCAAAATGTATCAGGCCCTTTCAATTATTTATAGGTATATAAGCCTACCTATATCTATTATTTTCTTTCTTAAAGTTAATTGTATTATTTAGTCATCTCTACCTTTATTTCTCTCTAAAAAAATAATTATCGAATATTGACCAATCTTGTATTTTAGTATAGCCTACCGTACATGTTTCGTAGGAGTTTGTGGCCATACATTATCTTTTTTTATTATAACTTTTGAAATATTTTTACATAATTACGTATCACTTAATTGGGAAGAGACTTTTTTCCTTTATAATTTGAATTGTAATGTCGTATGTTTATACAATATTTATGTTTTTGTAATTTTATAATTATTTAAAAATCATTTTATAATTTTAATGGCTCGCAATTGAGTATTTTCTTGTGTTACATAATTTGCAAAGCATGATAGTATAAGTGGAAACAATTTTAGTAAGGTCAGATATAAATGCTACTTAATGCTGTATTTTTTGCATTAACTGAATGGTTGGCAACACTGTTGCGCCGATTAACCGCTCGTATAGAATGGCCGGCGGACGGCAGATTTCGCATGAGCAGATCCGCCGCCGACAATCGGTCCGTATAGAATGGGCCTTATACGGATATGGTAATCCTCCCACAGTACAGTGGCGGATCCAGACAGGGGGCGCGGGGGGCGCGCGCCCCCCCCTCAGCCAAAGAAAAATGTGTATAAATAGTATTAAAGAAATTATCTGGTTTAGCACTGGTCTGTGAATCCCGACGACCCAACGTCGAGGTGCGTGTATCCTCATTATTATGCATCTTTCGCTATTTTGGCGCAAAGATGCGTCCGTACGCACTCGACTCAAGGGACAGAATTTCAACTCGCAACCCCCCCCCCCCCCCCCCATCACTTCTCTTCACGGTCCGCGAGCGTTGTCGAGGATTTACGAACGTAACCGAGCTGCAATCTACGAAACCATGCCTAACGATTCCGAAGTACAGTAATCCGATTGCTGAAACCGTCTTAAAACGTACAAAAGAAATAAATACTTTAAAAATGATGCTTACAGATCAATTATATACTAATGTATATAGTTAAACTGACAGTATAATATTTTCATTAAACCGTGTGCTGAATGCAGATGCAGATGAAAACACAGCGCCACTCGCCGTTCAGGTTATCACTGGTAGTGTTCCGGGCGCCTCACCGGTGTTACCGGTGACTAAAAAAAACGACAATTGTCGTCTGCTAACAAGGCATTTGCATTGTTTAGCAGACGACAATTATCGTTTTTTTAGTCACCGGTAACACCGGTGAGGCGCCCGGAATACTACCAATGTCAATCCTCGGTCATTTCATTATTCGTTTTGAGATGACACAGTCCACAGTCTAATATAAGTTATTGGGAGACAGTCGTGACACTCCATCACTTTTAGGTTGTCCGTCGGAACCATCCGCCGAGGACTCCAGTTTACGCAAGAGTGGCTTGGAGCGCTAGCGTGGATTTACTAGCGCTTATAGTGGTTGGGGTCTGAGATGACAACACATTCACAAGTGATCGCAGCTAACAGAAACACAGCTAGAAATGCCATATACTATAAAATGCTGATAACAGTCTAAATTGTCAAATTTAATCCCAATCGAATGATTAAGACGGGAATGTTTTTCCCAATTGGTTACCGCTCACTGGAGTTACATTCTGGCCTAAGTTATAGCGAAAACGGCCGGGGACTCCAGTCACGTCGGTTCCATCCAAGGTGACTGTAGGCCAGGGCCTGGTGAGCCGCATCCCATAAGAGCAATGGTGTCACTTTCTGCGACATCCATGGATGTCGCCTACCGGCAAGTGTTGCCAACCCAACAGCAAACAACAATCGTTCTCGTTTGCGTTGGGAATTTTTTGTCTCAATAATTACTAAAATAAGGAACTTCAAAGCAAAATAGGGTATAATTTATGGTTTTAGATTTACCTTGATTGATAATTTGTAATTTGGTCATTACCTGATGGTTTGTTATCAACTAATAATCCAAATTTAAAATAGAGTAATATGGTGTCGTTTAGATAAATATCGTACCCATGGCAAGACTGCTTCATTCTCTTTTTCAATCAGATGTGTAATGGTAAATGTTATAACGTACTTGACTTCCGTTTTAGTTTAGACGCTTCATATCCGGAACACAAAAAAAAGCTATTCGGCTGACCTGGGAAGAAGTTATGCTTCTTCCTTTACAGACCTTGGGTTCCATCCGCTTAAAGCGCTAGTTGCACCGCGGACAACATTAAACATGCAGCTACGATACGAGTGTCGTGACTGTCTCCCAATAACCTATATTAGACTGTGGAGGTGACTTCGGCCTCTGTTATTGAGGTCGCTTCTCACGGTGATTTCGATGATGTAGGGTGTATGGTAGACAACTTATTCACATTAGTGATGTCGGCTCCACAAACTTCGTTCGGACATTATCGTAAATCCTCGCTGGTGTTTGGTTGTGATGGAGTGGGCGTGCAATTCTGTTTGTTTGTAGAGTCTTGTTCCGTGGGCCACCGCCGGGGAGCGGTACATAAGATGCGTTTTTCGAGTTGGTAAATCGAACGAAGTGAGAAAAGTAGATCTTCCACCAAGCTAAAGTAGCTATTCAAAAGAAATGATTTCGTTACTTTGTCATTAAAAAGTTTCCATGTAGGCCTATTAAGTTCAAGAGAAGAGGCTAGCTACCTATACACCCCTTTTTCATATCGTAGACGTATGAAACACCTCTAAAATCCCCCTGCGCCCCCCCCTTGGAAAAATCCTGGATCCGCCCTTGCCACAGTATTTCACAATGTGTTTACTCAGCTGGCGTCATCTTCGCTGAATTAATCAGCTGGGCCTTGTTTGTCATTTCATGCTGTCAAGGTCATCCAAGGTCACCGAGCTTCGCCTTTCCGGGTCGGATCTCGCGTGATGGAGAATGAAACCCGCACACCGCACAGGCCTGCGGTCGAGGTTCATGCGATCCACGCGGCCATTGCCTCTCGATTGGCTCTGAGCCCCCAATATGTCTGTAACTTTTGATTTACCGAGTAAATGTGTGTAGAACCATTCAAAATGGTCGTAAATACCGACTGAGTGTTACGATATGTTCGCACAGCAAAAAGAGGGCGCGTCAGTGACCGAACCTCGCCTCAAGGATTCATTTTTTGATGGCGAATAAAACTCTGCCGAACCCGTCACCCGAAAGTGATCTTTTCTCGGTAATTGACTAGGTTCTGCGGTTTTACGGAAAAACATTTTTCTAATTCACAGATTAAAATCTCGGCGCTATTAGACAGTTGACAATTACCAAAAATAACAATTTAACAACCGTAACCTAAATTTGGTCCTGTATGTAGGTGTGTAGCAATGATCGGGTCGCAAAAAACGCTAAAGAGATATCAAGTATTTTATTTACAAGGTTCACTACCTTTACACGCATTTTGCATATTAGCTTGTAAATTGAAATTTTCAAATTTCATTAATAAAGTACCCGATATATCCGTTACTGTCGTAAGATCTTTTTACTCTTTATGTTTTTAGTCAGGAATATATATTTTGCAACGTTTTAGTAATGTAATTGGTTTTACATAAAGTTTTATATAACGTCTAGTTTTTTTCTAGAATACAATTAGCTTTGAAAGTTTGAAATTGCCGTCATTTTTAAACCAAAAAGTTTAAATTTAAAAATCTGAAAATCGTGTTAATGTGCGATTTATTGTGCCAAGTTTAATTTCTGTATATAAAATGTTTTATAAGATGTCATAGATTAATTAAAAGTACACATACAGACTAGTCAAATGGAAAACAAATTGAGGCAGGATACATGTTGAGCTAAATTATTTGCTCATTTTAACTTTATGATAAAATTTGTTTTTATGGTAGCGGGGGACCTTGTATATGATAGTGGCGCCAAATTCAGATATCGCATGTACCAGAAAACCTCATATAATGAAAGGGCCTGAATCCGCATATCAACTTTGTAGTATGGTAGAAATGGAAAGCAGGAATTTTATGGACTTCCTAAAAGTTACGAGTCTTACAAGATTGGGAGCTAGATTTTGCTTTACTTATTTCCTTATTTGTTTGTTGAGCGACAAATCAGGCGGAAACGTATAAAAACACTATAGAATATTCTGCAAATGATAAAAGGGATACCTGATGCATCAGGTTTGTTACTTAAAACTAAGAATAATACGCCAGTAGATAAAAAGTGAATTTTAGGAGGATCTCTTGAAATAAAATAACGTGCATAATAACATTGAAAACATTTTCGACATGACCAAATTCGCCCGTTTGTGGAGACACGACTTTTTCAGTGCTCGTTGATCTGTAAATATTATAAAAATATTTCCACAAATGCAAAATTTTAAACATAAACGTTTATGACAAGAAAAATTTATAACAGACAATATCTCAATTCAGCGTTTTATAAAGACATGTGAAGAGGCGCGTTGGCGCTTAGCTCAACTGTTTTATTGAACCTTGGATGAATAAGACACATTTTAACTTCAATTGAATGGCAATGTGTCAGTATAGACCGATTAACACACTCCCCCACTGCTAAAAATAAAATAAAATATAGCAAAAGCTATGACAAAAGATAAACATTTCAATATTATATTCATTACCAATGTAGCTTGTCAGCGTTTCCATTACTACCACACAATTCCTAGAGCCGGCTGGCAACATAATAACAATAGTTTATCCGTGGATATATTCGACCTTACCACATGTTCCACGCTGAACTATGACGTCATTGACGTTATGAGATATGATGGTGGCAACACTGTACATGTTGTGTACACAGCAACAACGACTGCTTACCTCGCCCGAGCGCGGGCGTGTTAAACAACACGCGCCCACGCGTTGGCAATTATCGTACCGGCATGGAAAAATTGTCGTAATTTTTGTTAAAATTATCGTACTAACTACTGGTGGAGTAACCATTTCATTAACGAAAAAGGTCATTTACGAAAAATATTATAAATTATTAACGAATAGGACCATCAATTACCATATTTAGAACAAAAGATGTTTTAAAGTCAAATAATACAAATGCACAAACCTTGTCATTGAGAATCACTGCAAACAGTGTATAGTCTTAATCGTGACAACACAAGCATATATGAGTAATTACACACGCACACGGCTAACCATTTCGACTAAAGCTGTCAGGCTCAAACTATTGTATTTTTAGGAAACGATAAAAAACTGTAGTAATTCGTACCCGATGGTGAAATTATGGTAAACGTACGATAACTATCGTGCGTACGGGAAAACTGATCGTCAGCGAACGTGCGTCGGTCACTCGTCGCTGTTGCGACAGCGAGTGGTTTTTGTTTGCTCCATTTGTTTGGTGTTTCAATTCTGGGAAACTAATTTGATCATCAATATATATATATATATATATTGTATATATTATATATATTATATATATATATATTATCAATATATTATATATATAATATATATATATATATATAATATATATATATATATATATATGATATATATATATATATCATTTACTGGAATTTGAACAATGGATTCCATTTTTTTCAAATGGCAGTGTGCTTATAGTCTGGGTGCCTACAAAACTACGGAATAGCGAGGCCAATTTATATCGCTGAAAACCTTTCTTTGTCGCAATGAAACCTAGAATGGTTGTGAAATAGTTCACTAAAACCAAACTCTATTGAGTTGTATTTTTCATAAACTAGACTTGATAGATTTTCATAATGAATAAGCCGTTATCTTCAGCTGGGTTAAGGATTCAATGATCTGGATGTTTTTAGCACAAGCAGTATTTGGAGTCTGTCAACATTTTTTACTTCAGAAAGAAAAGCTACACAGACGTTCTCCTAGCTGAAACTTTCTTTTTCATCACACTACATCGATATCACCTGTTTTCGACCCTCACTTCTTACCAACGAAACACCTGTTTTGCCAGCCTAGGCCGGCAAAATTTTCCGACCTAGGGCGGTAATGGAAACGGTAGCAGAGAAATATAGAGTACTAGCAAACAGCCCGTCAAAAATGACGGGTAATTTTCATGAAGATTATTTATGAATTTGATGTTCACTTTTGAAAATGGTCACAGAATTTATTAATACACAGACAAATAGTATTCTAATATCCATTTATTTAGCAATGTGAACAGTTATCTATATATTAATATTCAAGCATGTTTCTTTTCCTCATTTTATTTAGCTTGTGAGCAACGTAAAAGAAACCCGCGCGTACTGTTTGAAAGTTAGTGTATTTTAGATGAGCAGAATGGTATTTTAATTCACATCGGCCCCCGAGGCCCCTGGAGGGCCCGGAGCCCTTCAAACTTCGAAAGTTTCAATCTTAATCTTATGGGAGAAGGATAATTGATTAATCATGAAACAGCTGTTGTAATAACAAAATTATAGCAAATCAAGAAAAACAGTTTTATCTATAATTTTTTTTAACTAATTAGCTCAAGATCAACTAAATATTTGGTAGAAATTCGACCAATGAGCGATTTCCTAGTCTTCTATAATAGGCAAGCATGTTTCTTTTCCTCCTTTCTTCTCAGCTCAAGTGCATTATATGAGAAATCCGCGCATACCTTTAGAAAGGTATAGTCCTGTAGATGAGCAGAATCCTATTATAGTTCACGCTGGACTCCAGACCTACGCCCCACAGGCTTTCAAAGTTTCAATGTTAATCTTTTGGAGGAAGGAGAATAATTGATTGAATCATTAGACAGCTGTTGTAAAAAACACTGTTAAAAACAGGAAGAACAGATGTTTCAGTTATATAATGTTTATAAACTTCTTGGGTCCAGATCAACTCAAAATTTGGTATAATTTCAATCAGGAGGCGATATCTATATATCATAATAGTTTATAAGTTTAAATAGTTTATGATACTTAGGCTACTCTCACATGGTTTTACAATTAGGTAGGCCTATGAGACTTTACAAAAAAAGATAATGATTGAAGGTTTGTAACCGTATTTCCATTTATTACATTCCAGTTGTATGACCAATTAACTTATTTGTATAATTTTGCTGACTCGGAGTCCATTTAATTAACCAGAATTTGGAGTTTGTATCTTATTTGTTTAACACTCGCGATTTACCAATCTTATTAAGTGTGTCCTCAACTTCTGGCATTTTTGCCTCCATACGCTCTTGTTTAATTTGTTAGATCCACGATGAGTCTAACGTTCCCATTAGGTTTTGGCATCGCTGAGCACCATTCTGTGGGCTCTTCCACAGTATTTATACATTCAATCACCTCGACCCTGGTTTTTATGATCCTGACTGACCATCGGCGCACCTCGACCCTGCCCATTTAATTGAACCTTGCTTTCATGTTATGACTTGAATTTTTCACGTAATGGTATAGAAGTACATTCTTGGGTGTGCTAAGTGTTACTGAATTGTCCTCTAAGTCAATCGTATAGTAGGTTTTTTACCTTCACTAAAACACTATTCAAAATTTTTATTCTCTGTCTTTTGTTTCCACTAAATTTCCATCTCCTTTTCTTATTCTTGGCATTTCTTCTTGTATATTTCAAGGCTTATTTCTTCGAGGTTCATAGTTACACATTATCACATTTTTGTACTTCATTGTTTTTATCAGTGGGAACAATAAACCAATTGTTAAAAATGTAGAATCATAAGCCTACACGACCATAAAAGGATGAAAAATAAGTTATATAACTTAGTTATAACTAATATTAATAGATTAAATGGTGGGGAGAATTTTACAATCAAAATATTATGTTTATATATTTCAAAACATAAAGCTCATTAGTTGATAGATAAAAAATATGTGCAAACAAATATTAATAAATAGCTCGTAAGTTTAAATACATAAATTCAACCACCTATTTTAAATAAACTCTCTTTATAGTATAGAAACAACAATTTTATTAAAACATCAGCTGTTTTAATATTTATTTTACTGCTTTAAAAACCACTTCAACGTTGCGTATCCTTTATTTCATTTGTAGGCCTATCTGTCAATTATCATAGAAATGAAAGTTGTCTGTTATGTTTACAAATACATTTTGTAAAGCAGCAGTGGTGTCAATTTTTCAATGTAAGATATGGATCACATGGAGCAGTAAACAAATCGACAAAATCACGTCTTAGATTGGTCTAAAAAAGGTCTAATTTTCATTTTTTGGCTTAATAAGGCATTTTCCGAGGGATACCATATTTTTCCTATCATCTAAGGGTCATGAGAAATCCATTGACACCAAAACGGCCTCGATCCGTTCAGTAGTTCTCTCTCTAGACCCTTAAAAGCACTCTTTTATTATATAAGATTAGAAGGTATTTAACAACAACAAAAACTAATAACAAATCAGTGACGTGGTTAGTAGTTCAGCTGATAGCAACTGTTAAATATGTATGACGTAGATGGGAAAATAGTGATTTTCCCTTGGAATCAGCTGTAGTCACTTAGCGTTAGAGTATTAGTTTTAGTAGCCTTAGCTGACGTGAAGTGGTTGCCTAGCAACCAGAAACTCAAGCAGTACATCTCGCTAGGTTAGTTGAAGTTGAGGTTATGTTTTGTTTGTTATGAACGAAAAAGTAGTTTTTTCACTTGTTTAGAATTTATTGAATTGTGTCAATGAATACAGAGTCTTATAAGAAGAACAGGCCTTATGGCTTTATTTCTGCCACTTTTTAGCGAATTTCCCATAGGGAATAAGCTATTACCGTAGGTCTCATGGTAAGACCTAAGCCCGGGACCATGTTACTTTTTTGTTTTTAGGTGCCCAGACACCAAAAATAATAGTCATTAAAATTTATATATATATATATATATATATGTATATATATATATATATATGTATATATATATATATATATATGTATATATATATGTATGTGTCCCTAGACACGATAACTCTCGTAAAAATGGTCCGATCGACACCAAATTTGGTAGAGATGTGTATTCCTACGTTTATTCGGATGAGTTCGTAAACCAGACATATCGACCTATGGGAAGGGGTAGTTTTGGGGGGTTTTGTACCCCAAAAATGGGTTTTTTGCATTTTTCATATGTAATTTAAAAAAATTTCAGATTTTTGTTTTGACCATTGGATTTAGCTCAAAAAAACACACAATTTAGCATTTTGAAGCTTTGCTCTATCTCCATTGGTTACCGAGATATTACAAAGTCTAAAGACAGTACGTTGTATTTTGAGGCTCCAATGTTAATCTTATGGAGAACTAGCTGTTGCCCGTCACGGCTTCGCCCGTGATTGAATTTATTTTATAGGTAATAAAATCTTTTTAAAGAGCAACAAAAACCACTTCCTTAAGAATGACATTGAAACAATGAAGTAGTGTGAGTGAAGCTCTGAAGGAATTTAGCAAAACCTGTTCTTAGTGAAAAAAGGTTTCTTAAATATAAAAGCCCCTGAGAACCTATGAGCAAATAGGAACGACCATGTCAAATTTCAACCCCATAGGCTCTACAGTCATATTGAATTTGTGTTTGGCGGAGCTCTAAAGAACATAAAACACTACATTTGCAAAACTGTTTCTTAGTGAACACCTATTAGCAAAACGGAACGTTTTTGTTAAATTTTAACCGTAAGGATTTATAGTAGTTTTGACAATTCGTGGTGAGGAGCCCTAAAGGAAATTTGCAAAATTGTTTCTTATTGATCACCTATGGGCAAAGAGGTCCTTAATTAATTTTGAAGTCAGGTGGGGTGGAGCCCTAAAGAATTAAAAAAACTATATGTACAAAACCATTTTGTAGTGAGCACCAGTAGTGTGTTTTTGCGGTTGCTGGCTCAGTTCAATGACCTCTGAGGAATGTGATGACGTCATCGCCAAGGTCAATGACCCCGATGACGTCATCGATGACGTAATCGATGACGTAATCGTCGATGACGTCATCGATGACGTCATACCCATGATGTCATCAAAATGACGTCATCGATGACGTAATTGATGACGTCACCATCGATGACGTCATTTCCGTGACGTCACACCCATGACGTCACAGAAATGACATGCTGATGACGTCATCATCCATTACATCATCAAAATGACGTCACTGACACTGTTAAGGTCAAGGTCACGCCGAAACTCAAAATTTTTTGGCACTTTTGCCGTTTCTCGCACTACGCTCCGAGTTTCAGTCAGAGTCCAAGTGACCTTGAAGACTTGGAGCGAATTTGCGATGAGAAACAGCAAAAGTGCCAAGTCAAACTCGAGTTTGCGACATGACCTTGCTTAAACCGTCATCCACTAGTCCTCAGAGGCCATTGAACAAGCACAACATCCGCAATTTCATATTACTGTGACCTTGAACACTTAACAACTACAGAGCGCCGACACCGATGCGCACCCCACGACAGCCACCGAGTGACTGACCGTCAGGCCCTGTGTACTCTAGGTATATGGGGAAGTGGAGGGGGAAATCTCAAGGTCATCCAAATGGAGTTTTAAAAAAGTTGAAGAGTAGAAAGACTACTCTTGTGCTTCCTGGGCGACCTCATCAATTTCCAACGGATCTGTAAACCAATCCGATCTGTAGCGGCAGGAGTCCAGAAAACAGGTGCACCACCCATTAGGTTGTCCGTAGCACTTCCGACAATTGGTAAGATTGGAGAAGTGAAATTTAATACACCGCTGCGGACAACAAGTATAAAAGTATTTGGATTTGTAGATTTTGAAAGTTTGTTGTACCGGTGGTGGCAGCTGTTGGTTCTTGCATCTACACCTGCAACATCCGAAGCATTCACATTGCCGGCAGGCCAGCCCATCCACTTGCCACTTTGGTAAGAGGAAACACTTATCCTCACAGCAATAGGTTGTCCCCGCCTCTTCCTCCCAACGCTTCTTTGCACAATATGTGACGCCTTGTATCTCCAAACACCTATGCTCGCAACATGAGATGCGCTTACTTTCCATAGCTGATGTCGCTTTGACGAGGGAGCACGATGAAGTGATGCTGTGGTCAGTGGGAATGGGGTTTATATAAACTAAGGTGGGTGGAGGGGGAAAGGTCAAGGTCATCCAAATGGAGTTTTAAAAAAAGAAAAGAGTAGAAAGACTACTCTTGTGTATCTATAGCGATTTCATTGATAGTGAGTGCTTCTGTATGCCAAGTTGATCTGTACTGACAGGCTCCTAAATAATGTTTGCAAAAACCTGCAAAATGATTGTTGCACAATTTGCAGCCAGTTAGCTGTTTTAGTGTGAATTCAATGCAACGTTCAGGGCAACAAGTGTACTTATGCCCTCTCATCTGGTACACATGGAATGTCTTCAACTCTGGTTTCGGCTTCTTCCAAGACTTGCACTTACACATGCATTGACCAAAAGCTTCACATTTTCTACACGCCAGGCCATCCGCAACATCAATGTCATTTGGCCATGAAAAACATTTCTGTTCGCAACAGTAGTTGAGTTGACTCTCCATGTTGCTGTGGTGAAGGTGCGCGATGAAATGATGCTGCAGTCATTGAGAGTGCACCTTAAATAAACTCAGTGGAGGGGGAAAGGTCAAGGCCATCCAAACGGAGTTTTAAAAAAGATAACTAGTCGTCCTCCTCCTCCTCGTCCGTTGTACTTGGAGAGCTGTCAGACGAAGAGCCCCGTGCAGGTGCTCCCCAGATGAAAAACAAATCAATTTTAAAATGAAGACCAGGATCTTGCATCATCAAGTCCTTTAACTTGTCACATACTAAGTCGACCTTGTGTAAGGTGTCAACAACAAGCTTCCAATTCGTTGGCTCAATATAACTTGTAGTAGAGTCTGCCTCGCTGATAACCACATCCTCCGGCCGTATTGGAGTGTAAAGATGTGTAAAGTTCTTCGGCTGTAGCTGAGGTTCAGGCTGGCTGGAAGTGGAAGGTTGAGTGTGGACCCCTGTCGCATCGAAATCCATAGTCATTCTACATTCAATGTTGGGGTTTTCGTTTAATACATACACCAATTTCTCATGCAACATATCCACTTCTGCCGAGTCTTGCAGATGAACATTCCAGGAAAATGGCCATTCTTCATCCGTAGTGGAGTCAACTCGAGAAAGAGTGCTGTCCGCCATGATAGCTAAGCAAGGAATGATGTGAGCTACAGACTGTGGTAACAGTATTGAAAAGTAGAGGGGGTAAACCAAAAGTATGTGGAGGGGGTATTTTCAAGGTCATTTAATTTGGGTTTTAAAAAAAAGGAATGAAGGTTACTCCTCTTCAGCCTCGTTGTCCCCCACATCCTCATTAGCCTCATCTTCATCGACGTCAGACTCGCCGTAAGGGTAGATCGGGGACATGGGCGAATATTGTGGAGATTGTTGACCGTTGTTATCGTCCCCTTGCATTCTAACTTGGGACCAATCATAATTTAAATTCATTTGTATTATGATCCCAGGGTTGTCCCGCAGTATTTCCTTCATCCGTTCGCAAATTGTTTCCAAATAGTGTACACTATCGATCGACAGTGTCCAACCCGTACTTGTACCAACATCAGTAGTGGAGTCAGCTTGGCTGATGGTGTTGTTGTCTGCCATGGTTGCTTGTCGGACAAGGAATGACGGTTGATGTGATGCTCATGCAGGAACATGGTGAAGTGGTGGGGGGTGTGGTGGAGTAGTGGGGGTATTTTCAAGGTCATCCAAACGGAGTTTTAAAAAAAGGAAAACCTACAAAGTAACATTGAAACTTTCCAATTGATGGTGGCGAGCGTTTTCTTCTGCAACCTTGCCGACACATGTGACTATGCCATACAGTATGAAAAGTACAACCATAATAAGGCCGAACAATAAAAGATAGCCGTTGACTATCATGATATTTTCTGAGTGTATCTGCTTTCTTCGTATCGCCCTCTCCTGCATCCTCTTCTCCAACTCGTGGACGAAGTCACAGCAAACGTGAGGACATGTTTTATCCGTTGGTAGGTTTGCCATTGTTGATGTTGTCGGTTTGGCCGTTGAAGATGGAATGAGGTTTCCAATTGTGATGTGCCATGTACATCAATAGTCAAGTGGTGGGGGTAGCAAAGCAGTGGAGGGGGAAGTTTCAAGGTCATCCAAATTGTGTTTTAAAAAACCTATCTTGTTACTGAGCTTATAAGTCAGTAACAAGATAGGTGTTTTTGTTCTTTTACTTCTTTAATATAATGAAAAAATATACATATTCTATTATTGTAAGAACAAGGAAGACAACTGCTAGTCAGCTGAAGTAGTCCAAGTTGTCTGGCTCGGTCTTCATCGACGCCGGTGAGGAAGTTGTCGAGGAGTGTCCAGGCTCTTCCTTTGGCTGCCGGGTGTTCCGTATATTGCAAGCGTAAACCTGCACGTTTATACGGTAGCCTCGTGCCACCATCAGCTGCAACTCCTTGTACAAGTCGTTTAGCTCCTGCTGAGTCTTGATGCTCACCTCCTCGTAACTTGCGCAACTAACGTTCAGAGACATCTTGATGTTGCTAGGTTGGCTGCTGGAGTAGAAATGAAGCCGAGGCACAGCGCTTGGAGGTACATGAAAAAGTGGTGGGGGTAATAGTGGTGGGGGTATAGAAAATCCAATTAAACAGTTCTAAACTTTTTCCATCGATACAATGGAATGGAACAAATAGCGCAGGTGTCCTTGTAATTTTCAAATCGAAACAGTGGCGCTAGAAATCCGAATTGTTTTATACCACCATCCTGTACGAATCGCCGAAGGTCTCTGACGGCGGCCTCGCCACAAGGCCTACAAAACTTTTCCCCATCGTGGAACTTATACCAGGAGTATTCCGAATACCCTGTATTTTCCCTCCTGTAGCGTTTGACATCTTCTTTTATTGTTAGTGGGATATTGTCTTGTAAACATGTTGGGAACAAGTCCTTGTGAGTTATAACTCGTTGTATGCAAAGCTCGTACAAGGTGCTCATCGTTTGCTAGTTGGCAACAGACTGACCGTTTTTCGCATCCAAGCAGGTTTGAATCCTAGTGCGGTAGTGGGGGTAATTACAGTAGTGGGGGGTAATTGTGAAATGCAAAGGTCAAAGGTCAAGGTCACCCGCGAAGTTTAAAAAAAAAATGCAACATATCAATACGTGAAGTCTGTCACATATTGATATGTTGCATTTTTTGTTTTTTTTATTTTTTTGTCTTTTATGATTTGTTTATTTATAAAACATTACAACAACAACATATGTACAACATTAAAACTTAAATCTAACACTGCTGCTTGTCAGCGATGTGGATGGTCAACTCTGTAGAATTGCTACCCGTGCAGCCGTGGAACACCAGGTATAGACACCCGGGTTGAATAGAGCGAAGATCCTCGTTTTGTAGAAGATGGACGAATCTCTTGGGCAGGTACACCTGGAACTTTGGTTCATCCCCCGGAGTAAACGGTGCCTCGCTGAGACTGCAGCAGATGGCCTCCCCAACTGTAGTCTCCATCTTCTTCATAGCATGGATTATGTAGTGCTTCTCGTCTTTTAGTTCCGAGCACTTCTTTACAGGTAATATTGTTGACTTGGAGTGAGCATTGAACTGCTCGACCAAAGTCTGAAGGAACTGGTGAGATGCCATGGTCAGGTTACAGATCGTCTTCTTGCTCGGAGATGTTGTCGTCTCGGAATCTCGAGTAATACTCATGCCAGGTCCCTGTCTGCTCCCCACTTATATACTCTCCGTTACCCCCACCACTCCCCAATTCCCCACTTTGAAGGTAAGAGGCGAGTTTATAGGCATTTTTCAAAGCGCAATGTCTATCTTTATCATGTTCTGGGCTTTTTGTACAAATACATATGGTTTCCAGCATGTATTGATAATTCTTATCCAATTCCACATCATTAACCGGAACATGAGTAAATCCTTCGATCCATCTTTTCTTTTCCAGCCCCTTTGTGTAAATATTGGTAAACCTGTCTGAAAAGTGATGCATAATATGATACAAGTCCGTGTAACTTGTAAAACCATCATACCAATCGATATGATGGAAGTGTTTTGAAATCCATCTGTTAATAGTAGCGGCTTTACTAGTTAAAGACGAATAAGAACATGGTGGTTTAAATAAAAACGAATAAGGAACACTTGTATTCATGTCCAAAAACACAAGTTCTTTTATAATGAATCTATCATCATTACCACGAAACGCTTGAAACTCAATAATACCAGGCTTGGACTTTACTTGTTGTTCTTCTCCCTTGTCCATTTTGAAGGTCACACGTCTGCTCATTACGAAGTCAGGAGGTCAACTGATTTCCACACCACGGTAGGTACTACTTTTATACCAGGCCGTACAGTTGTTGGCGCGTTGGTGTATATTTAACGTGGGCACCGTCCCCAATAGGCCTAACCCCACAAAATGTTGGTTATTGTTTTAAAAACTAACCATTGTCATTTAAGTTTCCATCTTTATATTTTCCTTGTTTTCATTTTCATCACTAACACTTGATTCTTCTCCTCCATCTTCCTCTTCTTCCTGTTTTACTGATTTCTTATGTAGTTGAGCGTACTTTTCCAATTGTCTCCACATCTGTACTTCATGAGGAACTCTATTAAATATAGAAGTATCTACAGGTCCGTATAATATAGGTGCGTCCGGTTGTTTGTCCAAAGTGTCTTCCAGATAATCTTTAATAATCGAACTTGAAAACACCAGTTGTCTCAAGTATCTTGTTATAGGTTCAGTAGCACAAGTTAAAATGAAAAACTCCTCTCGATTAAGTTGAATTTTGTTATCATGTCTTGTTGTGTCTCTAAACCGTAGCTGATGATCACCACGTTGTTTAATAATATCAATTTCCACATTTGAATCCAAAAGTCCTACTCTTGTCTTTCTTCCAAACATGTTACTACTTAAATAGCATTCTAGCAGATGCAAATGTTTCATAAACGATTCCCAAGCACTGTCCGTAAACAAAATCATTTTGGGTCCATGAGTTAAAATTACAGTAGGGGAATAATCTGTAGATTTCATAACACCGATTAAAACACTTTTATCCAAACTGGAAGAGATTGGGTAAAATATTCGCAAAAATACCTCACTCAATATGTTTGGAGAAATATTATCTTCAATATCCCTTTTTCTCTTTTGTATAGTCTTTCTTCTTTTACCTTTTTCTTCAACATTATTACTGGCGTGAAGTTGTCCGCAAACGTTTTGTTCACCTCCTTCCTGGTGACCTTGAGGATCTAAAAACTCAGATATCTCCTTCTCAATATCTACCACATTTTCAGGTGTACCACTAGGAGAAGCCATATTGAATACGATGCTACCCATACAACAGTAGGCAACAAACTGATGAGGAGCGGTCTGTACGCCCTGCTTTTATACTCGCGGAATGAAACAAAACCGGTTCTTACAATACATTTTTAACAATTCCAGTTAAAGGTGTGTATGTTACGATTTTATCATGTAGAATTAAACAGTATGCAGTTGTATTAGCCGGTATAGCATCGTTGAATTCCATTTCTATTTTTATATCCACACTTGATGACTTTACTGATTCATTTTGTTTAGAACAATCGATTACAACTATTGGGTAGGCATCGAAATATTTGTCAGGTGATAATAAAGGTGTATTTGTTTTACCGTAATATGAACTTTGGAATCTCGCGTACATATCGTACAATATACTGTATTTCTTCTTAGTGAATGACACATTTAAATTGTCGTATGGAAAGAATTGTGAATTTAAATAAACTTTAATATTTTTCAAGTCACAATGATCAAATTGTCCTGCATGTTTAGTAATGGCGTCTCTTCTACCTGTTTGTAAACCAAATATAATATACCTGGCTCGTTCTACATAATTCGATGTTTTAACAGTCCAAGTGTGTCGATCCGTAGTAGGTAAACTGGGATGCTCATGGAATTCCCAACTTCTAAATGGAATAACAATATCACGATCGGCTTTTAATTTTCTTAAAAGTAGCATTCTATGCTCGTCAGCCAATTTAACATGTGGAACTCTCCATACAATTTTGTCTAATTTTAATTTCCATTCTAAAGTTGCATCTGTAGTAGCATCTGCAGCTTTAATAATGTCTTTATCGTTAGAAGATCTCAACAAAACTAATTCTTGTTTAACGTTTAATATTATTTTCCTATAATCTTCAGCAAAACCAAGCAACAAACGTAATGGAATATGAAAATCAAAATATCCATTTGGATTTGGAGTGATCGTGTCAATCGTAGGTAATACCCATCCGGCAGGTTTAAGTAAATTGGTTTCATTTTGTGTTATAGATGTTAATCCTTTTAAAGTTGTCGTAATACCTACTTTTTTAGTGGAATCAACTGTTACACCTGATATTTCATATCTAATTTCATCAAATAGGAAAGCCATAGGATTATTTATAAATGGAACTGTTGTACCAACAGTAGTACCGTCCTTTTTAGTAACTTGTCCTTCAATATACAAGTAACTTTCACATGGTAGTGTGTAAATGTCTTGATTTTGTATGGGAATACGAATTTCATCGTTATTGTTTAATTTCGATGAAGTGTAAGGGTTGTGGGTGTGATATTCTTTTTCCCATAGGGTTTCGTCGAATGTTGGACCCTGCGCTATATCCAGTATATCCATAATCGGTTAATTTTAATCCAATTCTCTCTAAGAAACGAATGTTCTCGCGTGTTAACTCCTCCACAGCTGAAGAGCTACTAATGCGGTTTCCCGTAGGTTGTTCGCTTTTAAATGTTAAACCCATGGTTTTGTATTAAAGTGTCGATTTTAAATGTAATCTAATCGTAATAGGCTCTTCTCTAAAGTCTACCAAGTTACCGTCTTGATCCAATACGCTCAACACGATGTCTGAAATGAAAGTGGTGTTCAACGGTAGATATACCAGGTTTTGTGGCTTTTCAACAATTTTAAATCCAGGTGGTACACTTGGGTAAAAAGTATGTATGATGTGGGTGTTAGCCCCATCCCTGTAAGCACCTTGTATAATGTTACAAGTTATGTCTATACTATTGACTTTTAATATTGTTACTGTTTTTTTACCGGAATGTGTTACATCTGGTTCTAATACAGGCCCATCGTTGGAAAATCCTAATAAATCACCAATTGAGTTTGGTTGAGTGAAATCTATATAATATTTGGAAGTAATTTCAGCTTTCATCGTATTATTATTACCTTTTAATGTTATATTGTCTTTTCCCATTTTAGTTTGCAAAAATTCATTTATATGATCAATTTCATAAGAACCTGTGGGTAACCTGCACTCTTGTAAGTCTGTAAATTTTCCACTGGCATCCTTTCCCTTATAATAATGCAATATGTTATTTTTACCTTCCGTAACATTGGGAATAGAGTTGTACGTTGTAAAATCCAATAGTGCCGCCTCCCAAAACCTTCCTTTTTGCAAGCGTAACGCTGGAAAAAGGATACTTCGTAAAGTGGACGATTTTCCTGTTAATGATACCGTATAGGAAGACATCTCAATAGTGACTGATACTTTTAGCTAGAAATTCCAAACATAAATGGCCGCATATTGAAGTATTATCAGGTTGTTCTCTTTTATAGTTATAATATATGTTTTTAGCAGATTTAAAGTAATTTTGAAGTTCTTTTGGTGGTGGCAAATTACCGAAACTATCAAAATAATATACATTGTTATTTAGTTTCTTATAACAAACCCAATGGGTGCCAGGCCCTTCAGTATTATCCAAATTTACAATTCCAGTCTCATTTTGCCACATTTTCTTTGGTAAACTGTCTTTCATAAACACACCGCGAAAAAATGGTATTTTTAAACAGGAAATATATTTAAATAATTCAATATTGGTTAATGCTTTATGTGGTATGACCAATTGATTTCTTTCATTTAATATGCACGATAAGGTCTTAGGTAAAGACCTGCCCCGTTTTTTACCATTGACCACACGGTGGGCTTCTTCCTGCCTTTTCTTGTAGATCGTCGTCTTCTTTTTATATTTCCTCCATGTTTTCTTGTGGTTGACCTCCTTTTTACTCTCCTTCTCCTCCTTCTTCCACCTCCTACTGCTGTTTTAGCCTTCATACCTGCTGTTACCGCTAAAGCTGCTGCTTTTTCTGCTATGCTAGAGTCACTTGATTTTACTCGTTGCCAAGCTATGTCCGCAAGCTTTTTGTCAGCTATTGATCTATTTTTTGAATCGGCAAACGTGGAATATGCGATATCGTGTTCTTTACAAGCCTGATCTAACTTGTTTATGCCAGGATCGCCTCTTTCCAGTCGTTTTTTCAATTTAGTTCCTGGTCCGCAATACTGATAACCTCCTGGTATATGAAATTCGTATGGTAATGCGTCTATTGCTCTATTTACTATGGATCCTACTGGAATTTGTTTTAAAGCTTTACTTAACAGAGAAACCGCTGTGGACGTGATCCCACCTCCTTTTCTTGCAGTGTCTCGATATGGACTGATGTACTTGAACGTCATTATTGTCCTTTTATAATGGCAATGTGCAACTCATGTGTTAACTCTATGACAGGTTGCACATAAATGAAGTCATTTATTGAGTTATTTACTTAAATATCAATATCACCCCAATCTGATGATCTAAACTGTTTCGTTTTAGGGTTAATAAAGTATTTATTATAAATTTCTCGTTTAATATACTCACCTCTCATGGATTCAGCATAAGTATTATGACCTGATTTTCCTTGAAGAATATCTGGTGTAAAATGATTATGTAAATCAAATATCGCATTACCTAAAACTTTTACAAGAAAATTAACAGTGACAGCATTATCTACATGTTCAGGGTCTTTAAGGTTTGTTATACGTTTATTATTACAATCATACACTTTACTATCCTTTAATGATGTTGTAATGGTCTGTCCTACAGTTGCAGCATCATTTGCTTCTCTTCCTTGTCCCAAGTCTCTTATCACTCTATTATTACATGTAAACCATCTAAAATATTTATCTGGATCTAGATGTACGGTTTGTGATAAAGCAGCTGCATCATGTTTTTCATAACCCCATCCCATATTTGATAACTTTTTATCCATGCAATCCCAAGCATCATTTTTGTATGTTAATAAATTAAATTTTTCATTACCTTGAACAAATTCATCCCCTTGCTTCGATACTACTTGATCTTGTTTTACAAAAGAGGTTGTTTCTTGTTTTAAGGTTTCCATCATTTGACCCACTGTTGCACCATCTGATGGCGCCGAACCATCTTTAACATTTGCTAAACAATTATTAAAACAATCTATAACCCCTACATCACGTATGATGCAATGATCTTTAATATATTTTAGATTTACAGCATCGTTTTCAGTTTTTGGATAGCCTATATCATTAATAACAAATTTATAAAAAGAAAATCCATCTTTTGTCTTTTCAGGTATCAAAGAATGTAAATAGCGTCTATTTACGCTGTCTTTTGCATCTTTAGGGTCATCTACGTTGGATATACGTTTATTGTTAGCACTATACGTTTTCCCATTGAATTTTAACGTATTTTTTAATTCAGATGACAAATAACCTTTGTTTATTGCATCACCGTTTTGATTTGGTTTACCAACGTTGATGATTCTATGATCTTCTGCGTCATATGTGTTATTTTGTAGTCTTAATGTTGGCGATATCTTTTCCTTTAATATTTTTAGATTTATTGCATCGTTTTCATCCGTAGGATCTTTTATGTTTTTTAACCTTTTATTACTCATATCATAATCTCCATCAGGTGTTTGTGGTAAACCAGCACTTCTTTTTAAACTATTGGCATAATATAACCCATCCGAGGAGTAACGTCCGAACTTGTCGACACTCATGGTGCAACTGAATAGTATTCTAGGGAGTAACGCATTTTTATGAGATTACCCCACGGTTTCGGAGTTCATCCACTAAAGCCACCCATTCGTTTTCCAATCCAGTATGACCCGCTTCTTTAGCTTCATGTATTAGTTTCATTCTATCCACCAATTTATTGATATTATTGTAATAAATCACATTTGTGTTATATAGTTTCTTCATTAAACCTGTACCCGTAACGGACTTACTTCTTTTTCTTCGTTCCTGAGCACTTACATCCAAAGTGGATGCCATAAATCTTCGTTTTACAGGTTTTCTTTGTGTTAACGGCATTGTTTGTCTTCTAGTTGGTATTAACTTGGATACAAATTCTTTATATTTTAAAGACTTAGATCTAAAAGGAGGCTGGTCAGGTAAATACTTTCTTCTATATGCATTTGTCTGTTCCAAAATATTTTTATATGCTTCCATGTCTTTTTCTTTCACTACCGATACTGAAGGCTTATTTTCAAATAATAATTCAAATAATCCTTTTGTGCCCTTATACCTTTGATCACCAATGACAATATTATCATGTTCGTCAACGTTTAACGGGCTATTACCTATCATTAAACCGTCTTCTGTTAATCTCGCTCCATAACTATGGTAATTCTTATTAGGAATTGTTCCGAGTAACATTTTTACCATGTATTTCCTTCCTAAAGGTCCTTTGTTATGAATGTTTTCACCCAACAAGCTTATGTTTGACGGACCTTCCCTTGTCTCTTCTTCTTTTTCCTCTTCACTAGCAGTTGATACAACTTCATGTCCTCTTTTGGCTTTTACTTCATATAATTCTTTTATTCCACTATAGTCCGGTGATTCTAGCTCTCTTTCGGGTTCTCCACCGGTAAAACCACTATACGTAGAGGATTCCGGGTCTTCATCACTAAACTCTTCTGATTTTACATTTTCTCTTTCAAACTTCGTAATAGGTGCAATCGCATCTCCTTCCAATACAGGTTTAGCAAATTTTTTGTTTAATTGTTTCAAGGGTTCAGTAATAGGTTTAAAAGTAGATTCAAGGAATTTCTCCCTCTCGCTAATACCTAGTTTCAATGCTCTGTTTTTAGCCCGAATAGAATCACTAAGTGATTTTATTTCTTTTACTAATTTTTCTTGGTTAACCATGTTTGTAGCAAGACGTGTTGTACAACAATGAATGTGTTATACCACGTTTAATGTATTAATATAAATTTATCAAATCCTATCCTGTATCGACCATTGTTTAGCGGTTGTTCCTTCATAATTGTTAGGAACCCATACTTTTCAGCCCAAGCCTTTCCACACAACTCTTTAAATCGTTCAAATGTCATATCCGCATTTACATGATCAAAATATATATGTTTTAGGTTGGTTTCGTCCTGTTTAAATACAATTAACATGTTTGCATTGTCTCTAATGAGTTGTTTAGGTATTTTGCTGTAAGTTTGGCCAATATAAATGCTATCTATGTTGTTATGTCGACCCATAGCGAAGTAATTCCTTATTGTGTTTTGGTTTTCACAAGATACATCGTCGAATATAAACACGGAGAATGGTTTAGCTTCTTGTGGCTGCATGACACTCTCGCTTGCATTAAACTTTAAATATTTAACTTCAGGCACATTAGTCAGTATTTTTTCCAATAATTGATACTTTGGTTGTTGTAGTGATTTTGAAAATACATATAGATTGTTAAATCGTAATCCTTTAGGGTTTGTAATCAAATTGAATACTACATTAGTTTTTCCACAGTTGGAAGGTCCGGTAACCAGACAACGAACGGTGTTTGGTAACAAATTGCCATGTTTCCCACTATTGAATTCTGAATTATCCACTGTGAGTTCATCTATATTATTAATAGTAAAACTCTCTTTTTGTGGTACTATCTCCATCCTTTGTAATGGTTCAACCTAAAATGATTCTCTATCGTTATATCAAATCCTTTTTAGGTATCCAAGAATCTTCCGTCTTATTAAATCCTAACCATCGTACTTTGACCTTATCTTTTTTCCGTTGCAACACCTTTTCAACTAAATATACATCGCCTACTGTTGATTTTAACATTTCATGTCCATAAAACCCTCCTTCAAGCAATTGTCCTTTATTATCTTTTAAAATATATGTCTCAGGTACTGTAGGTTGTACTTTGAATACAGTAAAAACCTCATTGGTCCAATTTGGCAGGTATCTTTTACTGAATACACCTTTATATTTACTTATTCGCACTTTATCACCCACATTAAATTTTTTAGGCTTTAGTTTTTCAACTTTTGGTTTAGTATTCGTTTTTATACGTTTTAATACAAGGTTTTCATTTTTACTAGTTACTTGGTTTGGTTTCATCCCGATAGTCCTATGAAATTTGTTATTGTAATCGTTTATAAGTTTTGGTAACATATCAATCCATATGTGCGATCCTCTGTTGGAAAACATTTTATACATTGCACTTTTTAAAGTTCTGTTGAATCTTTCGATTATTGAGGCTTTTACTTCTGAATTGGTTGAATAATGGTTTATATTGTGTTTTTTCATTAAATTTGCAAATTCCTTATTAAAATATTCTTTTCCATCATCTGTTTGTAAATGTTTAATAGTATGTTTGTCTCTTTGTATAGCTGTTTCCATTGCTTTTATAACACTTTTGCCACTTTTATCTTTTAGTGGTAAAGCATCTGCCATTTTTGAAAAACAGTTAATAACAGTCAATATGTATTTATATCCTTTATTTTGTTTGCTATAAGGAATCATTTCGATTAAATCCGCTTGATATAAATCATTAATTCCTTTTATCACCGTATTTCTTCGTGGAAACTTTCTTCTTGCAGGTTTATGAAGTTCGTTGACAATTTGTTGCTTCAAGTCCTTCATATTGCAGGTTTCAATGTTTTTTGTATCACATGTATAATCACAATGAATGTTGTTTTAAATATTCACATCATTTATATGGGTCAAGGTCATCCAAACTTGTGTAAAAAAATGGGGAACACGGCGTTGGACTTGCCGTGTTCCCCATTTTTTTACGGAAGGAGAAAGGAATAAGGTCGAAGTTGTAGAAGGACGAAGAATAGGTTACTAGTTGATAGGGTTTAAGGAGTAATGGCCGAAAGGAAGAGTGTGGATTTTGTCGGGCAAAATATGTCTTTTATCATCCCGAGCTGACAGTGCTTTTTTAATTTCGGTGACACTGTAGACTTGATGCTTGAAGCTTCGGATATTGTTGAATGTTGCTGATATCGTAGTATCTTCAAACAAACAAGTCTTGTAGTGGTCAAATGTTACGTGTTTTTTCAAATAAGATGTCTTCACTCCTTTTGCTTTCTTGACTGTCGGTGTGTTGTTCTCGTGGTACATCTTAAATGAATATAATTTCGCCATCAGCGCTACTATTTCTTCTAAAGGCATTCCATTTGCTTCATCTTTGAATTTTCCAATTACTTTTTTATTTTTTTCATTGAAATTTGGATGGTTCTTCGGATAGTCAGAAAAGTCGAAATCTTCTTTGTATGGAAAAGTCCTTAGGTCTTCATACATGTCCAAAGTCTTTATCCAGTAGATAAACGCGTCCGTATCCATGTATGCGACTCCAATGTTTTCCCTTCCGTAGTGTTTAACCATTTTGTTATAATGGAAATCATACATCAGGGTTTTACTTATGTCCAAAATCGACATACCTATGTATAACGGACGGTCCATGACTATTGTTGTTTTCTTCATACTGACAGCGACTAGATTTTCGTTTATAATCATGGATGTTCCGAAATTTGGTTTTTGCACTAATTTTTCCAATTTCCTAGGATCACTCACTAATTTTACATTTTTGTGTTTTCTTTTGTTCTCCAAGGTCTTCCCAAAGATGGCATTGTTCATTAATTTATAGAAGTCCTTTTCAAATGCTGTTGTCGCTGCAGCTCATCTTGTAGTGTTGGAATCAATATATGGTTTCAACCAACAAGACTGGGTAAATTCAATTGCTCTATGAATTCTCACTATACGTAGACCCAATTCGAGAGCCTGTTGAACTACCCAGTAGTGAGCCACATAGCGATCTTTATTCTCCAAGGTCATCATCAATTTTGGCCATCTTCCTGTCGGTGAAACTTCAGTCTTGGCTAGGAGAGGCAAGTCGTAGTGATGGTCATGAAGGTGCTCCGGGTATTCAAAATCACAGTCCAAAATATAGCCTTTTGGACCATCCTTTGGAATCTGTGAGATGTCTCCGATGGTGGCCGGGTCGATCCATTTGAAGTCAGCGTAGGGAAGTGGATTTGACATTGCCCAACCATAAAGGTTGTTTGCGTCAAAGTAGCCAAGGTAGATCGATGGTTGTTGCTCGTCGAAGCCGGGGATGTACTTGTTGTTGGCTTTGACATGACGTGTTACAACTTGTGTCAAACCGCCCCGTACACCAGATTCCATCATGAGCACCATATCAATATCCGTTAGAAGTTCCAGTCGACAGTTGGTTGACTTTAGCATAGCTTGCCATGCTAATCCTGGAGATGTGTACGAGTGTAGAGGGTCCAGTCCATAGGCGGAGAAGCAGGTGTTTCGAAATTCTTCCATCACATCGCACAGCAGAGTTACGTCCAATTTTATATAAAAGTCAGAATATTCCCCTAAGGTTTGAATGTTTAGTTGGTTCCAAACATTACAAGCATGATTGTAGTCTTCAACGGAGATTTCACTTTCGTTTAATTTGCTGTTGAAGGCTTCAATCGGTGGTAGACTGGTTTCTTCAAATTTTTCTGTAGAAGTTATGTAATCGTAGGGGAACACTCCTTTACGTAATACTAAGTCCAATTTATCTTCAGGTACAATCTTGCTGGTTTCTTTTAAGTCTTCTCTTCGTAGATTCTCAGACAATCTGCTCAAACTAGATGCCATAAATCTATAAGAGTCTACAAAGCGAAGTTTAATTTTACCTACTGTTTTTGAGAAACTGATATACTTTTCCAATGTTGTAGCAAGAACATCGATTTTACCATTATCTCTTCCTAATTCTGGAATAATGAAGTGGGAGTCGTAGCAGCTAAGATTGTGTAACACTACAGGGATAAAGTTTGGCAGTTTGTAATTTATATTGCATGAATTACAAGCAGGTCCTCTGTATAACCCTGTGAGGTGATCATGATCTCTTACTTTTGGATTTTCTTCACTGAAGCTCTTCTTACATAGATAACATCTTGTTGCTGAAATGTATTCTTCTTGTTGATTTTGGTTCAAAGGTTCCATGGGTAAAACATTACCGTATAAGCGTTCCGCCTTTTCAGCAATCTCATACAACTGGTCTACAAAATACTTAGCAGCTTCTTCCCCACGGTAGAGTATCGGAGTGGATGTTAAGCCATAGTCTTGCAATTGTTCTTCAGGTAAAGTAGATTTCACCAATAAGCAAAAACTGTTAGGTTGATGCAATTGATATTTGGTTCTTCTAGTTACTTCACCATCCGGAAGTTCCTGCGGCACTAACGTGGATTCAAAGTCAGCATAGATAACTAGTGGAATCCGGTATTGGTGAACTGTTTTATTGAACTGGACAAATGCTCTAGATGGTGGTGGCAGACTAATCTTCACTTCATAGTTGTCATTACAAAGCCGCTGGTGTTCCGACAACCACTCCGATCCTCCACGTCTCAACTCTTTATATGTGAAACAGAAACATCTTTTACACACTGTTAACCTACGTTTCTGTTTTGATAATTGATTTTTAACCAAGGCTGCAAAGTCCTTTATCCACACATAATGTGAAATTTCACCCTTAGTTATCAATAACAGATCCGTGTGGTTTCTTTCCTCAACTTTTGATACTCTCAGAGGATAAACACTATTGGAATCATCTAAACCAAACACATTTACAGAAACACCTGGGTTTTGTTTCTCAAAATTACCAATACTTTTAACACTAACAGGGTATGACAAACCTCGAAAGTTGTAGCGGTGTTGGACATTTTGATACGCTCTGCTAACTCTACAAGGATTTTCTTGCACATATTTTGTTAGCATGGCATATTTAAAGCATTCATTGTCCTCATTTTGCACATTGATACAAGATTTGGTAGCTTGTATCTTCTTTGGCAAAGGTATATAACTACTACCCCTTATACCATATCCGTGCTTGTGAACCCTTACATCCATACCTTCAATCGATGACAGACTCCAGCCGGATCCTCTTCCTTCATGTTCTTGCAGTTTAACTAGCAGTTCATGCAAACATTCTTCAATAATTTCATTGATATCAGATTCAGTTGTAAGGGTTCGGTTTTTGGTAATGAATGCTCTTAATGCCGTTTCACCATCAGTATTGGTAAACTTTGATTCTAACACCAGTCCAAATTTAATGAAGTTCAATCTCTGTAATTCTTCCTTTAGCGTTTTTCCAACAAGTACTCTGGCCTGGGTTACAAAATTATCTAATTCCAATTGCACATTATCAATTTTAAAATGTGTTACAACTTGTCCTGGTAAGGCCGTGGTGCGCAGTTGTCTCACATCTTCCAGTTCTTCTTCCGTGTCCTCTTCTTGCATATCCTCTTCTTCAATAGGTCTTCTAGTAGTGGATGGTCCAGCACCAGCAAATTGGATCACACTAGGTCTTCTTCTTTGCATTTGCTGTAGATAGCTGTCGTAGTAGTCCGTCTGCTTCTGATGCTCTTCCAAAAACCGGTCAATTGAGTCTAAGTCTATTTCATCGATGATAATATCTTCTTTTCCATCTTCTTCATGTAATTCTCTGTGTATGGTGAAAATATCTTCGTCTTGAAAGATTTCCCCACAAATGTCGCAAAGAGCCATTTCAAACGGTTTGGCTTTGAATGCACACTCTGTGAATGTCCACACAATAATGAGCAGCGCGCTCCACCGGGACCCTTTATATCCGAGGCAGATAGGTGGGGAAAGTGACGTCATATAGAAACAGGTTATTACTCATGTGCTAAATTTAGCCTTTACACAACCGTTTGTAATACATTTATCAGTAGGCTTGATAAATTGATGATATTTGGTCTAGATTCAATAATTTGTACATGTTTTTCAAAGACATCTGTTTGAGCAAGTTTATGTAGGTCAAGGCCATTTAGAATTATTATTTTGAGCGGGGGATAGAGCACTAAGCAGCATCATTTACTACAAAGTGCTCTATCCCCCGCTCACATTCTTTTTTTTAACTTTTTGTTTAAGCTTTTACAAAGGTGAAACATCACCATCAGAGTCGGAATCATCCTCATCACGGAATAGGCAGCGATGACAATACATAATTCTTCTGGCAACTAACATCCTATCCATTGGACGATGAGGAGTGTCTTGTTCTTCTTCTTCTTCAATTTCCAATTGGAATTCCATTTCCGACTCAGATGATGACTCTAATGTTTCGTAGGCGTGCAAGTCCACTTCATTGTCCGTTGAACCAGCTTCGTCAGAGTCCGTTTCAATATCCATTATCTCTTCCTCCTCTTCTTGATCAACCGCAGGTAGTTGGTCCTCTACTTCTATAATTTCTAGAGGTATTACCTCCAGAATAGAGACAATTCTGTTGCGATGGAACACGGTGTTGTCAAGTGGAGCCATGGTATGGAAGTGTTGTATCTATCCAATTTGCTTACCCTTTTTATACCCCCACCAACTATACAATTTAAGTGGGTCAAGGTCACGTAAAGATACCCTTTGAGCGGGGGATAGACCACTAAGCAGCATGCTAGTCCATTGCCGCAAAGTGATCTATCCCCCGCTCTGTTCTACAAAACCTCAATCAAGTCCAAGTCCAAGTCCTGTTTAACACATTTTATTCTAATTCCATATCCAATTTAAAAATTTCAATTTCACATGGTTTACATTCCTGATGTATCAAACACTCCAGCTCCCTAAACATATCGTCCAGTTCATCCAAATTATGATGTCCTACTTTTAACACATGAAGGTGGTTCATGCTTTGCATTGTAGCATGACCATCAACAAACAAGTTTCTTTTCCACGCTAACATAAATTGGCAGTTTTCTTGAAAGATTTTTCTCACCAAACAATTATACACAGCCGTCAACATGTCTCTACAATCTTCATAGTGTACCATCACAGAATACCTGTCCAAGTTAGCACCAAGCAGCGATCCACTCATTGTTTCTAGCGTTCCACTGGAAGGTCCAAAGCAGAATGAAGTCGAGATGTATAGACCCCCTCTTTTATACCAGTTAACCGGTTGTCCTTGCTGTAAAGTGGGTCAAGGTCATCTAATGCTACCCTTTGAGCGGGGGATAGACCACTAAGCAGCATGCTAGTCCATTGCCGCAAAGTAGTCTATCCCCCGCTCTGTATTCTACACACACACACACACACACACACATGTCCCTGTCCAAGTCTTTCATTACATACCCAATATATATTCAGTTCCTTCATCATCACTATCACTCATCACTGCTTCCACAAACTCCACAGGATTAAAGTTAAATTGTTTCAATTGTTCTTTTAAGTTTTCAATTTGTTGGTCCTTTACTTCTAAAACACTGTGAAGGTGTGATATGTAGTCCGCTGCCTCGTTGATGCTTGCTACTCTCGGATCGCCTAACTTCAAGCTGGGAACTACACCCTGCAGCCTGAAGTACGCCATACGCCTTTCTTGCTCCTGCCGTTGACCAGGACTGAGCAAGCCTTGTCCGTCTTGGCTTACCTCCAGCAAGGTCCGTAGCATCGGAGCTTTGCAGGCGTTTGCCCGAGCAACAGTTATGCTGTGGAATGGTCGAGCAGGTCCACGAGTAGCAGGCAGGACGTTGGCAGCACGCCTTCTTGAAGAAGAAGAGGAAGCCTGAGAAGTTTTGGAGTTGAAAGCCATGTTACAGTGCTGTATTCAGCTAAGCGGTACAAAGCAGAATAACCAAACTGCACGTTAATACCCGTATATATACACTTATCAGTGGTGGGGATACTAGCTAGCCTTGGTAAAGTGGGTCAAGGCCATCCAAAAACATTACCAGAACGGGGGATAGATCACTAAGTGGCATGTTAGTCCATTGCCACAGAGTGATCTATCCCCCGCTCTGTATTTCACATTCACGCACACATTCATACAAACACACAAGTCCCAGTCCAAGTCTTTACCCACACACCTATCCACTCTCATCCTCACTATCATCACTGCCCAACAGGCTTTCACACTTCTTAATTAGTTTTTCCCATTTACTCCGGATATAAAGTAGCTCCCTGCGAGTATTCTCTAGCATTCTGTCCCTTTGCTCTATGACTTCGTCGTACCACTCGATGATGTTTGGTGGAGTCTGGGTTGATGCATCCATCGTGGTTGGTTGAGAAGCTCCGCTGCTCCGCAACTCCTTCCTCACAGGACCAAAGCCGGAGAATCGGACACGACTCCTTGACGAAGGCCCCGATCGGATTGGTCCAATGCTTGGGCTGGAGTTGGAGGCAGCCGGGCCAGAGGTAGAGGCTGGGACGTTCATAGCAGACATGGTGGTGTTCAGCTTAACGGTGTAAAGCAGAATGAGAGGACGGTTGATCACCACTCCTATATATACCCATTTTTAGTGGTGGGGATAACACGGGGGGGGGGGGGTTGAAAGAAATTTTGCTTAGTCTTCCCGGTCATCAGTTTTACATACCTTTAGCACACCCATTATTTTGGTTTCTTCTATAACTTTACACACCTCAAACACCCAAGCAAACAGCTCATCTATGTTGTTATAATTAATTTTTGTCCAGTGTTCATACTTATAAGTTTGGTTGTTTATAATACATAGATAAAATGTAGACCCGTCTCGTCTTATACAATACTCAACTTCCATTCTATGCTGGTTTAGCACTTCCCAAGCATTGTGTTGATCTATCAAGAAGTCACCACCTTTGTAATTGTACCGTGACATGTTTACCACGGAGCACAGAAACAGACTGAAGCAAATGAACGGCTCATACAAGCTTAGTAAGAGCGTTAGAGTGGGGGTATCACATGATACACAACATTAGTTGTAAGGTAAGCACTTTACTTTAAACAGTAATTTATATGGGTCAAGGTCATTCAAACTTTGAAAATTTTTACCTTAGTTTGGAGGTAAGTTTTTATTTGTTAAAGATTTTTGTAACTTAGTCTTCGCCCTCAAGGACACGGTTTGAGATTGTCCCAGTGACTTTACATCACCACCAGGTTAAAGTATTATACAAGTCAAGTGTTTTTTTTTTTTTTTTTTTTTTTTTTTTTTTTTTTTTTTTTTTTTTATATAACTTGACTTGTATAATACCCCTCTCCCTTACTTTAAGAGGGTTAAGACTAAATTTGGAAACATAATTTGGAAAAAGACTTTTTAAATATTGTCCAACACAGCCTAACAATTTTTTTTTTTTTTTTTTTTTTGTGGGCCCATGTCCTAGTCCATTTCCCACACGGTTTCACATCCTTTCCTTCGTATTAGATAGGCTTTAGGTATGAAAAATTCTCTTTGTACCATCCGAGGTGGTACTTGCATTGTACAAAGGTGGCCTTCACCTTTTACAACGATTTCTACTTTCTTATTACCTGCTCCATATGTCTGACCAATGAAATAGTATTTTTCATCAACCTTTAGCCTTCTAATATCCCGCGGTTGCGGACCGTGGGGATGTCTGAACTTGAACGTTTTAGGCTTAATGTACAGAGTATAGGGTTTGAATTGCCGAAATTTGACTGTACTTTTGAGGTGTCGTTGGCAGCGATCCCCTTCTGCACAAGCAAGTTTCTGGCAACACAAAACCCCAAACTTACTAGACATCCAAGCGTAATCGCATTTCTTACCCTTGCCAGCAGGGGCTTTAACGCGTTTACGTTTCTGTGTTGGACTCTTTAGCGGAGTGTCTTGGAGCTTCTCTGAATTAGGCTGGCTAGAAGGGATGGGGCTGGAAGGAGGTAGAAGGGGCGAAGATTGTTCAAGCGGGATGGAGCAAACAATTTTGGGCGGGGTAGGAGAGCGTGTTAGGTCTATGGTGGGAAGATCAGGGGAGAAGATGGATTTACGGGGTGGTTTGGTTGGTGTAGGTGGCATGGGGGATATAGGTGAGGGACATTGGGATGTAGTGTATGAGAGGATTTTCCGGGTTCTGCTGTATGGGGTGATCCTCGACCTAGACGTCTCTTCAAAAGCCGCAGACTCCGATCCTGAGTCCGATAGCAGCGAGAGTGCTGGAGAGGCTACCGGGACTCGACCTGACGACTTGACGAGTTCTCCTGACGATGGCTGTGCACCAGCCTCTTCCACTGTCGCCGGCAATGGCGACAGGCTGGGCATTGAGGCGGGCTGTGGCGGCGGCGGCGGCGGTGGCGGCATCGTCAGGCAGCTCAGGATGTTCGCAGTCATCAGGTATTCCAGGATCGAAGTCGAGGATGATGAGGGTCGAGACGTGTCGGTCGAGGTTGAAGTTGATGGGTAGTTTTTCAGCTTCAGACCCATTTTACCCATTGTAATGAATGAAAAGAATAGATGTAAAGAAAGAAGTGAACTTGTAAAACAAAAGTCTCAAGAGCGAGAGAGAGTACCTGTCCGTATGGGAGCTTGGACCGGAATGAGAAGTGCGTGCAGCCCGGCCGCCTTATATCCCCACCGGGGCTGCCACGCCCAGGATATCAGGGGTGGGGGTGGGGGTGGGGGTGGGGGGGGTTCGCACTTTTTGCGGGGGGGGGGTTCGCACTTTTTGCCGGGGGGGGGGGGGTTGGCACTTTTTAAAAAAATAAGCCCCACTTGAGGCATTTATGTTACCATAGCTGAAGCCTCCCAAGGGACCCAACTATAAACAACTCCAAACTTGTGGGTTACAAATACCTAACTGTTAAATTTTTTAACAGACATTAATGTATTAACTGTGTTAATAAGACCTGACTGTTAAACACTTTGAAAGATTTTACATATTTAGGTCAAGGTCACAAAAAAACTTTAAAAAAATTAAGCCCCACACCCCCCTTTGGGGGTGTGAGGCACTTGGGTTGTCATCGCTGTAGCCTCCGAAGAGACCCAACTATGACAACAAGGCAACATCCAATGTCGTGTACCCTTCGCCACGCAAGACTTGTAAACATTTACTGCATTGTCTTTTCAGTAGCTAACAAAGATTCATTTACATAATTTTGTGTTTCCAGAAGGAAACAAACTGAGGACACCCTAGTGGCTTACGTCCTCGTCCGAGTGCAGAGGCCGCCGCAACCTTTTGCATGCCAGCGTACAAACGGACATGCTCCCAAATGCCATCCGCAACCTTTTGCATGCCTGGCAGGAGCCTACCGATAATTAAAATAGGCTTTACACGGGGGCCTACTCCCGTAACCTATCTTTAATATTTTTAATTTACAATGCATTGAATTTTTACAAGTCTTTGTGGGTCAAGGCCACACGGACATTAAAAAATTTCGGCCCCCGTACATCCATGGCGAACCACGAATGTTCGGGGGCCTTGGGGACTAAAAACACAAATATCTAACAAAGATTCATTTACATAATTTTGAGTTTCCAGAAGGGAAACATACTGAGGTCACCCTAATGGCTTACGTCCTCGGTCCGAGTGCAGAGGCCGCCACAACCTTTTGCTTGCCAGCTTACAAACGGACATGCTCCCCAAATGCCATCCGCAACCTTTTGCATGCCTGGCAAGGAGCCTACCAATTATTAAAAGTGGCTTTACACGGGGGGCTACTCCCGTTCCCTGACTTTACAATTTACTTTGAGCATTGAAAAAGCTCAAGGGGGGATTGCTAAAACAAGCGTATACACTTTAGAAACATATAACACACTTACAACACACAATTGAGCTCAACTTAGTCAATGCTGGAACAAGCACATACACATTAAACACATATAACAAACAAGACACAAAGGATAAAAGACACAGGAGACATAGGGTACAAGTAAAACACTCTCATATAAAACAATTCGCAATACCCAAACGCAAGCGCAATATCTTACAACTAATACAAGTCTTAAAGTTAGAGTAGACTTCGCTAAACACTGAAGGCGCCATTCAATGTTTAGTGATGCCTATGGCGGTCCGTCCCGATCGTTCACGTTCAACGCGCGGGAGCGGACTGCGAGCCGGCTCTGGCCGGACCCCCTTATATCCCCACCGGGGCTGCCACGCCCAGGATATCAGGGGTGGGGGAGGGGGTGGGGGAGGGGGGGGGGGTTCCACTTTTTGTCGGGGGGGGGGGTTCCACTTTTTGTCGGGGGGGGGGTTCCCATTTTTTTCGGGGGGGGGGGGTTCCCATTTTTTGTCGGGGGGGGGGGTCGAGGTAAGTTAAGTGGGTCAAGGTCACCCACAACACTTGTACTCTAAGTGTTGGCTATACCCCCACCACAACTGGGTCCCTAGGCTGCACAACACCGCTTCGCCAGTATGTCTCCGGCTTCCATGCGGTGCGCCTCGCTGTTCTCTAGCTCTCTATATGTAAGTAATTTTACAAGTTCTGAATGTAGGTCACTACACTTTGACTCTGGGACGATATCGACTTGTAGTATTTCAGTGTTTTGACTCAAGGTCATCACACTTTAACTCTAGCACATCGGTTATCGTACCAGAGGTGCTCAATAACCTAACTTGTAATGTTTAGGGTGGCGTTTGCACGCCACGTGGTATCGCCATGAGTGTCCAGTCCAAGTTTTAAGTTAAATTAATTTTACTGTAATCTTTTCCATTTCCGCTTCGTTTTGCCAAAGTATAAGGTGTCGCTTAATAAAGTGGTATTTCTCTAACGTTATAGGAGATTGCAGGGATACAATTAGTTTATTTAGGAGACTCTTTATCTTGGAGTTTAACACAATTTCCACTTTGACTTTGCTTCCTCGGCTCTCACAGCCTAAGCTGTACAGAAATGTTTCTTCTAGTGCCAACTCGGGCCAAGAGAACAGTGTGTTGACTGTAGGACAGCTCATGGTGAAGTGATGAGATACTCCAGCGTTAAGCCTCACCTTCCCCCACCACTGTGACCTTCCCCCACTCCTGCTGTTTCCCCCACCTCTTTTCCCTTGACTCGTGCGCTACAAGCAGTCTCTCAGTATTGTGCGGACTTTTGTGAGGAGACGCCATGTCGCGGGACACTTTAGGTAAGAAACTTCGCCGTGTTAAGGCTTTATTAGTTGCTCACTGTCCACCACTCAAAGTTAAGAGAGTTTCGACTTTAGCTAAGTGGCGCAAACTGTTGCGCGGACACCCTCAGTTTTCTACCAAACAGACTAATGTCAGTTTTACTGATGAAGATTTGTTTAGAATATTGGATGAAATGACTTTTCCTTGCAAAATTCAGTTAGTTACTCCCTTTCCTGACAGTTTAGAGTCTTAGTCTCTCAAGCCGATATACCTACAGTACACGGAGCCTGACTGTCAGTCACTCGGTGGCTGTCGTGGGGTGCGCATCGGTGTCGGCACTCTGTAGTTGTTAAGTGTTCAAGGTCACAGTAATATGAAATTGCGGATGTTGTGCTTGTTCAATGGCCTCTGAGGACTAGTGGATGACGGTTTAAGCAAGGTCATGTCGCAAACTCGAGTTTGACTTGGCACTTTTGCTGTTTCTCATCGCAAATTCGCTCCAAGTCTTCAAGGTCACTTGGACTCTGACTGAAACTCGGAGCATAGTGCGAGAAACGGCAAAAGTGCCAAAAAATTTTGAGTTTCGGCGTGACCTTGACCTTAACAGTGTCAGTGACGTCATTTTGATGATGTAATGGATGATGACGTCATCAGCATGTCATTTCTGTGACGTCATGGGGATGACGTCACGGAAATGACGTCATCGATGGTGACGTCATCAATTACGTCATCGATGACGTCATTTTGATGACGTCATGGGTATGACGTCATCGATTGCGTCGTCGTCGATGACGTCATCGATTACGTCATCGATGACGTCATCGGGGTCATTGACCTTGGCGATGACGTCATCACATTCCTCAGAGGTCATTGAACTGAGCCAGCAACCGCAAAAACACACTACTAGCACCTTTTAGCAAAACGGAACATTGACGTTAAATTTATACCCCCTAGAATCTATGGTAATCTTGGTTCTATGGGGTGGAGCCCTAAAGGGAATTTGCAAAATTATTTCTTAGTAAATAACTATGAGTAAAGAGGAACGTCCGATTCAAATTTCAACGCAAGAGGCCCAAAAGTAATTTTGAAGTCCTGTGGGACGGAGCCCTAAAGAACTTCGAAAACTGTATTTGCAAAACCGTTTCTTAGTGAGCACCCATAAGCAAAGGGAAACGTCCATCTCAAATATCGACCCCAGAGGCCCTAAAGTAATTTTGAAGTCCTGTGGGGCGGAACCGTAGAGAACTTCGAAAACTATATTTGCAAAGCAGTTTCTTAGGGAGCACCCATGAGCTAAAAGAAACGTCCATGTCAATTTTTAACCCTGGATGCCCTAAAGTAATTCTGAAGTCCAGTGGGGCGGAGCCCTAAAGTGCTTCAAAAACTATATTTGCGAAACAGTTTCTTAATACGTATCTATAAGCAAAGACAATCGTCCATGTCAAATTTCAACACGTAGACTATACAGTAATTGTGAGCTTCTGTGGGACGGAGCCCTAAAGGGGAAGTTTAAAACAATTTTTTTAGCACTTTATTTTTTTAGCACCTAAGAAAAAGATATCACTGCAAATTTCAACCGTGCAGGTTTCCTAATTTGTATTTAAAATTGGCCATGCGGATAACGTTATATTGAAATATCAAAGGCCTGTGGGGCGGAGCCCTGAAGGAATTTTGTTAAATCATTTCTTATTAAGCACCTAAGAGGCAAGACAAACCTGTTTTTAAAGTTTCAAGTAAATAGGTTTGGTAGTTCCTGAGATTTCATGATGGGTCAGTCTGTAATCACTCCCCGTCAGGTTTAGCTTGGTCGCTAAGCTCACTCGCCACAACTATCGTCTAGTTTTTTTTATTACCAATCTTCCCTCAATAATTTGAATGAGAACAGCTGTTTACAAAATTAATATTCCTTAATGTAATCATATGTTCCATACAAAAATTTTGCTTCCATAAGAATAACATGGTATAAGTCACGCCACATAAGTTGACGAATGGCCAAAAACAGCAGGGTAGGGCGAGGGGTGGAGAGGGGGTACTTTTCCAAAAACATCGAGCTTACGTTACATGCAATTTTTCATAGAACAGCTGATTATCCAATCATTTTAACTGAATAGTAGTGAAAATTCATTCGTCAAGTTACGTGGCGAGGGTTATAACTTTGAAGACGTGTGGGGTGGAGCCCTGAAGGAATTTTGCAAAATCGTTTCTTAGTGAGCACCTAGGAGGCAAGACGAACCTATGTTCAAAGTTTCACGTAAATCCGTTTGGTAGTTCCTGAGATTTCGTGATGAGTCAGTGAGTGGGATTTCGCATATATATATATATATATATATATATATATATATATATATATATATATATATATATATATATATAGATAAGGATGTGTTAATATTTCACTTATTAACCAATGTTTTTGGATGAAACTTGGTATTCAGCTTCATTTGGTTGAGATTCATCCATTTATGGTAAAAAAATCTTGGTTTTTGTGCTTATCATGGCAGCAAACCTGCATACTCTTTTCCCATGTTAATCATATGGAGAATAGGCAAACTCCTTTAGCAATTGACAGATATTGATGAAATTTAGTGTATGGCTTCATATGGTCAAAATAATTTTTTTTAATGCTAAAAACCTACTTTTAGTGTTCCCCATGGCAGCATACCTGCATACTCTTTCCCTACATTTATCATGAGGAGATAAACATTTATTTCCCTATTTATGAGCTTGTGGTGATTTTTGGTTTACAGGTTTACCTGGTCATAATTAACACTACTAATTTGGAAATTCGCTGAGTACGCAGGTATGCTGCGATGGGGGTATTTTAATTGGGCATCTCACCACCTGGCTGCGCGCGCTGTACTCCTGTGCCGTTCCTTTACGTGAAATCCCCCCTCTTCAACCTAGCATCTACGGCGAAATCAGCGTTAATTTAATGATAGCGCGCCGCCGTTTACACGCCCCTGGACCTAACCAAACTGGTTGATATGCTATAAAACGTATATATTCGGTTTCTGTATGAAATGCAGAATCTAACAATATGAATATTTTTTAATTTGTGAAATATATGTAATTTACAAGTTGGAAACTTTTAATTTTTTATTTAGTCTGACATTAAAAAGTTACTAAGCGAGGATTTTTTTTTATTTTTGGGTTAGAAACAAACTTTCAGCGGGAAAAATGTTGACATTGAGATGAATTTCATCATGTAATTGAGTAATTTACGATTAAATGTTTTGATCGTTGGCAATTGAATTAATAGTGCCTTGAAGAAATTCACTATGAGTCTCGCGCTCTCTTACTTCATCGTTCGGTCTATGATTTCATAAGAATTACAAGGTGTACTGACTATCTATTTTTACTTAATATTTGTTAAGCACATAGTTGTGAAATCTTATAATTTTTTACACTCTATATAATTAAACATATCCATTATTTCGTCCAGCAATGCTGAAGTATTCTATGATGATTGTTTTTCTAAACAAGATATGTTATTTTAAATCATGATTAAATAAATAATGTAATGCTAAAGATTTTAAAGTTGAAAATTAATTTTTTTAACCTATACTGTACTTATAAAATATGTAGGCTAGTCAACAGCAATAAACACAACATCTTGCGAAACTTTCAATTATTCTTAAGTACATTAAAGGCGCTAGATCGCAGAGCGAGGAGTCTACTTATTTTGAGCCACAGACTTCTTTGGGGTCATTGACAAAAATTAATATCGAGCTGTTTCATTATTATATTATTAGTATAATCCAGTTTGTAATTTACTTTGTCTGCAGATTCTGCAGAGGACGTTCCACTTTTCACTTTCGAGGAGCTGGAAACCTCCGTTCTCTCTCTGAAGAGCAACAAGGCTCCTGGCCCGGACGGGATTCCCAGTGAGGCTTTAAAGAAAGTATTTTCAATCAACGCTGACTTGTTGTTGAGAATGTACAATGCCTGTTTGGTAGAAGGGGTGTTTCCGGCTCCCTGGAAAACAGCCAGGCTTGTACTGATCAGCAAGGGCAAAGGTGATCCCGAGCTGCCGTCGTCCCACAGGCCTCTCTGCATGTTGGACACGGCTGGGAAGCTGTTCGAGAAGCTGATCCGTTCCCGCCTGACTTCTGCCGTGGAAGCTGCCGGGGACTTATGCCCCCGTCAGTACGGCTTCAGAAAGGGACGGTCAACGATCGACGCTGTCATCGAAGTTCAGAGAGCTGTGGAGAGAGCCGAGAGCCACAACCATTTCTCCCGCCGAGTAGTGCTTCTTGTTACGCTTGATGTCAAGAATGCCTTCAACTCGGCGAGGTGGGTCGATATGTTGGATGCGCTTCGCAACACCTTTCGTATTCCTGCATATCTGTTGCGGCTCATCGAGGATTATCTACGCTCTCGAAGCCTGATTTATGACACGAGGGACGGAACGCGGACGATGGAAGTCACTTCTGGTGCCGCACAAGGTTCAATACTCGGCCCGGATCTCTGGAACGTTGCCTATGACAGCCTCCTGAGGTCCGAGATGCCTGAGGAAACCACTTTGGTTGGGTACGCCGATGACGTCGCAGCTCTCATTGCTGCACGCAACGTTGAGCTGGCCCAACTGAAGTTGAACCGAGTTATGCGGGTGGTCAACAACTGGATGTCCGATCACGGTCTCTCACTTGCTCTCAGTAAGACGGAGATCGTGATTCTCACGAAGAAGAGGATCGACACCGTCGTCCCGTTTCGAGTGGGAAGGGAGGTGGTCACATCAACTCGTGCCGCCAAATACCTCGGGGTTATGGTGGACACCAAGTTAAGCTGGAGGGATCAGATCTTCCGTACGGCGGACAAGGCCGCTAAGGTAGTGACTTACCTTAGTAGGCTGATGGCCAATGTCGGGGGTCCCCGATCCAGCAGAAGACGTCTGTTGATGTCCGCGGTCCAGTCCGTGCTTCTTTACGGGGCAGAGGTGTGGGCAGGCGCTCTAGATAAGGAGTGCTACAGGTTGCGACTCGCCCGGGTTCAGCGTCAAGCTGCGCTCCGGGTGTGTTCCGCCTACCGGACAGTGTCCGAGCCTGCCGTCCTGGTGGTCGCCGGAGTCATCCCTGTCAAACTCTTGGCAGGGGAGAGGAAAGCGATTTATCAGAGACAAGGCGAGATCGGCAAGGACACGGCAAAAACAGAAGAGCGCTCCCGAACCTTCCAGCAGTGGCAACACAGCTGGGAGCACGACACCCGAGGACGATGGACTGCGCGACTTATCAAGCAGGTCCAACCATGGGTGGAACGGCGGCATGGGGAGGTGGACTACTACCTGACCCAATTTTTGACAGGTCACGGCTATTTTCGGTCGTACTTGAACCGGATGGGAAAGACCGGTTCACCGGACTGCATTTATTGCCCGGGTGTTCCCGACGATGCGGAACACACATTCTTCCGCTGTCCCCGTTGGGAAGGGCCCCGCCTGGAGGCCACACAAATCTTTGGTGCATTTTCGGTGGACTCGGTCTGCCAAAAGATTTTGGAGGATGAGGGCAACTGGGATTGTTTGTCACAGTTCGTCCGGGGCATCCTCCTGGAAAAGAAAACCGATCTGGACCGCGAAGTGGCCCAGATCCCTTGATCGAGCGGCTGGATAAGGAGCGAGCCCCACGGGCGTAAGCCAAATTTAGGCCTAGCCTGACGTAATGTGACAAACAATTCCAGGTTAGATTCCTAAAGAGTAGAGGAGGTTTTTTAGTGGGTAAACCCGTTTTTAGGGGAGCCCCACACTACAGGCTGGCCACCTGTGTGCGTAATGCATTTTTCCGCCTCTCCCTCAAAAAAAAAAAAAAAGTTTGTAATTTACTTTGTCTTCAATAAGTTTCATGGCCGCATAAATATTAAATCAAATTGAACAAAAATTATGAAAACATTTGTTATTCTGTACATTCATTTGTTACAGTGCTATGAAATTGCTATTTCAAAAAAAATAAAAAAAGTTGATTTATAATAAAAATAAATTAAGAATGAATTTATAAAGGTAAATGTAAATTATATAATTAATTAAAAGTACCTAACCCTCTAAGTTTTCGCCGTTAACGTTATACAATGTCGTAAAAGTGTGGCCAACGTGAACGTTAGAACCAGAATGTACTCTAGAATTTGAATCAAAAGGTCATGTAACAATAATTTTTAATGGTTTAAAATGTAATTATAGTCAGATTTTTCGCTATCCTAACCATGTTATCAGCCTTTTCTGTAGGGAAAAATTAAATAATGTTTCTTGGAAAGGCAGAATTGGCAGAATTGTATGATGGTAAAAATTGATTTTGCACATCGTCTAATGTATACAATTTTACAACTATGTAACGCTCATTGGAATATTAGTTAATAAATTAAACGGTAGTAGCTCCTAGACAAGACAAAACTTCCTTATATGTAAGATACGAGAGTGTAATGTTTATGGATTATCGACCGACCTGGAAAGAATATCTATACCTTTAATCAAAACAAAATTTTTAACGTGATCGAGCTTTCGTCCACAGCCAAAATCCCCTTTTTATGAATGATTTAATAGGGCTTGTTAAATATTTTGGCCATGTTACTTCATTACATTAAATTAATTTAAAATCCAAACAATTTATAGAATGAGTCATTACATTACATTAAAATACCTTTTTTGGAAACATTAATGAGAAAAAGTGATATTTAAGTAAACTTAATATTAGTAAAAAAAATTAAATAAGTCTTCAATGCAACTAATATTTTGTAATAAGAAGTTTTAGTTATGGGTCTTGTTAGTTTAGGTTTACCTCGTTGATAACGTACACGAGTAGTACTGTACTAACCATCTACTTCTGTAATTACAAAACTACAAGCTAATTACTAATCACGGCCGTCGGCATGGCCCACGGCTACCTGCCAATCAACAATTAAACTTTTACCTTTGAATAAGCATAGAAAGAGTCCTACGGGTTTTAAATATTAGGCCAAATTTAAATTAACTGTGCAAATGTAAGTATTTCTCAACTACTTTCTCAAAGACAAAATTTACCAAAGCAATAATTAAAAAAAAACTTTCTCGCAGACCAACTTTTCATGTGATTAATTTGAAAGAAATTGCTTCGCAATGTTTTTACATATTTATCATAACGATTTTAATCTAACATTAAATTAACACCGTAGTTATTTTTCTTTAGGCCTAGCGGTAGCCTATTTTTTACTATGAAAGATTACAATTTTCAATAAGAACGATTATTTTTTTGCAATGAAACGCTGCAATTTAGAATTGGTGCTTTAGCGGCGGTGGCTGGAGGGGGATGTAGTGTAACTGGAACAGCCAGCTGTGTGTATCCGTACGTTGGAACAGCGAACTCTCGACGCAACCTGGTGGTGAGATGCCCAATTAATTACAACAATGAAAAGCGTGGGGGCGCGTAGAGCAGTCGGAACAGCCAACGCTCAGCGCAGCCAGGTGTTGAGATGCCCAATTTTAAAAAAACGGCAGAATATTTAACATGGGGCCTGTTCTTCTTATAAGACTCTGTATTCATTGATTGTGTATAGTGATGAAAAATATTGTTCATAACTCGGGCCAAAAGCGTTTTGCCAACCCTCCATCGTTTCAAGTTCTCGACTTCGTCTCGAATTTAAAACACGATCTCGGGGCCTGCAAAACGCCACTTTCGCCCCTTGTGACGAATTATACGATTTCTCTTAACCCAGTAGATTTTGTAGCATGTATACATCAGTGTTTGTTGCCTGCCAAGCAGGATGGCAGGAACACTCCTGTGTCCTTTTGTATTTCATTTTACGCCTCCCGAACGAATGAAGAGTAAAATGTTGGTATAGTTGGTATTTTGTGCATTTTCAAAACCATGCGCGACTTCGAAACAATAGTAAAGGCAAAATTTGTGTATCCGCCACATTTGGAGCAGGTGAACCAATTCCTAACCGTGTACAACTCCCACACAGGGTCACCCATCTGATGAAATGTTTGATTATGTGGGTGAGGCGAAACTGACTTTTCAAAAGCGGTAATCAATAAAGCAGCCGTGGCGCTGTGTTGTAAGCGGCTCAGGCTAGGCCCACGCGTCTACACCCCACATCTGCATGAGTTGGTAAATAACCCTTGCGTCACGTCTGTCTGTCTGCAAGGTTTACAACCAGGCACCGGGGACCGGCGACCGGAGGCGTGAGGGAAAAGTTGTCGAAGATGAATCAATGTTGTAGGTCAGGAAAAGTCTCGGAACGGCTTAACAATTTTTTAACCAATTTTGTCTTATTAATAAAAGTTTTACGTTAGCCATTTAAATATATTTTTTCGGCCATATATTATTTGTGTATCCTATACATGTGGTGGCTGATAGGGAAGAAGAGGAAAATCTTTTATTTAAGCATGAGTCAATCTGTACATCAAAATAAAGCCATCTATTAGTGGAGAACAGTGCCGCAAGCCTGGCCTTAAAAGGATGACCAAGACAAAAGTGGCAGGCCATTAAACTTTGTCATTGAAATCATGTTGCCCAGTGTTTAAAAAAAATCGTAGTAACATGATGCGGTACACTCAACTTTTTGAGATAGTGTTTCTGGAAAATTAAATTGGTCAGAATGCAATACCCTTAAAATAGTGTAGACATATTAATGACAAAAAACAATTACATTTTTCATCAAGACTTTCTTTAGGAACCGTCCATAATGGAAGCACAGATATAAACTTCTCTATGGATGGAAGTAGTAAGAAAACCCGTTCATAAGGATTCATCTGCATATTCATCTGCTTCACTGCACCTGCAGATTCCGTGTTCAGAAATATTGAAACTCCCAACCCCAAATCTTTCTTACTATTTTTTAGATCACTGTCCACTAAGGCATTAAAAGAGTTCAGGTATTACACAACTACCAATTCTTAATTCTTCTAGATTCTTAGATAGCTTCTAGTTAAGTGTTGCACATTTCAGTACCCCGATTTTTTAACCCTAAAGATGAACGTAGCTAGAGTCGAATCTACTCGTGTAATTCTATAAACCTTTCAGAAGCTATTTTGATTTGATGGTTCTTCAGAAAATAAAACAAGACTGTTATATATAAACTTTTACCAAAGGGCTGAAGATTACAATTTTATTCCTTCAACAAAATATACTTAAAGGGGCTAGATACTACAATTTTTATACTTAGCTCTGTAGAATTTATTACGCTTGACTTCCAACCCTCGAAAATAATTCAGATTCCCGAAAAACCTTTCAAACCTTCATATTACTGAGAAGCCAAATTACAAGGATAGAATTAATTGTAGATCAAGATAGAAACAGGTTGCGAATGCATAGGTCCGGTCTTGACACATATGACAGATTGTCCTGTCTGTCCTTCTGTCTGCTTGCAGTCTGTCTGTCTATCTGTCCGCAGACGGCGCCTTATCTGGCCTAAGTGTTTGTGTTATGTTTTGTGGCCAAGTTGCCTCACGTCCTCTACAATTGGCGCAAGCAACACCACTTAACTGGGTCAAGGGTTGACTAACAAATAGCGATATGATTCAAATAGGTTGCCTTCAGTGTCTAAGTAAATACTGCATTTCGTCATAGGAGTCCCAGCCGTTTAAGGATTGGCTTAATAGTCTTCTTTGAAAACTTATCCTATACTCTTATACGAGCAATGTTTGCTTGTTTGCTTGCTTGCACAATTATCTCAAAAACGGCTCCGACGATTTCCTTCAAATTTTGGAATATGGGGGTTTTGGCCACCAGAAATCGATTGGAGCTGGTCCCATAGCTGGGAAAAATCCGGTTTTCGCGCTAGAGCCCTTCAAAGATCCCATGTTATCCTTATGGAAATTTTTTTAACTGAACAAAAATCAGCTGATAACTGTAGATAAAATAAACCAATGTGTTACATCTTTAACCTGTGGTTTTAGGAAAATCATACCAATGTGCAGCAAACCTTCCGCCTGGCGAGTGAGCGGAGCGAACGAGCTTTGTGTGAGAAACGAAAGTAATAATTTTACCGAGCTTAAGCTCGGTCCCCCTGGTACTAGTTATACAAAATAAGTAACTTTTTTAATTTGTTTTTTTTTATTTATCGTGTAATATTTTGTATTTTAGACTACTTTAAAAAAAAATATTTCACAGTTTGCCAGCTAGTACTTTTACATAACAAAGTATAATGTATCCAGTTTTTAATCTTGTATTTCTTGGTGACTGTAATTGCTCAGTTTCTAGTCTTGCACTTTGAAATTTTAAATTATTATTTTTAAACAAATCACATCTTAACAACAAAACTCAAAATCAAATAAGATTTTACGAGTTTGAAACAACAACAAATATTTAAATGATAACTTACGGAGTTTTAAAAGTTACTATAAAATATTACCGTTATAACCGATGGTATATTTGCTACTAGGCCAAGTTTGTCGGTTTAATTTTTGGTTTGCAGTTTAAATACGGCACCTCCCCCCCCCCCCCCCCCCGCCACTCGCGATGAAATAAAATAAACTATAATTTAGCAATATTCCAGAAATGATGCCATCGATGGAACATGCTGGGTAGCTGAGAAGATATAGGCCCAGGCCTAGAGCTCTCCTGATAATTCGAAGCGTGCCTGTTCCATCCTGAGAAAAGTTAAGAGCTACATTTTGATTGAATGTCGTTTCTGGATCAAAGATTAGCCTTGTAATGGTTATAACGAGTCCCTGGTGAATTACGCGTTTCGGCGATGTCTACCAGCATCAGATCCTATACAAGATCACAAAAAGACCTATGTCATACCTTTTTTTAACACAAACACTTTAAAAAAACACATTTAAAAATGCTACCCTAGTTTGCAATGAAATTTCTTATTTTATTAATAGTTCAGACAAAAAATCTCCAACGCAAACGAGAACGGTTTTTGTTTCCTGCAGCGTTTGCAACACTTGCAGGTAACAAAGAGTAAAATGTTGTTTTTAAACACTTTTTTAACCATCAAAAACATTGTGGCGACATCCACGGAAGTTGCAGAAACTGACACCATTGCTCTTATGGGATGTAGTTCCCCGTTGGCACTACAGTCATCTTGTCCATCACACACACAATTCAGTCCATTCACCTTAATATACAATAGACAATCTTTATTCTGAATAGAATACAAAATAAGGTGTACATCTCAGTCGTCAACATTAAAAACTAAAAGGTTAACTTATGGTAGGCCTATCGTAAACTAAACAGGGTAAATTGCCAAGTGTGATCAGGTTGAAAGGAATTCCTGAACACTATAAAATTCCCCCTCAACTAAAAATTCCCTCAGATTCTGCTCAAAACTGGAACCTTTCATTTTCTTCATTTCCCGGCGAAGTTTATTGTAAAGGTACTGAATAATTTATTCCCCTTTCGGAAAGAGCCAGGCGATGTCTAGGAGTGCGGAGATCGTCACCATATCTAGTGGGATATCCGTGGTTTTACTACAACAATTGGGAAATTCTTAAAGGTTTACAAAGTGGAAAGTACTATTCTATAAGTGAAAGTAGAGGGGAGGGTAAGAATTGAGCGGAAAACTCCTCTGCATGATTGTAGAGGAGGCAGTCCTTGCATGATACAGACAGCTCTTTTCTGGACTAAAAAGACTTTTGACGCATGGGGAGACCCTCTCCACACTTATATCCCCTAAGTCATTGCAGAAAATAAGCATCCATAGTAAACTATGAGAAGGGCATTGAAATCCAAGAGTGGATGTAGGGTTCTGAGTGCATAGTTGACTTGACTTAGCTTACTGCACAGATGTGTTATGTGGATGTCCCATGACAAAATACTATTCACTGTTAGCCCTAGAAACTCTACTGAAGAACTCTCACTAATGTTAAATTCTGACAAAGAAATATCTTCAGGAGTTTTATTGACTGTAAGGAATTGAATAAAAACTGTTTTATCGGAGTTCAAAATAAGATTGTTGGCTGATAACCACGGTTGGAGTGCTTGTAGAGTTTCTATGACTCTACATCTCAGATCAGATGAAGGTCCTCCAAACAACAGTGTCGTGTCATCTGCATATAGTGTTGATTTTGCCAAAGGAAGATGTTTTACAAGATCATTCACATAAATTATGAAGAGTAAGGGCCCCAAAATGCTCCCTTGGGGCACCCCACATCTGCATTCAGCGTATTCAGAACGCGTCCCAGAAATGTCAACAAACTGCCTTCGGTCAGAAAGGTAAGACTTGAACCAGGCAAGTGCAACCCCACGAACACAAATTTTCTTAAGCTTCTCGGATAAGATCCCATAGTCAACTAGATCAAAAGCTTTTGAGAGATCGCAGAAAACTCCTAAGGCTGGTTCACGCTGTTCCAGACGTGATATTACATCATTTATGAAGGTTACTGCTGCTTGAGTGATTGATCGTTTAGCTCTGAAACCAAACTGATGTTCTGTAAGGATATTGTGGTTGTCAAGATGATTTAACAACCTAGTATATACAACCTCTCCAGTACTTTAGATATTGTGCACAGAAGAGCAACGGGCCGATAATTATTTACATCACCTGGGTCTCCCTTTTTGAAAATCGGAACAATCTTAGAGATCTTATAGATACTTGGGAAAATGCCTGATGACAGTATATATATATATATCGTATAGCTCATTTAGCCAACCACCAAGGTTTAAGAATAAGAAAATAAAATCTGCGGTGCAGAGCACCTGAGTCAATATGTGTAAAAAACTAAACAATAAAATAAAAATTAGATCTCTCTTTATAGAGTTAAATCCATTGCGCTAAGCCATTGCAGCCCAGCTTCACTTGAGCTATGCAGACCGGTGCACCTGATGACACTGAAACATTGAAAAGTTTGACGAGAGGGCCAAGAAGGGCGTGATAAACCTGTTTAAAGCTCCGTAAGTGGGTGGGTGTCTTGAGAAATGCATCAAATGTACCCTTGCCCAACACGTGATGCCGTGGCGGCAACGGTGGCATGTAACATACCGTGGCAGGTTATCTGCTCGGCATGTAGCGGGAGCAGGTGAGTGTTATCACATGGTTGCCACACAAGACATACAACCACACTGCCCGCCACCTCGCCATGGTTGTAGTGCACTCTCCACGCAATCTCACAGCACGAACACCGTGGCCAGTTTATGGTGTTGCAGGAGAACCCGATATTTTCACTAGCTGCTTCTTCAGGCAGTGAAAATTTGGTATGAAATATGATTAACAAGTGTTTCTGAATGATCGTACCTCTATAACAAGTTTTTCTTGTACCTCCCTGTAATTTACGTAATAAATTCATTGAAGAGTTTTTTCAACCCTCTGAAGTCACAATATTATCAGTACACCACGCACAATTATACCCAGACTGACATATTATAAATGTTCATGCCAAATTATTAGGCTACTTGATCTTTGCGTTTTATGGCTCAATATTGCCTCTTATAAAAGAATAATTTCCCAACCAAATAAATACTACATCTTTAATTTAAGAGTATTTGTTTTATTTATAAAAGGTATCTTTTATGCCACAAGAACTGAAAATTTTATAGCTTATAATTTTTTGAAAGTTACAATTTATACATTAGTGTACTGTATATAAGTTTTTATTCGTTCAGCAAATCTAATAAGATTTCTGAACAATTTCAAAGCTAAGGGTTTACTAGTTTTCCTTAGTAAAAAATTCTTTAAAAAAGCATGACGAATCTTCTGGACCTGTCCTGGCAACATTTTAGCCGCATTCCCCATACCTCAACCTAGTCCTGGACCCTCGCCAGGACTACTGGCACGCTCCTACCGGCCGATGGAGGAACTATTGGGATTACGTCATGGTCGACTTTGTAACGGAGGTATTCTGGAACGTGATCCAGAGGAGGTCTACAACCAAATGCGAGTTAGGGTTACGGTAGTTTTCGTAGGTCCTGGTTGGGGTTTATTATTTCGTTGAAGTCTTTTAAGAAAAACTACAGGACATAAAATTACTAAAATATACTAGCTCAAAATTCTTAAACTTTAAACAAAATTTATCATGTAATAAAAATGTAAAAAAAAAAAAAAAAACTAATTGTCTACTCGAAGAATACCCAAGTAGCAAAACAATATTGTCTCAATATTGTCGACAATATTTTTTCAACATTGATAAATATTTGGTCAATATTGAATAATATTTTAACAATATTGTTACAATGTTTTCACGCAACAAAATACATTGTCTAAACAATATTGTGGCAATATTGTTCAACATTGTAACAATATTGTCTGACAATATTGTTCAAAATTGTAACAATATTATCTGAAAATATTGAGAAAATATTAGCAAAAGGAAAATAAAATATTGCTCAAAACCCCAATAGCAAAACAAATTTAAAAAATATATATTTTTAATAGTTTGAACATACTTTCAGTTGACAAATAAAAACGTTTTAAAGCATCAAAAATGTCTCGGCGACAGGCAGGATTTGAACCCGGGACCTTCAGACTACGGTGCCGCGCCCTTACCAATTATGCCACGCTGCTTCATACTGAGGGAAGATTTGTTACACTATTAGGCCAGTTGATTCTCAAGTTCTCTTGTGTAAATGCATTTCCCGTGAAGGCCTATATTTATGTCGTCGCAAATACGTTAGGCCTTAACTAGGGTTTCCTTACATAAGAATTAGAAATATTTCATGTCATAAACAAAACATGTTTGTATCATGAGTAAATATTTAACAAATTACATTTATTATATTACAATCAAATAAAAATTATATCTAACAAAGTTACTAAACCATTACTGTATTTGATTGTTTCAAACTAAAGAAAACATCACATAACCAACAAAACACGACGATTATACAACAATAACACTTGCGCCGCTCTATAGCAACGAACCAGGTGACAAAATGTCATACGGCATTATTTGGTTATATAAAACCGAAAAAAACATCTCATAACCAACAAAACCTAAACATATACGACATGTGGTGAAATTTTCTTGGAGATAACTTAAAGTCTAGCCTTAAAGCATTTTTTGTGTTAGTATTTTTACATTTTTTGTCAGCCCTAAAAGGGTTAACAAACAATATTTTCCAAAAAATATAAATCAATATTTTAAAAATATTGTTTCTATTTTTTAACAACAATATTGTCCAAAAAATATAAATCAATATTTAAACAATATTGTTTCAATTTTTTGACAATAATGTTTTACAACATTGTCTCAACATTAATCAATATTTAGACAATATTGTTTCAATATTTTGACAATATTGTTTTACAAAATTGTCTCAACATTAATCAATATTAAAACAATATTTTTTCAATGTTTTCTGATTATTTTCTTAACAATGTTGTCGGCAATATTAAACAATATTGTTTTAATATTGTTACAATATTGTTTTGCTACTTGGGTAGACTCTAGAGTGACTTATATTGCAAATGTATAATGTCCGTCGATTACTATCGATAAAAGTCACAGATCAGTCTCAAATTTCAGTCGAATATTCTTTATGCAATTCTTAAGGCTAAGTTCGTTGTTGAAAACATTTGGTTGGATATTAATCAAATAAAAATAAAATATGACTTTTTAATTTTCCCCTATAAGAAATGCATTGGAGGCTGGAGGCATTTTTAGTCGTCGTTTCTTGAGACGTTTTGATTGGTCTACTGACCGGCTCAATTCCAGTCCAGTACAAATTATTGGATTCAGAATAGAAAGGAGAACGGGAGCTGAGTGAAGTAGTTTCATAAACAAAAACAAAAAGGTGGTTTTTCAAGAATCAAGTTTTTTTTAGTGTAACAGTCCCTAATGCAAAAGTTTAAATTTCTTCTTCGAATAGACGCTTACGGAAGGTATGAGCGTACTCCTAGTTAGTGTTAAAAAAAGTCTATTGTAACCATAATTGTAACTTACTAACAACCGTCCGAACTGAGTTGGCTTTCAAACTAGACTATGGTTTATGGAAAATTTAAAAAGTTAGAATTTATGTGAAGTAATACATTACTTCAGATAAAAACTAAAGGATTTATAACGATATATAGCGATGTTTCCCAAGCAAAATTACACATCTCGTACATAATATTGTTGGTCAGATGCAACGTTGGTCAGTTGGACAATTGGACAGTTAGCAGCCACCCTGCTGTAATATTGAATATGTAATAAATGTAATAAAAATCTTTCCTGCGTTAGATTGACTAATATTCAAATCAAATATTAATATTTTTAGATAGGCTATACGCTTGCACATTTTTAATGTTTATTTTCCCCTAAGGGATCATTCTACTCAGGCCTGAAATTTTTTTAGAATATTATACTTTAAACACCTGGAGAACTCTTGCAGTTGATTTTGCTAACACAAACAACGGATTTAAAATAATTATTTCGTTTAAAAAATCTATTAAAAATGGGTTTGTTTAAATTATTTTTTATTCAAACCATGCTTTTTATATCTCAAAGTTACCTTTAAAAAAACTGAGTTAGTTAGAAAAGTTAGTTAAAAACTGAGTTATATGAAACAAATTTCAACGGTCAGTATATTGTTTGCTTCCAAAATGTAAATTTTAAACTTAGTTTACGTACATAAAGTGCTTCACACGATGCGCTTTTCTGTGTAAACCTCTAATTATTTAAACTACGTTTGAAAAAGTATGCCCCTTAAAAAATAAATCTAACATTTCCGTTCATTTTAAGTATGTGCTTTAACTAATAATCCAACCAAGGCCTTCTTTAGAGAATGTTACAAAAATCTTTATAGAGCTAGACTACATAACCTAATGAGGAAACTACATACGGTAATTGATTACGGAGTTCATTTCATGTGCTGGATGTCATCAGACTTCTTTTTATTTTAAAAGACCCTGACCCAAGATAAGATTGCCTAATTTTCATTGAAAATTATTGAACCACTATCTATTGCGAAATTCAAATTGTGTTCGTACAAAGACCTCTAAGGTACGGCTACACATAGCAGGAAAGGATACGAGTAGTGTCAAATTGTTGGTGCTGGCTCAGTTCAAGGTCACCTGAGGGATGACGTCATCGAGGTCAATGACCTCACCGATGACGTCATCGATGACGTCATCGATTGCGTCATCGATGACGTCATCACTAATGACGTCATTTCTATGACGTCACACCCATGACGTCACAGAAATGACGTGCCGATGACGTCATCACCCCTTACGTCATCAAAATGACGCCACCGACTCCACTAAGGTCAAGGTCACGCTGAAACTTAAAATTTTTTGGCACTTTTGCCGTTTCTCGCACTACGCTCCGAGTTTCAGTCAGAGTCCCCGTGACCTTGACCACTTGGAGCGAATTTTCGACGAGAAACGGCAAAAGTGCCAAGTTAAACTCGAGTTTCTGACATGACCCCGCCTAAATGGGCAATCGGTTATCCCTCAGGTGACCTTGAACCAGCACAACACCAACAATTTGATATTACTGTGACCTTGAAAACCCAACAACGGAGCGCCGACACCGATGCGCACCCCACGACAGCCACCGAGTGACTGACTATCAGGCTCTGTGTACTCTAGGTATATGGGGAAGTGGAGGGGGAAATCTCAAGGTCATCCAAATGGAGTTTTAAAAAAGTTGAAGAGTAGAAAGACTACTCTTGTGCTTCCTGGGCGACCTCATCAATTTCCAACGGATCTGTAAACCAATCCGATCTGTAGCGGCAGGAGTCTAGAAAACAGGTGCACCACCCATCAGGTTGTCCGTAGCACTTCCGACAATTGGTAAGATTAGAGAAATGAAATTTAATACACCGCTGCGGACAACAAGTGTAAAAGTAGTGGGACTTGAAAATTTTGAAAGTCTGTAGTACCGGTGGTGGCAGCTGCTGGTTCTTGCATCTACACCTGCAACATCCGAAGCATTCACATTGCCGGCAGGCCAGCCCATCCACTTGCCACTTTGGTAAGAGGAAACACTTATCCTCACAGCAATAGGTTGTCCCCGTCTCTTCCTCCCAACGCTTCTTTGCACAATATGTGACGCCTTGTATCTCCAAACACCTATGCTCGCAACATGAGATGCGCTTACTTTCCATAGTTGATGTTGCTTTGACGAGGGAGCACGATGAAGTGATGCTGTGGTCAGTGGGAATGGGGTTTATATAAACTAAGGTGAGTGGAGGGGGAAAGGTCAAGGTCATCCAAATGGAGTTTTAAAAAAGAAAAGAGTAGAAAGACTACTCTTGTGTATCTATAGCGATTTCATTGATAGTGAGTGCTTCTGTATGCCAAGTTGATCTGTACTGACAGGCTCCTAAATAATGTTTGCAAAAACCTGCAAAATGATTGTTGCACAATTTGCAGCCAGTTAGCTGTTTTAATGTGAATTCAATGCAACGTTCAGGGCAACAAGTGTACTTATGCCCTCTCATCTGGTACACATGGAATGTCTTCAACTCCGGTTTCGGCTTCTTCCAAGACTTGCACTTACACATGCATTGACCAAAAGCTTCACATTTTCTACACGCCAGGCCATCCGCAACATCAATGTCATTCGGCCATGAAAAACATTTCCGTTCGCAACAGTAGTTGAGTTGACTCTCCATGTTGCTGTGGTGAAGGTGCGCGATGAAATGATGCTGCAGTCATTGAGAGTGCACCTTAAATAAACTCAGTGGAGGGGGAAAGGTCAAGGCCATCCAAACGGAGTTTTAAAAAAGATAACTAGTCGTCCTCCTCCTCCTCCTCATCCGTTGTACTTAGAGAGCTGTCAGACGAAGAGCCCCGTGCAGGTGCTCCCCAGATGAAAAACAAATCAATTTTAAAACGAAGACCAGGATCTTGCATCATCAATTCCTTTAATTTGTCACATACTAAGTCGACCTTGTGTAAGGTGTCAACAACAAGCTTCCAATTCGTTGGTTCAATATAACTTGTAGTAGAGTCTGCCTCGCTGATAACCACATCCTCCGGCCGTATTGGAGTGTAAAGATGTGTAAAGTTCTTTGGCTGTAGCTGAGGTTCAGGCTGGCTGGAAGTGGAAGGTTGAGTGTGGACCCCTGTCGCATCGAAATCCATAGTCATTCTACATTCAATGTTGGGGTTTTCGTTTAATACATACACCAATTTCTCATGCAACATATCCACTTCTGCCGAGTCTTGCAGATGAACATTCCAGGAAAATGGCCATTCTTCATCCGTAGTGGAGTCAACTCGAGAAAGAGTGCTGTCCGCCATGATAGCTAAGCAAGGAATGATGTGAGCTACAGACTGTGGTAACAGTATTGAAAAGTAGAGGGGGTAAACCAAAAGTACGTGGAGGGGGTATTTTCAAGGTCGTTTAATTTGGGTTTTAAAAAAAGGAAATAGTGGAGGGGGAATTCTCAAGGTCATCCAATTTAGGTTTTAAAAAAAAAAGGAATGAAGCTTACTCCTCTTCAGCCTCGTTGTCCCCTGCATCTTCATCAGCCTCATCTTCATCGACGTCAGACTCGCCGTAAGGATAGATCGGGGACATGGGCGAATATTGTGGAGATTGTTGACCGTTGTTGTCGTCCCCTTGCATTCTAACTTGGGACCAATCATAATTTAAATTCATTTGTATTATGATCCCAGGGTTGTCCCGCAGTATTTCCTTCATACGTTCGCAAATTGACTCCAAATAGTGTACACTATCGATCGACAGTGTCCAACCCGTACTTGTACCGACATCAGTAGTGGAGTCAGCTTGGCTGATGGTGTTGTTGTCTGCCATGGTTGCTTGTCGGACAAGGAATGACGGTTGATGTGATGCTCATGCAGGAACATGGTGAAGTGGTGGGGGGTGTGGTGGAGTAGTGGGGGAATTTTCAAGGTCATCCAAACGGAGTTTTAAAAAAAAGGAAAACTTACAAAGTAACATTGAAACTTTCCAATTGATGGTGGCGAGCGTTTTCTTCTGCAACCTTGCCGACACATGTGACTATGCCGTACAGTATGAAAAGTACAACCATAATAAGGCCGAACAATAAAAGATAGCCGTTGACTATCATGATATTTTCTGAGTGGATCTGTTTTCTTCTTATCGCCCTATCCTGCATCCTCTTCTCCAACTCGTGGACGAAGTCACAACATGCGTGAGGACATCTTTCATCTGTTGGTAGGTTTGCCATTGTTGATGTTGTCGGTGTGGCTGTTGAAGATGGAATGAGGTTTCCAATTGCGATGTGCCATGTACACCAATAGTCAAGTGGTGGGGGTAACAAAGCAGTGGAGGGGGAAGTTTCAAGGTCATCCAAATTGTGTTTTAAAAAAACCTATCTTGTTACTGAGCTTATATGTCAGTAACAAGATAGGTGTTTCTGCTCTTTTACTTCTTTAATATAATGAAAAAATATACATATTCTACAATGGTTAGGACAAGAAATGCAACTGCTAGTCAGCTGAAGTAGTCCAAGTTGTCTGGCTCGGTCTTCATGGACGCTGGTGAGGAAGCCGTCGAGGAGTGTCCAGGCTCTTCCTTTGACTGCCGGGTGTTCCGTATATTGCAAGCGTAAACTTGCACATTTATACGGTAGCCTCGTGCCACCATCAGCTGCAACTCCTTGTATAAGTCGTTTAGCTCCTGCTGAGTCTTGATGCTCACCTCCTCGTAACTTGCGCAACTAACGTTCAGAGACATCTTGATGTTGCTAGGTTGGCTGCTGGAGTAGAAATGAAGCCGAGGCACAGCGCTTGGAGGTACATGAAAAAGTGGTGGGGGTAATAGTGGTGGGGGTATAGAAAATCCAATTAAACAGTTCTAAACTTTTTCCATCGATACAATGGAATGGAACAAATAGCGCAGGTGTCCTTGTAATTTTCAAATCGAAACAGTGGCGCTAGAAATCCGAATTGTTTTATACCACCATCCTGTACGAATCGCCGAAGGTCTCTGACGGCGGCCTCGCCACAAGGCCTACAAAACTTTTCCCCGTCGTGGAACTTATACCAGGAGTATTCCGAATACCCTGTATTTTCCCTCCTGTAGCGTTTGACATCTTCTTTTATTGTTAGTGGGATGTTGTCTTGTAAACATGTTGGGAACAAGTCCTTGTGAGTTATAACTCGTTGTATGCAAAGCTCGTACAAGGTGCTCATCGTTTGCTAGTTGGCAACAGACTGACCGTTTTTCGCATCCAAGCAGGTTTGAATCCTAGTGCGGTAGTGGGGGTAATTACAGTAGTGGGGGTAATTGTGAAATGCAAAGGTCAAAGGTCAAGGTCACCCGCGAAGTTTAAAAAAAAAATGCAACATATCAATACGTGAAGTCTGTCACATATTGATATGTTGCATTTTTTTTTTTTTTTTTATTTTTTTTGTCTTTTATGATTCGTTTATTTATAAAACATTACAACAACAACATATGTACAACATTAAAACTTAAATCTAACACTGCTGCTTGTCAGCGATGTGGATGGTCAACTCTGTAGAATTGCTACCCGTGCAGCCGTGGGACACCAGGTATAGACACCCGGGTTGAATAGAGCGAAGATCCTCGTTTTGTAGAAGATGGACGAATCTCTTGGGCAGGTACACCTGGAACTTTGGTTCATCCCCCGGAGTAAACGGTGCCTCGCTGAGACTGCAGCATATGGCCTCCCCAACTGTAGTCTCCATCTTCTTCATAGCATGGATTATGTAGTGCTTCTCGTCTTTTAGTTCCGAGCACTTCTTTACAGGTAATATTGTTGACTTGGAGTGAGCATTGAACTGCTCGACCAAAGTCTGAAGGAACTGGTGAGATGCCATGGTCAGGTTACAGATCGTCTTCTTGCTCGGAGATGTTGTCGTCTCGGAATCTCGAGTAATACTCATGCCAGGTCCCTGTCTGCTCCCCACTTATATACTCTCCGTTACCCCCACCACTCCCCAATTCCCCACTTTGAAGGTAAGAGGCGAGTTTATAGGCATTTTTCAAAGCGCAATGTCTATCTTTATCATGTTCTGGGCTTTTTGTACAAATACATATGGTTTCCAGCATGTATTGATAATTCTTATCCAATTCCACATCATTAACCGGAACATGAGTAAATCCTTCGATCCATCTTTTCTTTTCCAGCCCCTTTGTGTAAATATTGGTAAACTTGTCTGAAAAGTGATGCATAATGTGATACAAGTCCGTGTAACTTGTAAAACCATCATACCAATCGATATGATGGAAGTGTTTTGAAATCCATCTGTTGGTAGTAGCGGCTTTACTAGTTAAAGACGAATAAGAACATGGTGGTTTAAATAAAAACGAATAAGGAACACTTGTATTCATGTCCAAAAACACAAGTTCTTTTATAATGAATCTATCATCATTACCACGAAACGCTTGAAACTCAATAATACCAGGCTTGGACTTTACTTGTTGTTCTTCTCCCTTGTCCATTTTGAAGGTCACACGTCTGCTCATTACGAAGTCAGGAGGTCAACTGATTTCCACACCACGGTAGGTACTACTTTTATACCAGGCCGTACAGTTGTTGGCGCGTTGGTGTATATTTAACGTGGGCACCGTCCCCAATAGGCCTAACCCCACAAAATGTTGGTTATTGTTTTAAAAACTAACCATTGTCATTTAAGTTTCCATCTTTATATTTTCCTTATTTTCATTTTCATCACTAACACTTGATTCTTCTCCTCCATCTTCCTCTTCTTCCTGTTTTACTGATTTCTTATGTAGTTGAGCGTACTTTTCCAATTGTCTCCACATCTGTACTTCATGAGGAACTCTATTAAATATAGAAGTATCCACAGGTCCGTATAATATAGGTGCGTCCGGTTGTTTGTCCAAAGTGTCTTCCAGATAATCTTTAATAATCGAACTTGAAAACACCAGTTGTCTCAAGTATCTTGTTATAGGTTCAGTAGCACAAGTTAAAATGAAAAACTCCTCTCGATTAAGTTGAATTTTGTTATCATGTCTTGTTGTGTCTCTAAACCGTAGCTGATGATCACCACGTTGTTTAATGATATCAATTTCCACATTTGAATCCAAAAGTCCTACTCTTGTCTTTCTTCCAAACATGTTACTACTTAAATAGCATTCTAGTAGATGCAAATGTTTCATAAACGATTCCCAAGCACTGTCCGTAAACAAAATCATTTTGGGTCCATGAGTTAAAATTACAGTAGGGGAATAATCTGTAGATTTCATAACACCGATTAAAACACTTTTATCCAAACTGGAAGAGATTGGGTAAAATATTCGCAAAAATACCTCACTCAATATGTTTGGAGAAATATTATCTTCAATATCCCTTTTTCTCTTTTGTATAGTCTTTCTTCTTTTACCTTTTTCTTCAACATTATTACTGGCGTGAAGTTGTCCGCAAACGTTTTGTTCACCTCCTTCCTGGTGACCTTGAGGATCTAAAAACTCAGATATCTCCTTCTCAATATCTACCACATTTTCAGGTGTACCACTAGGAGAAGCCATATTGAATACGATGCTACCCATACAACAGTAGGCAACAAACTGATGAGGAGCGGTCTGTACGCTCTGCTTTTATACTCGCGGAATGAAACAAAACCGGTTCTTACAATACATTTTTAACAATTCCAGTTAAAGGTGTGTATGTTACGATTTTATCATGTAGAATTAAACAGTATGCAGTTGTATTAGCCGGTATAGCATCGTTGAATTCCATTTCTATTTTTATATCCACACTTGAAGACTTTACTGATTCATTTTGTTTAGAACAATCGATTACAACTATTGGGTAGGCATCGAAATATTTGTCAGGTGGTAATAAAGGTGTATTTGTTTTACCGTAATATGAACTTTGGAATCTCGCGTACATATCGTACAATATACTGTATTTCTTCTTAGTGAATGACACATTTAAATTGTCGTATGGAAAGAATTGTGAATTTAAATAAACTTTAATATTTTTCAAGTCACAATGATCAAATTGTCCTGCATGTTTAGTAATGGCGTCTCTTCTACCTGTTTGTAAACCAAATATAATATACCTGGCTCGTTCTACATAATTCGATGTTTTAACAGTCCAAGTGTGTCGATCCGTAGTAGGTAAACTGGGATGCTCATGAAATTCCCAACTTCTAAATGGAATAACAATATCACGATCGGCTTTTAATTTTCTTAAAAGTAGCATTCTATGCTCGTCAGCCAATTTAACATGTGGAACTCTCCATACAATTTTGTCTAATTTTAATTTCCATTCTAAAGTCGCATCTGTAGTAGCATCTGCAGCTTTAATAATGTCTTTATCGTTAGAAGATCTCAACAAAACTAATTCTTGTTTAACGTTTAATATTATTTTCCTATAATCTTCAGCAAAACCAAGCAGCAAACGTAATGGAATATGAAAATCAAAATATCCATTTGGATTTGGAGTGATCGTGTCAATCGTAGGTAATACCCATCCGGCAGGTTTAAGTAAATTGGTTTCATTGGGTGTTATAGATGTTAATCCTTTTAAAGTTGTCGTAATACCTACTTTTTTAGTGGAATCAACTGTTACACCTGATATTTCATATCTAATTTCATCAAATAGGAAAGCCATAGGATTATTTATAAATGGAACTGTTGTACCAACAGTAGTACCGTCCTTTTTAGTAACTTGTCCTTCAATATACAAGTAACTTTCACATGGTAGTGTGTAAATGTCTTGATTTTGTATGGGAATACGAATTTCATCGTTATTGTTTAATTTCGATGAAGTGTAAGGGTTGTGGGTGTGATATTCTTTTTCCCATAGGGTTTCGTCGAATGTTGGACCCTGCGCTATATCCAGTATATCCATACTCGGTTAATTTTAATCCAATTCTCTCTAAGAAACGAATGTTCTCGCGTGTTAACTCCTCCACAGCTGAAGAGCTACTAATGCGGTTTCCCGTAGGTTGTTCGCTTTTAAATGTTAAACCCATGGTTTTGTATTAAAGTGTCGATTTTAAATGTAATCTAATCGTAATAGGCTCTTCTCTGAAGTCTACCAAGTTACCGTCTTGATCCAATACGCTCAACACGATGTCTGAAATGAAAGTGGTGTTCAACGGTAGATATACCAGGTTTTGTGGCTTTTCAACAATTTTAAATCCAGGTGGTACACTTGGGTAAAAAGTATGTATGATGTGGGTGTTAGCCCCATCCCTGTAAGCACCTTGTATAATGTTACAAGTTATGTCTATACTATTGACTTTTAATATTGTTACTGTTTTCTTACCGGAATGTGTTACATCTGGTTCTAAAACAGGCTCATCGTTGGAAAATCCTAATAAATCACCAATTGAGTTTGGTTGAGTGAAATCTATATAATATTTGGAAGTAATTTCAGCTTTCATCGTATTATTATTACCTTTTAATGTTATATTGTCTTTTCCCATTTTAGTTTGCAAAAATTCATTTATATGATCAATTTCATAAGAACCTGTGGGTAACCTGCACTCTTGTAAGTCTGTAAATTTTCCACTGGCATCCTTTCCCTTATAATAATGCAATACGTTATTTTTACCTTCCGTAACATTGGGGATAGAGTTGTAAGTTGTAAAATCCAATAGTGCCGCCTCCCAAAACCTTCCTTTTTGCAAGCGTAACGCTGGAAAAAGGATACTTCGTAAAGTGGACGATTTTCCTGTTAATGATACCGTATAGGAAGACATCTCAATAGTGACTGATACTTTTAGCTAGAAATTCCAAACATAAATGGCCGCATATTGAAGTATTATCAGGTTGTTCTCTTTTATAGTTATAATATATGTTTTTAGCAGATTTAAAGTAATTTTGAAGTTCTTTTGGTGGTGGCAAATTACCGAAACTATCAAAATAATATACATTGTTATTTAGTTTCTTATAACAAACCCAATGGGTGCCAGGCCCTTCAGTATTATCCAAATTTACAATTCCAGTCTCATTTTGCCACATTTTCTTTGGTAAACTGTCTTTCATAAACACACCGCGGAAAAATGGTATTTTTAAACAGGAAATATATTTAAATAATTCAATATTGGTTAATGCTTTATGTGGTATGACCAATTGATTTCTTTCATTTAATATGCACGATAAGGTCTTAGGTAAAGACCTGCCCCGTTTTTTACCATTGACCACACGGTGGGCTTCTTCCTGCCTTTTCTTGTAGATCGTCGTCTTCTTTTTATATTTCCTCCATGTTTTCTTGTGGTTGACCTCCTTTTTACTCTCCTTCTCCTCCTTCTTCCACCTCCTACTGCTGTTTTAGCCTTCATACCTGCTGTTACTGCTAAAGCTGCTGCTTTTTCTGCTATGCTAGCGTCACTTGATTTTACTCGTTGCCAAGCTATGTCCGCAAGCCTTTTGTCAGCTATTGATCTATTTTTTGAATCGGCAAACGTGGAATATGCGATATCGTGTTCTTTACAAGCCTGATCTAACTTATTTATGCCAGGATCGCCTCTTTCCAGTCGTTTTTTCAATTTAGTTCCTGGTCCGCAATACTGATAACCTCCCGGTATATGAAATTCGTATGGTAATGCGTCTATTGCTCTATTTACTATGGATCCTACTGGAATTCGTTTTAAAGCTTTACTTAACAGAGAAACCGCTGTGGACGTGATCCCACCTCCTCTCCTTACAGTGTCTCTATATGGACTGATGTACTGGAACGTCATTATTGTCCTTTTATAATCGCAATGTACAACTTATGTGTTACCTCTATGACAAGTTGGACATAAATGAAGTCGTTTATTGTGTTCTTTCATTAAATATCAAAATCACCCCAATCCGATGATCTAAACTTTTTTGTATGAGGGTTGATAAAATAGTTTTGAACAATTTCCCGTTTAATCCAAGTACCTCTCTCAGATTCCAACAAAGGAGTACGACCTGAACGAATACCAATAAGATTGTATACATCAAATAATGCATTTCCTAAAACTTTTACAAGAAAATTAACAGTGACAGCATTATCCACATGTTCAGGGTCTTTAAGGTCTGTTATACGTTTATTATTACAAGTATACACTTTGCTATCCATTTGTGATAATGTGATAGCCTGTCCTACAGTTGCAGCATCATTTGCTTCTCTTCCTTGCGCCATGTTTGTTAATTTTTTATTACTACATATAAAAAACGCATGGTAATTATTTGGATCTAGATGTACTGTTTGTCCTAAGGCAGCCGCGTCTCTATCTGCATGACCCCATGACACATTTGATAACCTTCCATGCCTGCAATCCCAATAAGCGTTTTTGTATGTCAATAAATGAAATTTTTCATTACCTTGAATAAAGTCATCCCCTTGCTTTGATAATACTTCATCTCGTTTTGCAAATCCAGTTGTTTCTTGTTTTAAAGTCTCTTTCATTTGACCCACTGTTGCACCATCAGATGGTGCTGAACCATCTTTTACATTCGCCAAACAATTGCCAAGACAATCGATAACTCCCACATCACGTATGACACAATGATCTTTTATATATTTGAGATTTACAGCATCATTTTCATTTTTTGGATAACCTATATCGTTAATAACAAATTTATAAAAAGAAAATCCATCTTTTGTCTTTTCAGGTATCAAAGAATGTAAATAGCGTCTATTTACGCTGTCTTTTGCATCTTTAGGGTCATCTACGTTGGATATACGTTTATTGTTGGCACTATACGTTTTCCCATTGAATTTTAACGTATTTTTTAATTCAGATGACAAATAACCTTTGTTTATCGCATCACCGTTTTGATTTGGTTTACCAACGTTGATAATTCTATGATCTTCTGCGTCATATGTGTTATTTTGTAGTTTTAATGTTGGCGATATCTTTTCCTTTAATATTTTTAGATTTATTGCATCGTTTTCATCCGTAGGATCTTTTATGTTTTTTAACCTTTTATTACTCATATCATAATCTCCATCAGGTGTTTGTGGTAAACCAGCACTTCTTTTTAAACTATTGGCATAATATAACCCATCCGAGGAGTAACGTCCGAACTTGTCGACGCTCATGGTGCAACTGAATAGTATTCTAGGGAGTAACGCATTTTTATGAGATTACCCCACGGTTTCGGAGTTCATCCACTAAAGCCACCCATTCGTTTTCCAATCCAGTATGACCCGCTTCTTTAGCTTCATGTATTAGTTTCATTCTATCCACCAATTTATTGATATTATTGTAATAAATCACATTTGTGTTATATAGTTTCTTCATTAAACCTGTACCCGTAACGGACTTACTTCTTTTTCTTCGTTCCTGAGCACTTACATCCAAAGTGGATGCCATAAATCTTCGTTTTACAGGTTTTCTTTGTGTTAACGGCATTGTTTGTCTTCTAGTTGGTATTAACTTGGATACAAATTCTTTATATTTTAAAGACTTAGATCTAAAAGGAGGCTGGTCAGGTAAATACTTTCTCCTATATGCATTTGTCTGTTCCAAAATATTTTTATATGCTTCCATGTCTTTTTCTTTCACTACCGATACTGAAGGCTTATTTTCAAATAATAATTCAAATAATCCTTTTGTGCCCTTATACCTTTGATCACCAATGACAATATTATCATGTTCGTCAACGTTTAACGGGCTATTACCTATCATTAAACCGTCTTCTGTTAATCTCGCTCCATAACTATGGTAATTCTTATTAGGAATTGTTCCGAGTAACATTTTTACCATGTATTTCCTTCCTAAAGGTCCTTTGTTATGAATGTTTTCACCCAATAAGCTTATGTTTGACGGACCTTCCCTTGTCTCTTCTTCTTTTTCCTCTTCACTAGCAGTTGATACAACTTCATGTCCTCTTTTGGCTTTTACTTCATATAATTCTTTTATTCCACTATAGTCCGGTGATTCTAGCTCTCTTTCGGGTTCTCCACCGGTAAAACCACTATACGTAGAGGATTCCAGGTCTTCATCACTAAAATCTTCTGATTTTACATTTTCTCTTTCAAACTTCGTAATAGGTGCAATCGCATCTCCTTCCAATACAGGTTTAGCAAATTTTTTGTTTAATTGTTTCAAGGGTTCAGTAATAGGTTTAAAAGTAGATTCAAGGAATTTCTCCCTCTCGCTAATACCTAGTTTCAATGCTCTGTTTTTAGCCCGAATAGAATCACTAAGTGATTTTATTTCTTTTACTAATTTTTCTTGGTTAACCATGTTTGTAGCAAGACGTGTTGTACAACAATGAATGTGTTATACCACGTTTAATGTATTAATATAAATTTATCAAATCCTATCCTGTATCGACCATTGTTTAGCGGTTGTTCCTTCATAATTGTTAGGAACCCATACTTTTCAGCCCAAGCCTTTCCACACAACTCTTTAAATCGTTCAAATGTCATATCCGCATTTACATGATCAAAATATATATGTTTTAGGTTGGTTTCGTCCTGTTTAAATACAATTAACATGTTTGCATTGTCTCTAATGAGTTGTTTAGGTATTTTGCTGTAAGTTTGGCCAATATAAATGCTATCTATGTTGTTATGTCGACCCATAGCGAAGTAATTCCTTATTGTGTTTTGGTTTTCACAAGATACATCGTCGAATATAAACACGGAGAATGGTTTAGCTTCTTGTGGCTGCATGACACTCTCGCTTGCATTAAACTTTAAATATTTAACTTCAGGCACATTAGTCAGTATTTTTTCCAATAATTGATACTTTGGTTGTTGTAGTGATTTTGAAAATACATATAGATTGTTAAATCGTAATCCTTTAGGGTTTGTAATCAAATTGAATACTACATTAGTTTTTCCACAGTTGGAAGGTCCGGTAACCAGACAACGAACGGTGTTTGGTAACAAATTGCCATGCTTCCCACTATTGAATTCTGAATTATCCACTGTGAGTTCATCTATATTATTAATAGTAAAACTCTCTTTTTGTGGTACTATCTCCATCCTTTGTAATGGTTCAACCTAAAATGATTCTCTATCGTTATATCAAATCCTTTTTAGGTATCCAAGAATCTTCCGTCTTATTAAATCCTACCCATCGTACTTTGACCTTATCTTTTTTCCGTTGCAACACCTTTTCAACTAAATATACATCGCCTACTGTTGATTTTAACATTTCATGTCCATAAAACCCTCCTTCAAGCAATTGTCCTTTATTATCTTTTAAAATATATGTCTCAGGTACTGTAGGTTGTACTTTGAATACAGTAAAAACCTCATTGGTCCAATTTGGCAGGTATCTTTTACTGAATACACCTTTATATTTACTTATTCGCACTTTATCACCCACATTAAATTTTTTAGGCTTTAGTTTTTCAACTTTTGGTTTAGTATTCGTTTTTATACGTTTTAATACAAGGTTTTCATTTTTACTAGTTACTTGGTTTGGTTTCATCCCGATAGTCCTATGAAATTTGTTATAGTAATCGTTTATAAGTTTTGGTAACATATCAATCCATATGTGCGATCCTCTGTTGGAAAACATTTTATACATTGCACTTTTTAAAGTTCTGTTGAATCTTTCGATTATTGAGGCTTTTACTTCTGAATTGGTTGAATAATGGTTTATATTGTGTTTTTTCATTAAATTTGCAAATTCCTTATTAAAATATTCTTTTCCATCATCTGTTTGTAAATGTTTAATAGTATGTTTGTCTCTTTGTATAGCTGTTTCCATTGCTTTTGTAACACTTTTGCCACTTTTATCTTTTAGTGGTAAAGCATCTGCCATTTTTGAAAAACAGTTAATAACAGTCAATATGTATTTATATCCTTTATTTTGTTTGCTATAAGGAATCATTTCGATTAAATCCGCTTGATATAAATCATTAATTCCTTTTATCACCGTATTTCTTCGTGGAAACTTTCTTCTTGCAGGTTTATGAAGTTCGTTGACAATTTGTTGCTTTAAGTCCTTCATATTGCAGGTTTCAATGTTTGTTGTATCACATGTATAATCACAATGAATGTTGTTTTAAATATTCACATCATTTATATGGGTCAAGGTCATCCAAACTTGTGTAAAAAAATGGGGAACACGGCGTTGGACTTGCCGTGTTCCCCATTTTTTTACGGAAGGAGAAAGGAATAAGGTCGTAGTTGTAGAAGGACGAAGAATAGGTTACTAGTTGATAGGGTTTAGAGAGTAGTGGCCAAAAGGAAGAGTGTGGATTTTGTCGGGCATAATGTATCTTTTATCATCCCGAGCTGACAACGCTTTTTTAATTTCGGTGACACTGTAGACTTGATGCTTGAAGCTTCGGATATTGTTGAATGTTGCTGATATCGTAGTATCTTCAAACAAACAAGTCTTGTAGTGGTCAAATGTCACGTGTTTTTTCAAATAAGATGTCTTCACTCCTTTTGCTTTCTTCACTGTCGGTGTGTTGTTCTCGTGGTACATCTTAAATGAATACAATTTCGCCATCAGCGCCACTATTTCTTCTAAAGGCATTCCATTTGCTTCATCTTTGAATTTTCCAATTACTTTTTTATATTTTTCATTAAAATTTGGATGGTTTTTCGGATAGTCAGAAAAATCGAAATCTTCTTTGTATGGAAAAGTCCTTAGGTCTTCATACATGTCCAAAGTCTTTATCCAGTAGATAAACGCGTCCGTATCCATGTATGCGACTCCAATGTTTTCCCTTCCGTAATGTTTAACCATTTTGTTATAATGGAAATCATACATCAGGGTTTTACTTATATCCAAAATCGACATACCTATGTATAACGGACGGTCCATGACTATTGTTGTTTTCTTCATACTGACAGCGACTAGATTTTCGTTTATAATCATGGATGTTCCGAAATTTGGTTTTTGCACTAATTTTTCCAATTTCCTAGGATCACTCACTAATTTTACATTTTTGTGTTTTCTTTTGTTCTCCAAGGTCTTCCCAAAGATGGCATTGTTCATTAATTTATAGAAGTCCTTTTCAAATGCTGTTGTCGCTGCAGCTCTTCTTGCAGTGTTGGAATCAATATATGGTTTCAACCAACAAGACTGGGTGAATTCAATTGCTCTATGAATTCTCACTATACGTAGACCCAATTCAAGAGCCTGTTGAACTACCCAGTAGTGAGCCACATAGCGATCCTTATTCTCCAAGGTCATCATCAATTTTGGCCATCTTCCTGTCGGTGAAACTTCAGTCTTGGCTAGGAGAGGCAAGTCGTAGTGATGGTCATGAAGGTGCTCCGGGTATTCAAAATCACAGTCCAAAATATAGCCTTTTGGACCATCCTTTGGAATCTGTGAGATGTCTCCGATGGTGGCCGGGTCGATCCACTTGAAGTCAGCGTAGGGAAGCGGATTTGACATTGCCCAACCATAAAGGTTGTTTGCATCAAAATAGCCAAGGTAGACCGATGGTTGTTGCTCGTCGAAGCCGGGGATGTACTTGTTGTTGGCTTTGACATGACGTGTTACAGCTTGTGTCAAACCGCCCCGTACACCAGATTCCATCATGAGCACCATATCAATATCCGTTAGAAGTTCCAGTCGACAGTTGGTTGACTTTAGCATAGCTTGCCATGCTAATCCTGGAGATGTGTACGAGTGTAGAGGGTCCAGTCCATAGGCGGAGAAGCAGGTGTTTCTGAATTCTTCCATCACATCGCACAGCAGAGTTACGTCCAATTTTATATAAAAGTCAGAATATTCCCCTAAGGTTTGAATGTTTAGTTGGTTCCAAACATTACATGCATGATTGTAGTCTTCAACGGAGATTTCACTTTCGTTTAATTTGCTGTTGAAGGCTTCAATCGGCGGTAGACTGGTTTCTTCAAATTTTTCTGTAGAAGTTATGTAATCGTAGGGGAACACTCCTTTCCGTAATACTAGGTCTAATTTATCTTCAGGTACAATTTTTCTGGTTTCTTTTAGGTCTTCTCTTCTTAGGTTCTCTGACAATTTGGCTAAACTAGATGCCATAAATCTGTAAGAGTCTACGAAGCGAAGTTTAATTTTACCTACTGTTTTTGAAAAGCTGATGTACTTTTCCAATGTTGTAGCAAGAACATCAATTTTACCGTCATCTCTTCCTAACTCCGGGATAATAAAGTGGGAGTCGTAGCCGCTAAGATTGTGTAAAACGACAGGAATAAAGTTTGGCAGTTTGTAATTTATATTGCATGAATTACAAGCAGCTCCTCTGTATAACCCTGTCAGGTGATCGTGATCTCTTACTTTTGGATTTTCTTCACTGAACATCTTCTTGCATAAATAGCATCTTGTCGCTAAGTTGTATTCTTCTTGTTGATTTTGGTTTAAAGGTTCCATAGGTACAATATTACCGAACAAGCGTTGAACCTTTCCAGCAATATCGTACAGTTGGTCTACAAAATACTTAGCGGCTTCTTCACCACGGTAGAGTATTGGAGTGGATGTTAAACCATAGTCTTGCAATTGGTTTTCAGACAAGGTTGATTTAACTAGTAAACAAAAACTGTTGGGCTGATGCAACTGATATTTTGTTCTTCTAGTCACTTCGCCGTCCGGCAGCTCCTGTGGTACTAACGTTGATTCAAAATCTGCATAGACCACTATTGGAATTCGGTATTGGTGAACTGTCTTGTTAAATTGTATTGAAGCTCGGGTAGGCGGTGGAAGACTTATCTTTACTTCATAGTTCTCGTTGCAAAGTCTTTTATGTTCCAATAACCAGTCCAATCCTCCACGTCTTGAATCTTTCCAAGAAAAGCAGAAACATCTCTTGCAAACTGTAATCCTATTTACTCTTTTGGTCAATTGTTTTACAACTAACGCTTCAAAGTCTTTTATCCATACATAATGGGAAATTTCACCCTTGGTTATCAATAGCAAATCCGTATGGTTTCTTTGCTCAACCTTTACTACCCGCAAAGGATAAACGTTGTTGGAATCATCCAGACCAAAAACATTGACTGAAACGCCAGGATTTTTCTTTTCAAATTTGTCAATATCTTTTAAAGTAACTGGGTAAGTAAGACCTTGAAAGTTGTAGCGGTGTTCATTTTCGTAGTATTCTCTACCAACTCTACAAGGATTGTTTTTAACATACTTGGTTAACATTGCATACTTGAAACATTCATTACCCTCATTTTGAACATTTCTACACGAGTTAGTGTTTTGGATTTTCTTTGGTAGAGGGATAAAACTACTACCTCTTAAACCATATCCATGTTTATGAACCCTAACATCCATACCTTCGATTGATGACAAAGTCCATCCAGATCCTCTTCCTTCATGTTCTTGGAGTTTGGTTATAAGTTCCTCCAAGCATTCTTCAATAATATCATCAATGTCGGAGGTGAAGGTAAGGGTTCGGTTTTTGGTAATGAATGCTCTCAATGCTGTTTCACCATCAGTATTGTTAAACATAGCCTCTAACACCATTCCAAATTTAATAAAATTTAGCCTTTGTAATTCTTCCCTCAACGTTTGACCAACAAGTTCCTTAGCCTGGGTTATGAATGTTTCCAATTCCAATTGAACGTTATTAATTTTGAAATGTGTTACAACTCGTCCTGGCAAGGCTGTGGTGCGCAGTTGTCTTACATCTTCCAGTTCTTCTTCTTCCATATCCTCTTCTTCGGTGTCCTCTTCTTCGGTGTCCTCTTCTTCAATAGGTCTTGTAGCAGTAGATGGTCCAGCACCAGCAAATTGGATCACACTAGGTCTTCTTCTTTGCATTTGCTGTAGATAGCTGTCCCAGTAGTCCGTCTGCTTCTGGTGCTCTTCCAAAAACCGGTCAATTGAGTCTAAGTCTATTTCATCCATGGTAATATCTTCTTTTCTATCTTCGTCTTCATGTAATTCTCTGTGTATGGTGAAAAGATCTTCGTCTTGAAAGATTTCCCCACAAATGTCGCAAAGAGCCATTTCAAACAGTTTGGCTTTGAATGCACACTCTGTGAATGTCCACGCAATAATGAGCAGCGCACTCCACCGGGACCCTTTATATCCGAGGCAGATAGGTGGGGAAAGTGACGTCATATGGAAACAGGTTATCACTCATGTGCTAAATTTAGCCTTTACACAACCGTTTGTAATACATTTATCAGTAGGCTTGATAAATTGATGATATTTGGTCTAGATTCAATAATTTGTACAAGTTTTTTCAAAGATGTCTGTTTGAGCAAGTTTATGTAGGTCAAGGTCATTTGGAATTATTATTTTGAGCGGGGGATAGAGCACTAAGCAGCATCATTTACTACAAAGTGCTCTATCCCCCGCTCACATTCTTTTTTAACTTTTTGTTTAAACTTTTTACAAGGGTGAAACATCACCATCAGAGTCGGAATCATCCTCATCACGGAATAGGCAGCGATGACAATACATAATTCTTCTGGCAACTAACATCCTATCCATTGGACGATGGGGAGTGTCTTGTTCTTGTTCTTGTTCTTCTTCTTCGATTTCCAATTGGAATTCCATTTCCGACTCAGATGACGACTCTAATGTTTCGTAGGCATGCAAGTCCACCTCATTGTCCGTTGAACCAGCTTCGTCAGAGTCCGTTTCAATATCCATTATCTCTTCCTCCTCCTCTTCTTGATCAACCGCAGGTAGTTGGTCCTCTACTTCTATAATTTCTAGAGGTATTACCTCCAGAATAGAGACAATTCTGTTGCGATGGAACACGGTGTTGTCAAGTGGAGCCATGGTATGGAAGTGTTGTATCCATCCAATTTGCTTACCCTTTTTATACCCCCACCAACTATACAATTTATGTGGGTCAAGGTCACGTAAAGATACCCTTTGAGCGGGGGATAGACCACTAAGCAGCATGCTAGTCCATTGCCGCAAAGTGATCTATCCCCCGCTCTATTCCGCAGACCACACTCAAGTCCAAGTCCACATCCAAGTCCACATCCATATGTTACACTTTATTATTACTGCCACCAAGTAATTGTCACTCGCACATTTACTTGGTTTTGATAAAGGTACTGCACAAACTCCATATTGGTTGTTTGTTCGTTATACAAATGCATCATGAAATATGCAATCTTATCGATTGCGGCATTGTCCAACGGTTCGCAATTCACAAGTTCCAATGTGCCCTGGCTGGTCTTCTCCTCTATAAGTTCCACCACTTCGTTGATGTCTTCTTCCAAGAGGATGAACTCAACACTGAAGCTCTCCATTGTTGTTGATAGTGTCTAGACAAATGCTTGACTAAATGCTTTATTCATCAGTCCTACATATATACCAATTTCCCCCTCCTATTACCCATTCCCCCTCTACCTTTATATGGGTCAAGGCCATCCAATAATACCCTTTGAGCGGGGGATAGACCACTAAGCAGCATGCTAGTCCATTGCCGCAAAGTGATCTATCCCCCGCTCTGTATTCCACACAAGTCCTAGTCTTTACACACACACACACACACATAAGCCCCCAGTCTTTTACACTTACTCATATACTCTGTCCTCCCTGCCAATTAAGAGTTCCCCATGTTTGCCACTATTTTCAATTAACCTTTCCAAGTCCCAAAACACAATGTCCAAATTAACCAAGTTCGCTCGTCCAATTTGAAACACACTATTCCCCCCAAAGTCACTTGCTCTCACTTGTTGTCCTGTATACTGCTTCTTCTTCCACGCTACAATCACTACCCTACCTTCTTCAACAACCATTCTTTTAACATTATCATACACCTTCTTCAACATCCCTCTACAGTTTAAATAGTTTATGGTTACATACTCCCACTCCTTACCAATGATCAGTGATCCACTCATTTTCTAGCGTTCCACTGGAAGGTTCAAAGCAGAATGAAGTCGGGATGTACAGACCCCCCTCTTTTATACCAGTTAACCGGTTGTCCTTGCTGTAAAGTGGGTCAAGGTCATCCAATGCTACCCTTTGAGCGGGGGATAGACCACTAAGCAGCATGCTAGTCCATTGCCGCAAAGTAGTCTATCCCCCGCTCTGTATTCTACACACACACACACACACACACACACACATGTCCCTGTCCAAGTCTTTCATTACATACCCAATATATATTCAGTTCCTTCATCATCACTATCACTCATCACTGCTTCCACAAACTCCACAGGATTAAAGTTAAATTGTTTCAATTGTTCTTTTAAGTTTTCAATTTGTTGGTCCTTTACTTCTAAAACACTGTGAAGGTGTGATATGTAGTCCGCTGCCTCGTTGATGCTTGCTACTCTCGGATCGCCTAACTTCAAGCTGGGAACTACACCCTGCAGCCTGTAGTACGCCATACGCCTTTCTTGCTCCTGCCGTTGACCAGGACTGAGCAAGCCTTGCCCGTCTTGGCTCACCTCCAGCAAGGTCCGTAGCATTGGAGCTTTGCAGGCGTTTGCCCGAGCAACAGTTATGCTGTGGAATGGTCGAGCAGGTCCACGAGTAGCAGGCAGGACGTTGGCAGCACGCCTTCTTGAAGAAGAAGAGGAAGCCTGAGAAGTTTTGCAGTTGGAAGCCATGTTGAAGTGAGGTATTCAGCTAAGCGATACAAAGCAGAATAACCAAACTGCACATCAATACCCGTATATATACACTTATCAGTGGTGGGGGTACTAGCTAGCCTTGGTAAAGTGGGTCAAGGCCATCCAAAAAACATTACCAGAACGGGGGATAGATCACTAAGTGGCATGTTAGTCCATTGCCACAGAGTGATCTATCCCCCGCTCTGTATTTCACATTCACGCACACATTCATACATACACACAAGTCCCAGTCCAAGTCTTTACCCACACACCTATCCACTCTCATCCTCACTATCATCACTGTCCAACAGGCTTTCACACTTCTTAATCAGTTTTTCCCATTTACTCCTGACATAAAGTAGCTCCCTGCGAGTATTCTCTAGCATTCTGTCCCTTTGCTCTATCACTTCGTCGTACCACTCGATGATGTTTGGTGGAGTCTGAGTTGATGCATCCGTCGTGGTTGGTTGAGACGCTCCGCTGCTCCGCAACTCCTTCCTCACAGGACCAAAGCCGGAGAATCGGACACGACTTCTTGACGAAGGCCCCGATCGGATTGGTCCAATGCTCGGGCTGGAGTTGGAGGCGACCGGGCCAGAGGTAGAGGCTGGGACGTTCATAGCAGACATGGTGGTGTTCAGCTTAACGGTGTAAAGCAGAATGAGAGGACGGTTGATCACCACTCCTATATATATACCCATTTTTAGTGGTGGGGATAACACTGGGGGGGGGGGGGGTTAAAAGAAATTTTGCTTAGTCTTCCCGGTCATCAGTTTTACATACCTTTAGCACACCCATTATTTTGGTTTCTTCAATAACTTTACACACCTCAAACACCCAAGCAAACAGCTCATCTATGTTGTTATAATTAATTTTTGTCCAGTGTTCATACTTATGAGTTTGGTTGTTTATAATACATAGATAAAATGTAGACCCGTCTTGTCTTATACAATACTCAACTTCCATTCTATGCTGGTTTAGCACTTCCCAAGCATTGTGTTGATCTATCAAGAAGTCACCACCTTTGTAATTGTACCGTGACATGTTTACCACGGAGCACAGAAACAGACTGAAGCAAATGAACGGCTCATACAAGCTTAGTAAGAGCGTTAGAGTGGGGGTATCACGTGATACACAACATTAGTTGTAAGTAATTTATATGGGTCAAGGTCATTCAAACTTTGAAAAATTTTTACCTCCAAACACTTGTAGCAAGCTACAAGTGTTTGGAGGTAAGTTTTTATTTGTTAATGATTTATTTGTAACTTAGTCTTCACCCTCAAGGACACGGTTTGAGATTGTCCCAGTGACTTTACATCACCGCCAGGTTAAAGTATTATACAAGTCAAGTATTTTTTTTTTTTTTATTAGTTGACTTGTATAATACCCCTCTCCCTTACTTTAAGAGAGTTAAGACTAAATTTGGAAAAATAATTTGGAAAAAGACTTTTTAAATATTGTCCAACACAGCCTAACAATTTTGTTTTTTTTTTTTTTTGGTGGGCCCATGTCCTAGTCCATTTCCCACACGGTTTCACATCCTTTCCTTCGTATTAGATAGGCTTTAGGTATGAAAAATTCTCTTTGTACCATACGAGGTGGTACTTGCATTGTACAAAGGCGGCCTTCACCTTTTACAACGATTTCTACTTTCTTATTACCTGCTCCATATGTCTGACCAATGAAATAGTATTTTTCATCAACCTTTAGCCTTCTAATATCCCGCGGTTGCGGACCGTGGGGATGTCTGAACTTGAACGTTTTAGGCTTAATGTACAAAGTATAGGGTTTGAATTGCCGAAATTTGACTGTACTTTTGAGGTGTCGTTGGCAGCGATCCCCTTCTGCACAAGCAAGTTTCTGGCAACACAAAACCCCAAACTTACTAGACATCCAAGCGTAATCGCATTTCTTACCCTTGCCAGCAGGGGCTTTAACGCGTTTACGTTTCTGTGTTGGACTCTTTAGCGGAGTGTCTTGGAGCTTCTCTGAATTAGGCTGGCTAGAAGGGATGGGGTTGGAAGGAGGTAGAAGGGGCAAAGATTGTTCAAGCGGGATGGAGCAAACAATTTTGGGCGGGGTAGGAGAGCGTGTTAGGTCTATGGTGGGAAGATCAGGGGAGAAGATGGATTTACGGGGTGGTTTGGTTGGTGTAGGTGGCATGGGGGATATAGGTGAGGGACATTGGGATGTAGTGTATGAGAGGATTTTCCGGGTTCTGCTGTATGGGGTGATCCTCGACCTAGACGTCTCTTCAAAAGCCGCAGACTCCGATCCTGAGTCCGATAGCAGCGAGAGTGCTGGAGAGGCTACCGGGACTCGACCTGACGACTTGACGAGTTCTCCTGACGATGGCTGTGCACCAGCCTCTTCCACTGTCGCCGGCAATGGCGACAGGCTGGGCATTGAGGCGGGCTGTGGTGGCGGCGGCGGCGGTGGCGGCATCGTCAGGCAGCTCAGGATGTTCGCAGTCATCAGGTATTCCAGGATCGAAGTCGAGGATGATGAGGGTCGAGACGCGTCGGTCGAGGTTGAAGTTGATGGGTAGTTTTTTAGCTTCAGACCCATTTTACCCATTGTAATAAATGAAAAGAATAGATGTAAAGAAAGAAGTGAACGTGTAAAACAAAAGTCTCAAGAGCGAGAGAGAGTACCTGTCCGTATGGGAGCTTGGACCGGAATGAGAAGTGCGTGCGGCCCGGCCGCCTTATATCCCCACCGACCACGGGTGAGCCCCCACCCAAGGGTATAGGGTAGGGGTAGGGGTGGGGGCGGGGGTGTAGGGGTGGAGGTGTAGGGGGGGGCGGAGGTGTATGGGGTGGAGGTGTAGGGGGTGGAGGTGGTGAAGGGGGGCGGGGGCGGGGGCGGGGGCGGGGGCGGAGGTGCAGTGTCAGTCTTTACTATATTTAGGTCGAGGTCACGTAAAACTTTAAAAAATAAAGCCCCACCTGGGGCATTTAGGTTGCCATCGCTATAGTCTCTAAAGAGACCCAACTATGGACAACTACAGACTTGTGTGTTAGTAATGCCTACCCATTAAAGTTTAAAAGACAAAGTACTTTAATATATTTACTGTGTTAATAAAAACCTTACTGTTAAAGATTTTGAAAACTTTCATATATTTAGGTCAAGGTCACAGAAAACTTTTAAAAAAATTAAGCCCCACACCCCCATAGGGGTGTGGGGCACTTGGGTTGTCATCGCTGTAGCCTCCGAAGAGACCCAACTATGACAACAGGGCAACATCCAATGTCGTGTTCCCTTCGCCACGCGAGACTTGTAAACATTTACTGCATTGTCTTTTCAATAGCTAACAAAAGTTCATTTACATAATTTTGAGTTTCCAGGAGGAAACAAACTGAGGACACCCTAATGGCTTACGTCCTCGGTCCGAGTGCAGAGGCCGCCGCAACCTTTTGCATGCCAGCGTACAAACGGACATACTCCCACAACCCCAGCCGCAACCTGTTGCATGCCTGAGAGGAGCCTAACAATACTTCAAAGTAACTATACTCCCGTAATCTTTAATATTTTTAATTTAGCAATGCAGTAAATTTTTTACAAGTCCTTTGTGGGTCAAGGCCACACGGACATTAAAAAATTTCGGCCCCCGTACATCCATGGTGAACCACGAATGTTCGGGGGCCTTGGGGACTAAAAAAACACAAATAGCTAACAAAGATTTATTTACATAATTTTGAGTTTCCAGAAGGGAAACTAACTGAGGACACCCTAGTGGCTTACGTCCTCGTCCGAGTGCAGAGGCCGCCGCAACCTTTTGCATGCCAGCGTACAAACGGACATGCTCCCAAATGCCATCCGCAACCTTTTGCATGCCTGGCAGGAGCCTAACAATTATGAAAAGTGGCTTTACACGGGGGCCTACTCCCGTTCCCTGTCGTTACAATTTAATTTGAGCTGTGAAAAACGCTCAAGGGGAAATGCTAAAACAAGCGTATACACTTTAGTTAAATATAACACACTTACAACACACAATTGAGCTCAACATGGTTAATGCTGGAACAAGCACATACACATTAAACACATGACAAACAAGACAAACAAGACAGACAGGAGACATAGGGTACAAGTAAAACAATCTCATATAAAACACTTCCCAATACCCAAACGCAAGCGCAATATCTTAGAAATAATACAAGTCTTAAAGTTAGAGTAGACTTCGCTAAACAGTGAAGGCGCCTTTCAGTGTTTAGTGAGGCCTATGGCGGTCCGTCCCGATCGTTCACGTTCAACGCTCGGGAGCGGACTGCGAGCCGGCTGTGGCCGGGCCGCCTTATATCCCCACCGGTCTCCCCCGGCATGGGGCGGAGGTCCACCCCGGGGGCGGAGGTCCACCCCCGGGGGGGGGGGGGGTCCGCCCCCCAAAAAACGGAGACGGGGGCGGAGGGGGGGGGGGGTCCGCCCCCCAAAAAACGGAGACGGGGGCGGAGGGGGCGGGGGGGGGGGTCCGCCCCCCAAAAAACGGAGACGGGGGCGGAGGGGGGGGGGGGTCCGCCCCCCAAAAAACGGAGACGGGGGCGGAGGGGGCGGGGGGGGGGTCCGCCCCCCAAAAAACGGAGACGGGGGCGGAGGGGGGGGGGAGGGGGTCCGCCCTCAGGGGTGGTTCAAGGTCACCGACTACACTTTTACTCTAAGTGTCTGGTTCGAGGTCACCCACTACACTTCTACTCTAAGTGTTCGCAATACCCCCACCCTAATCGAGTCCCTAAGCTACGTGACGGCGTTCAGCCAGTATGTCTCAGGCTTGCATGCGGTAAGCATCGCTGCTCTTCGACTCTGTTCATGTAAGTGTTTTACAAGTTTTTGCCTCAAGGTCGTTACACTTTAACTCTGGACTAACATGGCTTGGATTTTCTCTGATTTTACTCAAGGTCACTACACTTTAACTCTGGGGTGATATCGACTTGTAGTATTTCAGAGTTTTGACTCAAGGTCATCACACTTTAACTCTAGCACGTCGGTTATCGTACCAGAGGTGCTCAATAACCTATTTTGTAATGTTTAGGGTGGCGTTTGCACGCCACGTGGTATCGCCATGAGTGTCCAGTCCAAATTTTAAGTTAGATTAATTTTACTGTGATCTTTTCCATTTCCAATTCGTTTTGCCAAAGAATAAGGTGTCGCTTTATAAAGTGGTATTTCTCTAAAGTTATAGGGGATTGCAGGGATACAATTAGTTTATTTAGGAGACTCTTAATCTTGGAGTTTAACGCAATTTCCACTTTGACTTTGCTTCCTCGGCTCTCACAGCCTATGCTGTACAGAAATGTTTCTTCTAGTGCCAACTCGGGCCAAGAGAACAGTGTGTTGACTGTAGGACAGCTCATGGTGAAGTGATGCGATACTCCAGCGTGCAACCTCACCTTCCCCCACCACTGTGACCTTCCCCCACTCCTGCTGTTTCCCCCACCTCTTTTCCCTTGACTCATGAGCTACAAGCAGTCTCTCAGTATTGTGCGGACTTTTGTGAGGAGAAGCCATGTCGCGGGACGCTTTAGGTAAGAAACTTAGCCGTGTTAAGACTTTATTAGTTGCTCACTGTCCACCACTCAAAGTTAAGAGGGTTTCGACTTTAGCTAAGTGGCGCAAACTGTTGCGCGGACACCCTAAGTTTTATACAAAACAGACTAATGTCAGTTTTACTGATGAAGATTTGTTTAAAATATTGGATGAAATGACTTTTCCTTGCAAAATTCAGTTAGTTACTCCCATTCCTGACGGTTTAGAGTCTTAGTCTCTCAAGCCGATATACCTAGAGTACACAGAGCCTGACAGTCAGTCACTCGGTGGCTGTCGTGGGGTGCGCATCGGTGTCGGCGCTCCGTTGTTAAGTTTTCAAGGTCACAGTAATATCAAATTGTTGGTGTTGTGCTGGTTCAAGGTCACCTGAGGGATAACCGATTGCCCATTTAGGCAGAGTCATGTCAGAAACTCGAATTTAGCTTGGCACTTTTGCCGTTTCTCGTCGAAAATTCGCTCCAAGTGGTCAAGGTCACAGGGACTCGGACTGAAACTCGGAGCGTAATGCGAGAAACGGCAAAAGTGCCAAAGAATTTTAAGTTTCGGCGTGACCTTGACCTTAGTGGAGTCGGTGGCGTCATTTTGATGACGTAAGGGGTGATGACGTCATCGGCACGTCATTTCTGTGACGTCATGGGTGTGACGTCATAGAAATGACGTCATTAGTGATGACGTCATCGATGACGCAATCGATGACGTCATCGATGACGTCATCGGTGAGGTCATTGACCTCGATGACGTCATCCCTCAGGTGACCTTGAACTGAGCCAGCACCAACAATTTGACACTACTGATACGGAAAGGAAACGGAAAGGACACGGACAAAATTCTGATGGGGTGGCTATACATATCGGGACACGGACAGGACATTTCTGAGTCGGAAGGCTGCGCGCGCAGCCGTCAGACGTCGGAAGGTTGCGCGCGCAGCCGTCCGACACGGCTCATCCCGCCAGCCGCCACATTCACTACACTGAGCTACCGTTATCATTTTCTGATAGTGTCGGAAGGGGTGGCTACACATACCAGGACGGGATACGGACAGGACACGACAGTGGCGGATGAATTCTCGTCTCGCGATCCATCCGACACGGCGAATGTCCTGTCCGTGTCCTTTCCTGCTATGTGTAGCCGCTTCCATTTGATAACACAGGGAGCATTCATCAGAAACTGTCCTGTCCGTGTCCTTTCCGTGTCCTTTCCTGCTATGTGTAGCCGCACCTTTACCCTTCTTTCATTGACAGTACCTTTGTACAGTGTATATACTTAAAGGTACGGCTACACATAGCAGGAAAGGATACGGAAAGGAAACGGAAAGGACACGGACAACATTCTGATGGGGTGGCTACACCAGCGAGCACATAACATAACATTATGTTATGTGCTCGCTGGGCTAAACATATCGGGATATGGACAGTACATTTCTGAGCCGGAAGGCTGCGCGCGCAGCCGTCCGACACTGCTCATCACGCCGGCCGCCACACTCACTACACAGAGCTACGGTCAGAATTTTCTGATAGTGTCGAAAGAGGTGACTACACATACCAGGACGGGATGCGGACAGGACACGACAGTGGCGGATGAATGCTCGTCTGGCGATCCATCCGACACGGCGAATCTCCTGTCCGTGTCCTTTCCTGCTATGTGTAGCAGCTTCCATTTGATAACACAGGGAGCATTCATCAGAAACTGTCCTGTCCGTGTCCTTTCCTGCTATGTGTAGCAGCTTCCATTTGATAACACAGGGAGCATTCATCAGAAACTGTCCTGTCCGTGTCCTTTCCTGCTATGTGTAGCAGCTTCCATTTGATAACACAGGGAGCATTCATCAGAAACTGTCCTGTCCGTGTCCTTTCCTGCTATGTGTAGCAGCTTCCATTTGATAACACAGGGAGCATTCATCAGAAACTGTCCTGTCCGTGTCCTTTCCTGCTATGTGTAGCAGCTTCCATTTGATAACACAGGGAGCATTCATCAGAAACTGTCCTGTCCGTGTCCTTTCCTGCTATGTGTAGCAGCTTCCATTTGATAACACAGGGAGCATTCATCAGAAACTGTCCTGTCCGTGTCCTTTCCTGCTATGTGTAGCAGCTTCCATTTGATAACACAGGGAGCATTCATCAGAAACTGTCCTGTCCGTGTCCTTTCCTGCTATGTGTAGCAGCTTCCATTTGATAACACAGGGAGCATTCATCAGAAACTGTCCTGTCCGTGTCCTTTCCTGCTATGTGTAGCAGCTTCCATTTGATAACACAGGGAGCATTCATCAGAAACTGTCCTGTCCGTGTCCTTTCCTGCTATGTGTAGCAGCTTCCATTTGATAACACAGGGAGCATTCATCAGAAACTGTCCTGTGCGTGTCCTTTCCTGCTATGTGTAGCAGCTTCCATTTGATAACACAGGGAGCATTCATCAGAAACTGTCCTGTGCGTGTCCTTTCCTGCTATGTGTAGCAGCTTCCATTTGATAACACAGGGAGCATTCATCAGAAACTGTCCTGTGCGTGTCCTTTCCTGCTATGTGTAGCAGCTTCCATTTGATAACACAGGGAGCATTCATCAGAAACTGTCCTGTCCGTGTCCTTTCCTGCTATGTGTAGCAGCTTCCATTTGATAACACAGGGAGCATTCATCAGAAACTGTCCTGTGCGTGTCCTTTCCTGCTATGTGTAGCAGCTTCCATTTGATAACACAGGGAGCATTCATCAGAAACTGTCCTGTGCGTGTCCTTTCCTGCTATGTGTAGCAGCTTCCATTTGATAACACAGGGAGCATTCATCAGAAACTGTCCTGTGCGTGTCCTTTCCTGCTATGTGTAGCAGCTTCCATTTGATAACACAGGGAGCATTCATCAGAAACTGTCCTGTGCGTGTCCTTTCCTGCTATGTGTAGCAGCTTCCATTTGATAACACAGGGAGCATTCATCAGAAACTGTCCTGTCCGTGTCCTTTCCTGCTATGTGTAGCAGCTTCCATTTGATAACACAGGGAGCATTCATCAGAAACTGTCCTGTGCGTGTCCTTTCCTGCTATGTGTAGCAGCTTCCATTTGATAACACAGGGAGCATTCATCAGAAACTGTCCTGTCCGTGTCCTTTCCTGCTATGTGTAGCAGCTTCCATTTGATAACACAGGGAGCATTCATCAGAAACTGTCCTGTCCGTGTCCTTTCCTGCTATGTGTAGCAGCTTCCATTTGATAACACAGGGAGCATTCATCAGAAACTGTCCTGTCCGTGTCCTTTCCTGCTATGTGTAGCAGCTTCCATTTGATAACACAGGGAGCATTCATCAGAAACTGTCCTGTCCGTGTCCTTTCCTGCTATGTGTAGCAGCTTCCATTTGATAACACAGGGAGCATTCATCAGAAACTGTCCTGTGCGTGTCCTTTCCTGCTATGTGTAGCAGCTTCCATTTGATAACACAGGGAGCATTCATCAGAAACTGTCCTGTCCGTGTCCTTTCCTGCTATGTGTAGCAGCTTCCATTTGATAACACAGGGAGCATTCATCAGAAACTGTCCTGTCCGTGTCCTTTCCTGCTATGTGTAGCAGCTTCCATTTGATAACACAGGGAGCATTCATCAGAAACTGTCCTGTCCGTGTCCTTTCCTGCTATGTGTAGCAGCTTCCATTTGATAACACAGGGAGCATTCATCAGAAACTGTCCTGTCCGTGTCCTTTCCTGCTATGTGTAGCAGCTTCCATTTGATAACACAGGGAGCATTCATCAGAAACTGTCCTGTCCGTGTCCTTTCCTGCTATGTGTAGCAGCTTCCATTTGATAACACAGGGAGCATTCATCAGAAACTGTCCTGTCCGTGTCCTTTCCTGCTATGTGTAGCAGCTTCCATTTGATAACACAGGGAGCATTCATCAGAAACTGTCCTGTCCGTGTCCTTTCCTGCTATGTGTAGCAGCTTCCATTTGATAACACAGGGAGCATTCATCAGAAACTGTCCTGTCCGTGTCCTTTCCTGCTATGTGTAGCAGCTTCCATTTGATAACACAGGGAGCATTCATCAGAAACTGTCCTGTCCGTGTCCTTTCCTGCTATGTGTAGCAGCTTCCATTTGATAACACAGGGAGCATTCATCAGAAACTGTCCTGTCCGTGTCCTTTCCTGCTATGTGTAGCAGCTTCCATTTGATAACACAGGGAGCATTCATCAGAAACTGTCCTGTCCGTGTCCTTTCCTGCTATGTGTAGCAGCTTCCATTTGATAACACAGGGAGCATTCATCAGAAACTGTCCTGTCCGTGTCCTTTCCTGCTATGTGTAGCAGCTTCCATTTGATAACACAGGGAGCATTCATCAGAAACTGTCCTGTCCGTGTCCTTTCCTGCTATGTGTAGCAGCTTCCATTTGATAACACAGGGAGCATTCATCAGAAACTGTCCTGTGCGTGTCCTTTCCTGCTATGTGTAGCAGCTTCCATTTGATAACACAGGGAGCATTCATCAGAAACTGTCCTGTCCGTGTCCTTTCCTGCTATGTGTAGCAGCTTCCATTTGATAACACAGGGAGCATTCATCAGAAACTGTCCTGTCCGTGTCCTTTCCTGCTATGTGTAGCCACACCTTAAGAGTGTTCGTTATATAGGCGCTATTTTCATTCCTTTTAATCGAACTACGGTTTATTATTCCATTGACTTCCTAGTGGATAAACAAGGGTTTTGATACCACATTCTCTTGTAGGTTGTAGTCACTCTACAATTACACATTTGATTACCTCTGACCTATTTTTGACTAGGTATTATTTTCAAAATAAGTTGTACAGCATTAGGTTGGTTCTTTCTTAAATTCCCACGCAATAAACAAGCTAAGATATAATAGCTCAAAAACGTTTTATCTCGTTATGTCTGATTGTATGATTAGTATAGAATTTATAATGCACGGAATATACAGAATGTCCAGTTTCGACTGTCCAAAACTTTTCAATGTTGTTCGGCAAGCCAAAGGAAACAACAAAGTTCATATAAACATATGTCCTAAAATGCTTCGGCAACCCGCTAGCCTCCATTTTGATTTTTACACTTAATAATTTTTATTTCCGTAACGGATATGATTGGGTTCATATTTGGCATGGACCTTAACTACAACAATGTTTTTTAAAAGAAAAAATTATTTTTTCAGTGTGTATTTTGAAAATGGTAGCCATTTTAAATTTTCATACTCAAATATCCCAAAAACTGTAAATTTTAGAAACAATTTACAAGAGAAAAAAAGTTGACAAATTAAATTATTTAACCAAAAGACAAAGTTTGTAGAGATTTGAAAATAAATATGGTAACAGAGTTATAGCGATTTTTTGCAGAAAAACACTAATCCTGCATTATGGTTATTTTAATAAAAAAATCGCAATAACTCTGATATTTGTTTTCAGATCTTTACAAACTTGGTATCATTGTTAAGATAATTGATTTTGTCAACTTTTTTGTCTCTTGTAAAGTTTATCTACAATTTACTGTTTTTGAGATATTTGAATTTGAAAATTTAAAATGGCCGCCATTTTGAAAATACACCCTGGAAATAAATATTTTTTTTCTTTTCATAAACATTGTTGTAGTTAAGGTCTATGCCAAATATGAACACAATACATCTATCCCTTACCGAAATAAAAAATTATTAAGTGTAAAAAACAAAATAACGGCTAGCGGGTTAACGAAGCATTTTTGGACATATGTTTATATAATATTTTTTGTTTCTTTTGGCTTTCTGAACAGCATTGAACAGTTTCGGACAGTCGAAGCTGGACACCATGTATATTTTAAATATGTTGTTGATTTTGTTCCACTTATAAACTACATCAACTCATGGATGTGTCAAAGGTAAAACCAACAATTTTAAAATACATATGAAGTGATAATCGCATGCTATAATTTGTTGTTCCCTTTTTTATTGCCGCCATTGATTATTGATTTTATAATCAATTACCCTTGCTTCCTTTTGGTTTCCTTCATATCCAGTTTAACATATTCTGTTTGGTTGTAATAACTATAGTAAGTTGCAATAGTCCAAGAGAATTGCTGCATTGTTGCCAAATCTATACAGAAACATATTGCAATTCTGTATAACACATGGTAAACATAACCACCAAAGGCAACATTGAGAGTGGGTTAGGGGGGCAGACTGTTAAAATTTCCATCTGAATATTTTAATTTAATTTAGCCGTGATATTTTATTCGCACAATGACATCAACACATTTTACCCACAATCCACCGCACCGAGTGACACACGTGGCGGAAAGAAGGGCAATATTTGCTCAGCTCTGTTGCCAACTTGTTTTGGCTGTTTACTGAGTTATTCATCTACCATGCAAATTGCTCGACGCGACGTCGCAGCCATCTCGGACTTGCACAACAGCTTGTAACTTTACACGTGGATCCATGTGACTACATCACCATCATCCTCTCCTCCGGATGTTTACGAGAGTCGCAATGATATCACTTCCTCAGTCGAGAGTTTAAACGTAAAACTGATGTAGGCCTATTATTGAGGTTAATTACTCTTTCAAAATCACACATTGTTATAGTAGGATTCAGGATAATAGTCCAACGGGAGTCGATACATTGTTGACGGGAGTTGTTGACAAATTTATTCTGAAATACATTTTCATACTGTATTACACATGCTGAACATAACCACAAATGACAACATTGCAGGGGGATGAGGGGGACACAGCTGTTTAAATTTCCATGGGACTATTTTCGTGTGAGATTTGCTTTAACGTTTCTCGATTGACTTTGGTATTAAATATTGTATACTGATGTTGGCATCACTTCTTATAATCTAGAAGAAATAGGTAACTAAAAAATGTTTTCTAAAGTATTCGATAATTTGTTTTAGCTATTCATCACTTTGGATAATAACTCAAATTTAATTAATATATCTGTAAATTCCGGCTTCTCGTCAAAAACCACCTTCAGCCGACAACAGACTAGGCCTACATCAAAACGATCAACTTAGATTCAAAACTTAAATTAAATCGATATAGTATGTTTAACCACTTAGACCAAGGAAAATTTAGTTATTGTTCTTATGACAGCTAAAAATAAACACGATACCATCACAAAAAAATACTGTACCGAATGGAACTAACAAAGCGTAAGTTTTATAAAATATATTCACCTGAACCTTATTGTTTCATAATATTACAGCTATCATAGCCATAAAGAAGAAAATTAAGTAGTTTCAATTTTTCCACTCCATCTGATTTAAATTTGAGGCTCTCATTTTATAGTAATAAAACTTACTAGATTCTCATTTTATGTAGAGATTTAGGTTCACTATAAACTCCATCAATACAATTCCAGAGTTAATTTTGCTAAGATTAATTGCCCATTATTACCGCTCGCCTATTGTCATATAAGACGACTACACTCCCATATATTAGGTACAGTATAAGCCCAGCCAAAGAGGTCAAAGCTATGACCTCTGGGTGCCCTCCAAGGTGTGCCTAGGGTCAGGGAAGGGTCAAGGTCAGTGACAAAACCTAAACTTGTCGTCAGATTAGAAAGAACGAAAGTCCAAATCAGAGCTACTCATCGTAGTACGACCTTGCCCTAGGGCAATGCCCTGCTGATGTTCAGCAATAGGTGTTATGACTTGTTAACGATGATAGTTTAGTTTTTTGGTTCAAGGTCAATAACAACCATTGTTTTCAGGTCGTTGAAGATTGGTTGCCGCAGCCACTGTTTTCCTACAAATAGCTCGCAATCATTTTCCTCGACTGGCCTCGTTTTTACGGATTGCAGACATAAAATGGCTTAAACTGAGTTGCAGATAGTAAATTTATTCCAAGAATAAAAATCTTGAAAATAATAAATTTTAAATTATTTATTTGCGTACTTTAATCGTTGGGTTACAGTTCCTCCAGGATTTTTATTCAATAAAGAAATGCCTTGGTTATGTTCTTTTAGATCAAAGTTGTAGTGCTTTTAAAAAGTTTGTATGGAACACTTGATTTTAAACATGGACGAAAAGGACAATTAAAATTTAAATTGTATTCATCATACTATAAAGTGACATAATCACCACTTCATTTTATTTGTCCTCATGTTATAGGTTGTATCTTATAGGTTATAAGTTGTATAAGTTGTAATAATTCATCTAATGATGAGATGAAATTCCTCTAAAAGGAAACCCACAAACTAGATTTCAATTTTATATAAAACATTAATTGACCAACAGGATCGAGAGGGGGCGGGGGACAAGCCTCGAACACCTTGAGTTCTCACCTCCTGATATGTTGGCCGTATTGCAGTATATAGCGTCATCGTCATCTATAACTATAACACAACCGACCTCCGTTCACTCATGTACATGTCCTGTTGTATGTTCATTGTTATGATAACGTTGACACCTAGGACTGTCGTGGTATGCAGCTCTTACTTGCGACAGAGATATATGTCTGATTGCACGCTCGGGAAAAGAACTCGGAAATATTGCGAGAACTTCAGAATTACAATTAACGAAGGCTCTACATAGGGCAAGTAGAAATTTAGAGTTTTAAGCCTATGCAATTTTTAAAAACTAATTGGAAATAAGTTAAACTTAAGGACTTAACATGAGTTGATCATTAAAATTAATCTGAGATGTTGCATTTAGAAGACTTGAATTGATAGGCTTGTTGCAAGCCTGCATGCCTCGCTTCCAGTTTAATTCCGAAGTTATTAAATTATCTCACATACTTTAACATTAATTTAGTAAAAATCTTGTCTTATCCTCTAAAACAAAAGTACTGTTTGCACGGGCAAGATATTTATCCGTCCTGTGATTTTTTTGATTTTGTTTTTATATTGGGGGTCCGCAATCTGTCTTATGAAACATTTGTCCCTGGCAAATTGCAAAGCAAGTGGGCTGGGGCCGTTTTCAAAATAAAAATGCACCTGTAATAGTCTCTGATAGGCTATTACTTCATCATTCATGCAAAGTTTTTTTCTTGTGCAACGGGTTTCAAGTAATTGCGTAGCAACGAAAAATAAATTCATTTTTCATATCCGTAAGATACAGCTATTTATACTTTAAAATGGAATATTTTATCCACAACTCTTTCATCTATGTGCAAAAGAGTAATATCAGCACAAAAAACGAAACGATATCGTTTATTTTTTCTGTGATATCAGGTAATGTGATGAAAGCTACAGTTTACTTGCGCAACCCATTCCGTTCTATCTATTAACAACTATAGCTCGGTTTCAAATGGATGTGTTGACTCGAAAATGGTCTAAGGCTTTTAAGCAGCCAATTGGCAATGTTGCCAATCTCGTTCAAAGAAAAATTCAAATTGAACCGGAGTAGATTGTGATTAGGTGGATCGGTAACTGCTAATTTGAGTGATTTAGCCACTTAAAGTGTGGCGGGAAGGAACCATTGAACGCGTAAAACATCTTCAAGAGGTTTGGTTTATGTAGTGAGAGAGGTATCTATTGAAAATATCTGATTTTAATATTTTCCAAGAGAGCGGGGAGCGCAGTGTCGAACCATAACACTGTTCCGCAGCGAAGGTCCAGGGTCTGGTCCCAATCCAGTGTTTTGTTTCGGTCCGTATTTAGCCCAAATGTTTCTACAGCACTGATGTGCGTAATGCGTCTATTTCTGACCAGAACTGAATCATATTCTAATTGAGCGCTTCGCTCTAAATTGTCTGTGACTCGCCCCATTTGAATGTTGCCTCAACACCATCTTGTGTGTGATGATCTCCACTTGTTTCTACTTTAAATTCCCTTCTAGAAGTTTGTTTGCTTTATCCCATTCCCAACTCGTCAATGGATAGTTACCTCATGTACAACTATATCTTTTTTGGCTTTTGACATACATCCATGGCACGGTAAAAATACGGTCCATAGAAAATGGGTCCATTGAATTAGTCAAGGGAATCCTCATATACTCGTGGTATGCCATTTTGAATTCTAAAGATTTGCCTACGGTTTGTTTTATAAGGAAGTTTACGTTTAAAAGAAAATTTTCACATAATTTCTAATCTTTTTGAGTAAAAATTGAACGCGATTATACGCACAGAAAAAAACCACTTTCCGCCCTAGTGATGAAAACTACTATTAAATCTAATTGGCTTAAGATGAATTGAGTTTTGGTTGAATTTCAACCAGTGGGCGATCGATCCCTAGTTGTCACTAAGCAGTGTAGTATTGCCTATGCTATCAATAGGTCCTTACATGTCCTATTGCTGCAGTGGCGAAAAGGTTCTTCTAAACTGTCCAGAAGGTTGTTGTACAAAGGGGTAGATCTTACCAATGCAGCTTTAATAGGTCTTCGCCAAGCACTGATTTCAGGATAAAAGAAAATAAAACGTTGAATTTAAATATAAGTAATGTATGAGCTTCGTCCCTACTATTTGGTATACAAGATTAAAAGTCCCTGGTCAATACTGGGTGAATTAATTAGGTACTGTCCTCGTGAACATTTTTAGAAGTTAACACTTTGGAAGATGGATTAAGAAAAAGGGTCAGTGTCAGTGATGTCTCGCCGGGGTTCACACATTTGTTCTTGCATTGTTAATTTTAGCGAATTTCCCTATAGGGAATACGCTATTACGGTGGTAGCCATGGTAAGACCTAAGCCCGGGAACACTTTACTTTTCCATTTTGAGGTCCCCAGAAGCCAAAAACACCGTTCGTTCATTTTCATATATATGTATATTTTCATATATATGTATGTGTGTGTGTGTGTGTGTGTGTGTGTGTGTGTGTGTGTGTGTGTGTGTGTGTGTGTGTGTGTGTGTGTGTGTGTGTGTGTGTGTGTGTGTGTGTGTGTGTGTGTGTGTGTGTGTGTGTGTGTGTGTGTGTGTGTGTGTGTGTGTGTGTGTGTGTGTGTGTGTGTGTGTGTGTGTGTGTGTGTGTGTGTGTGTGTGTGTGTGTGTGTGTGTGTGTGTGTGTGTGTGTGTGTGTGTGTGTGTGTGTGTGTGTGTGTGTGTGTGTGTGTGTGTGTGTGTGTGTGTGTGTGTGTGTGTGTGTGTGTGTGTGTGTGTGTGTGTGTGTGTGTGTGTGTGTGTGTGTGTGTGTGTGTGTGTGTGTGTGTGTGTGTGTGTGTGTGTGTGTGTGTGTGTGTGTGTGTGTGTGTGTGTGTGTGTGTGTGTGTGTGTGTGTGTGTGTGTGTGTGTGTGTGTGTGTGTGTGTGTGTGTGTGTGTGTGTGTGTGTGTGTGTGTGTGTGTGTGTGTGTGTGTGTGTGTGTGTGTGTGTGTGTGTGTGTGTGTCCGTGGTACCGATAACTTTTGAAGCGGACCTCTGATTTTGATCAATTTGGTATGAAGGTGTAAGACCAGGTCTATTTTCATGAGTTCGCGAACCAGCATTGTCGGGTTATGGGAACGGGGTTTTATGGGGTTTCAAAGGGGTCAAAATTGGGTTTTTGGCATTTTTGGGCCTCAATTTTCAAAATTCATGAATGTTGACTAAAATCATTCAAAAGAGCTTAAAAAACAAACAATTTAGACTAGTATTTTCAATTTTTAACTTTGCTTAAATGGTTACGTAGAAAATCCAAAAATGTGTTTTCTGTGTTATTCTTATGGGAAATCAAGAAAACCCTTGATTTATTTATTGACATAATTTAATCAAATTTTTTATGTACATTATCTAGATAGAGTTTAACTTATAATTGCGTACAAAACCCATATGGCGGTAAACCTACATACCCCATGGGGTTTATGGGAAAAATAAAAAATTTTCAGAGCTTGATACAATTTTGTGTTTACATTCACCAATTATTGATTAACTTACATTTACATTTACATTTACATGGGTGGGTTTACATGTGAGAGTTTTTCACTCTCCGAGAGTAGTTAGTTACTCTCATAAAAATCTCAGACAGCTGTTGATAGTACTCGCAGAAAACTGTCTGGGATTAACAATCTTGGAAAATTCGCTGGTTGTGTAAACACCTCTGAGAGTACCTGCTGAGAGTACGAAACTCTCTGAGAGTGAAAAACTCTCACGTGTAAACCTACCTTTAGGGTAGGTTTACACGTGAGAGTTTTTCACTCTCGGAGAGTAGTTAGTTACTCTCATAAAAATCTCAGACAGCTGTTGATAGTACTCGCAGAAAACTGTCTGGGATTAACAATCTTGGAAAATTCGCTGGTTGTGTAAACACCTCTGCGAGTACCTGCTGAGTGCTGAGGGTACGAAACTCTCTGAGAGTGAAAAACTCTCACGTGTAAACCCACCTTTAGATTTTCTAGCAACACCCCATGGCAGCAAACCTACATACTCATTACTCGATCTATAGTGTTTTTATGGGGAAAGTAAATAATCTGAAATTCCATTAGAAATTCGCTGAGTACGCAGGTCTGCTGCGACGGGGGTATTCAGGGGTTCACATCTTGAATCACAAACACTCAACACAACACTATATGCTGGAATTCTTATTAATTTATGAATTTAATTTTTAATTCAATATAAAATATTTTATTTTTATTGTATTGTAACTTTTTAACTTAAATGAACAAATACTTGGGCTAGTGGATACTTTACTGAGGATTTTCTTTGGTTTTATTTTTATTATATCAAATGTACTTCAGATAAAATACAGTAATAAACTATAAATCTACAACACTATAGTGATCATAATCTGAGGCGTGATAAGGTGGACATTGGCTTGTATATTGATACCAGTAAACATAAAATAATGTACTATGTAATGGAGATCATCTTTGTTATTGAATTATTTCTTTGGGTTTTTATTAATTATTCATTGAACAAAATTGAATAAGAAATTTAACACATATTAAGTAATTAAATAATAGAATTATGAACGTGGCGAATTAATAAAGCAATATGTTATTACTCTATGTAGTTCAACTTCGTTTAGATCAACTAAACTAAATCTTTGGTTGTAATTCAATAATTAGTGGGCGATCTTAAGTATAATTTAATCTCCAAATACCACTTCCAAACGCGTTAGCTTAGCTCAACTTAGTAGTTATAGCAGAAGAGAAGTGATAGTAGCCTAATCCGGATACGCCGATGAATCCAATAATAAACTCTATTAAGAAGGAAACAGGAAACGACCTCGTCGTTACCCTAAACGATTTTCAACTGGCTTTAAACAGTCCATACAACCGCGCCGCGGGGGGGGGGGGGGGGAGAGACGAGGGTGTGAAGCGACAAAAGGGAGGAAGCGGGGGCGGATGTGTACAGACAGACAAACGGGTCGGGGGTCACTGATAAAACCACACAGCTGATAAACACACGCAGTTCCGGTCACCACCTTCCGTTTCCGGTCCATAGATTTACACAGAGTTATCAATACTGGCGAGCCGTCCACGCGTGCTGGGTGCCCAGCGCTGGGCGAAAAAGTTTAGAAAAAAATTATATCTAATCCATTAGAATTTTTATCAGTCACTCATTGACCTAAAAGTTTAATCCTTCGAAGTTATTTCATATCTCTTATCCTGCCAGAGGGGTTTTATTAACTATTCTTAAGTTATTTTTGCTATTTTTTATGATACCTTTTCTTATACAGTATAACTGTTATAAAATTGTTTATATCCATTTATATCGCCTCATTTCGGTATTTTTCTTTATTATTATTATTTATAAGTTCACATACTTATCAATTACTTCTCATTGTGCACCTATACTTACCCAGTTATATGTTAACAAACTTTAAAAAATCTTCGTCAATTTAGACCATGCATAACTGACAGTTTGGACTTTGCGTGAATCCGAGTAAACTACCCTGTACTTGTATTTTTAAGAAATGAATAAATACCTTAAAAACCTCAAAGGGGTGGAGCCTTAGGCGAGTTGACGACACTAGGTGGCCAACGTAATGGAAAAAGGTGTTTAAAAATTGGAATAGTACCACACCAAGGTCACCATAGATACTTAGCATCGCCGTAGCTGTTTCGGTTGGGCGGCTACCAACTTCCTACCAATTGTCAAACTGACCAACGTTTCATCTGACCAACGATTTTCGGTCACTATTCTTTTCCATCCATTATATATAGAGTCAACTGCTTACAAAGTGGTTAACATAACATTTGAATGTTTTTAATGTTTGAACCCTGCATAGGAATAGGTTATTTTTTTCCATATAAGAATCTAAACCTAAATTTTGCACTCAGAGTTGGCAAAAAAGGAGTACACTTATTTAGTTAGTTTCCCCTGTTGAGATGATTGCACACTGATGATATTTCGCTATACTAGACAGACGCCACTAAATTGCGAGCTTGGTAATTTTAAACAGCTGGATGATGATTTACATTATTCTTATCTAGCAATGTTGTTGGTTTTGTTTTGTTTTCATGTTTTCCTACATTTGCAGTAATAACAGATGCCAACATCTAGGACGAGTCGACACAAATCGGCAACACTGTTTTAAATTCAGGCTTGTATTTTTGTAAAGCCTTATTTAACAGCTTTTATCCTTGAGTAGGATCTCACAAAGAATGATGAAAAGCTACACGATGGTATTTCCCAGCTGTTTTCCTGCTGTGTGATCAGCTGTTATCACTTGACACGGCACTCAAGGCAATGAATACAGAGTCTTATAAGAAGAACAGGCCTTATGGCTTTAATTCTGCCGTTTTTTTAATTGGGCATCTCACCACCTGGCTGCGCGCGGTGTAAACCTGTGCCGTTCCTTTACGTGAAATCCCCCCCCCTTCAACCTAGCATCTACGGCGAAATCAGCGTTAATTTAAGGATGGCGCGCCGCCGTTTACACGCCCCTGGACCTTACCAAACTGGCTGATATGCTATAAAACGTATATATTCGGTTTCTGTATGAAATGCAGAATCTAACAATATGAATATTTTTTAATTTGTGAAATATATGTAATTTACAAGTTGGAAACTTTTAATTTTTTATTTAGTCTGACATTAAAAAGTTACTAAGCGAGGAATTTTTTTATTTTCGGGTCAGAAACAAAGTTTCAGCGGGAAAGTTGTTGACATTTAGATGAATTTCATCATGCAATTGAGTAATTTACGATTAAATGTTTTGATCGTTGGCAATTGAATTAATAGTGCCTTGAAGAAATTCACTTTGAGTCTCGCGCTCTCTTACTTCATCGTTCGGTCTATGATTTCATAAGAATGACAAGGTGTATTGACTATCTATTTTTTACTTAATATTTGTTAAGCACATAGTTGTGAAATATTATAATTTTTTACACTCTATATAATTAAACATAACGATTATTTCGTCCAGCAATGCTGAAGTATTCTATGATGCTTGTTTTTCCAAACAAGATATGTTATTTTAAATCATGATTAAATAAATAATGTAATGCTAAATATTTTAAAATTGAAAATTACTTTTTTAAGCTATACTGTACTCATAAAATATGTAGGCTAGTCAACAGTAATAAACACAACATTGTTAAACTTTCAATTCTAAACTACATTAAAGGCGCTAGATCGCAGAGCAAGGAGTCTACTTATTTTGAGCCACAGACTTCTTTGGGGTCATTGACAAAAATCAATATTGAGCTGTTTTATTATTATATTATTAGTATAATCCAGTTTGTAATTTACTTTGTCTTCAATAAATTTCATGGCCGCATAAAAATTAAATCAAATTGAACAAAAATCATGAAAACATTTCTTATCCTGTACATTTATTTGTAACAGTGCTATGAAATTGCTATTTCAAAAAATAAAAAAAGTTGATTTATAATAAAAATAAATTAAGAATGAATTTATAAAGATAAATATGTAAATTATATAATTAATTAAAAGTAACCCTCAAAGTTTTCGCCGTTAACATTATACAATGCCGTTAAAGTGTGGCCAACGTGAACGTTAGAACCAGAATGTACTCTAGAATTTAAATCAAAAGGTCATGCAACAATAATTTTTAATGGTTTAAAATGTAATTTTAGTCAGATTTTTCGCTATCCTACCCATGTTATCAGCCTTTTCTGTAGGGAAAAATTAAATAATGTTTCTTGGAAAGGCAGAATTGTATGATGGTAAAAATTTGATTTTGCACATCGTTTAATGTATAAAATTTTACAACTATGTAACGCTCATTGGAATATTAGTTAATAAATTAAACGGTAGTAGCTCCTAGACAAGACAAAACTTTTTGATATGTAAGATACGAGAGTGTAATGTTTATGGATTATCGACCGACCTGGAAAGAATATATACCTTTAATTAAAAAAAAAATTTTAACGTGAAAAAGCTTTCGTCCACAGCCAAAATCCCTTTTTTATGAATGATTTAATAGGGCTTATTAAATATTTTGGCCATGTTACTTTATTACATTAAATTAATTTAAAATCCAAACAATTTATAGAACGAGTCATTACATTCCAATAAACATTAAAATACCTTTTTTGGAAACATTAATGAGGAAAATTGATATTTAAGTAAACTTAATATTAGTAAAAATATTATATAAGTCTTCATCCAACTAATATTTTGTAATAAGAAGTTTTAGTTATGGGTCTTGTTATTTTAGGTTTACCTCGTTGATAACGTAAACACGAGTAGTACTAACCATCTACTTCTGTAATTACAAAACTACAAGCTACTTACTAATCACGGCCGTCGGCATGGCCCACAGCTACCTGCCAATCAACAATTAAACTTTTACCTTTGAATAAGCATAGAAAGAGTCCTGCGGGTTTTAAATATTAGGCCAACTTTAAACTAACTGTGCAAATGTAAGTATTTCTCAACTACTTTCTCAAAAACAAATTTTACCAAAGCCATACTTTAAAAAAAAACTTTCTCGCAGACCTACTTTTCATGTGATTAATTTGAAAGAAATTGCTTCCCCATGTTTTTACAAATTTATCATAACGATTTTAATCTAACATTAAATTAACACCGTAGTTATTTTTATTTAGGCTTAGTGGTAGCCTAGTTTTTAGTATGAAGATTACAATTTTCAATAAGAACGATTATTTGTTTTTGCAATGAAACGCTGCAATTTAGAATTGGTGCTTTAGCGGCCGTGGCTGGAGGGGGATGTAGTGGAACTGGAACAGCCAGCTGTGTGTATCCGTACGTTGGAACAGCCAACTCTCGACGCAACCTGGTGGTGAGATGCCCAATTAATTACAACAATGAGGGGCGTGGGGGCCCGTAGAGCAGTTGGAACAGCCAACGCTCAGCGCAGCCAGGTGTTGAGATGCCCAATTAAAAAAAAACGGCAGAATATTTAACATGGGGCCTGTTCTTCTTATAAGACTCTGTATTCATTGCTCAAGGTCACTCGCTATCTCTTATCATTTATCATTTCAACGACGCGGAACTCTAGGACATTGAACCAGTAATAGACTACTGTATTCTACCTACTTGAGATCGACGAACAAAACCTTGTCCAGTGAACAATCCATTATAATTGCTTGGTTAATCTGGTAAAGAGAATATTTTCATGAAAACAAAAAATGTGATTTTTAACAATATTTAAGTTGATTGCAGTGCTAGCAATCTATTCGTGTTTACAATCTGACTCAAAAATTCATGTGAAGGTAATCAGCTGCTAAGTTACATGTCACATTTTAAAATCTTATAATGAAAGTTGGTCGACATTTTAAAGCGCCCTCTAAAAATAAAGTAAAATGCTGAAGGGGGGATATTACCTGTTTTGCTTTTGACTATAACCTTTTTAATCATCACTATTACTATACTTATTTAGACTCTACTAAGAATGTTAATTTTATAGTCCTATCAATTCCCCCCCCCCCCCAAGCAATATTGTGATTATCAGCAGTACATAAAACTTTCAAAAATTAAGAGTAAAAAAGTACTCAGTCAAAAAAAGTTATTCCAAACGTTTTGTTGCTTATGACAGAAGAAACTTTTTAAGTTGAAATTTTACCAGGAATTTTGTTTATAAAAGGTGCCAAATTGACATTTGAATTGTAAACAACCTTTTTAACATACATTGTACTAACAGGTAGAAGATTTTTTTCATCCGGATAAAGTTGGTCTCTTGGGTCTTGTACAATATCACCAAAATGTTTAGGATTAGCAGTTTGACTCTATTTTTAAATACTAATAGTTGCTTAGCAACATTTTTATTTACCGTACCTATAGAAAAATGGCTGGTTAAATGTACCTCATTGCCTCATTTACCAAATAGTAAAATTAATTTTTGAAAACTCAAAACCTAAAAAACTTCAGTAAGCGTCTGCCAATAGGTGGGGGTACAAACAACCCCAAATACACTATATTTTATTCTTACTACTGTATGCTCATTCTCAAAGATAAGCAGGAGTTCATCTTCAGTTTTGGGTTCTTCATAGCATATTTCCTAGGGTTTTCAAAACTCATCGGCGATACGTCATCGAGGAATTCGGTTACTAATACAGCGGAGCTGTTGTTGCAGTTTTGGATCAGTGATTTGTCACGGTTGTGGCCGGTGTGACGTCATTGGATTGCCGGCCCGGTCGGCGTCAGCTGCGATTCCTGGGAATGGAGTCTAGGCTGTGAGTCAGCCTCACCCCCGGCCTCAGGTCCCGTGGTGAGCAAACGAGGGTCATGTTTTGTTGTAAACAGCAGCGGAGCGATGTATCAGCCAAAACATCGGTAATCTAGGAGAACCGTTGCAAACAACATTTAGCTGAGACGCATTATTTACATTCCCTGGTAAAAGTCCAAATTTCACAATTGTTTAATCGGAAAATTGAATTATTGCTTTCAAAGCTCATTTCAATTATATTCATAATTTCAATAACTATCAGGTTTTTTACAAAAAAGATAGCTCCATCGTCTTAGATGATTGTTATCAAAAATTGCAGCTCACGAACTGCACCATGATAACCTTGCATCATCTTCGGTAAAAGTAGACATTCTTATATGTTGCTAGATTGTCATACCTTAACAGTAGGCATTTTCGGTCCCCCCGTTTTGGTCACTTGTAGAGGAAAATGAAATGTAAGCCTGACACAAGCTAGTATAAGTTAATAATTCCTCGGATTATGTCCAATACATCTCATATACAAATTATTGGATCATGGCTGATACAAATTGTGGTCATTTATGAAAGGGTATATAGATTTCATTGCATTTCCCTTTTGACGTAGGACAGCTGCCAGTAAAAATTGATAAGAATTTAAATTACCTCATAAACATACAACAGTAGCAACAGTAGCTGCAACGTTGCCATACACTTTAGGCAGTTACAGCTTCCCCACATAAGTAACAGTTGAATCGGAGGACTAGTAACAGTTACTATACATTGTGGTACATAAGTACCACTTTCGCAAATTAAAGGTTCGCTCGCATGAAGCGTCAGTTGCAATGTAGAAATGACAATTATACAATGCACAAGCAAACTTTTACAACATACACTGTTCCAGAAAATAGGACCACACCTGCAAGTTCCAGATACCCTCACAAGTAACAGTTGCAACGTGTACAAGTAACAGTTGCCATACATTGTAACAGATAACGAAGCAAGTTGCGAGTTCCCCAGGTGAACGTCCAAGCAATCGGCTCGACGGACGCTAAACCAACGCAACGGCGCGACGCAACACTCATTACATGAAGTCCGTGGGACGCGGCGCAAGCGGCGCAAGAGGCGGTTATTGGGAAAGAATGCGACACGATTTGAAAACTGGAAGTGGCAATGTAACGCAGCACTTGCGTTAGGGGCATTGCCTTGTGCTGTGCCCTCCAAGGCTGCAGCTGCGTGAATGGAGAGATAGATAGTCGAGTGTGGAGATGCGGTGATGGGGTGATCGTTTTGAGATTTTAATTGTCATTTGATTTTTTTTATTAAGGTGACATGCTGTACCGATGTTGTAGAGCGTTGTGACCTTAAAAAGGGGGAAATCCGTTCATTACAAGTATTATTTCGGTAAATTTTTATCTTAGCTATCCTGCCTTTGCAATTGAAGTTAATTTAATTTAAATGAAAACTTACAACACTACTGCCCCTTCAGTCATATTAACCTTAAATAATGCACCAGGAAGCGATTGGGTATAAAATAAAGTATCGAAGTAAAGTTATTAAACGCCATTATTACTCTATTACTAGTATACACAAATCAATTAGTTTTTATGTTGATTCTTTTTGGAACAAAAACGTAATAACGTAAAAGATATGTTTGGGCCTACTGCTTTAATTTTAAAAACTAAATTGCTGTGCGTGCCACTTTTGGGCTCCATTATTATTTTGTGAGGGGAAAACTTAAAATATAAGGTTTTTTTGTCAATTTATACAAAGCCAAATAAGTTGAAACATTCCGTGTTAAAAATTTTAGAATTTGTCAAAAAAAAAACAAAAAGCAGAGGAAAATGGAGCGCTGATAGGACCTGTCAAAAACAGCATAGTTGTTAAGAAAAATTAAAACAAACTAACTTCTACAAAATTATTCTAGCCATCTGCATTGTGTGAATCAGAATTGCCATCTGTTTCCATTCAACCAATCAACATAATCAATGTATAAATATAATCCATGAATAAAAACTACATATTGGTGGCTGTCTGTGTTTCGAGGACTGCCCCCCCCCCCCCACAATATGTCCTATCCCAATATGTTCTCACTTCCCCAATATGTCCGATATAATATATAAATAAGGATGTTCCTACTTATTTAATTCTGTATGCATTGTTTGTTACTATCCCAGGACAAATTAATATCTTGTTGCAGTTACATTGGAAAGAATGCTCTAATCGACACATTTCACAGTTTAACTCCAAAGCTCCTACAGTATTATTAACAATTAATTAATTAAATATTAAAAAATTGAATAAAATTGTTGTTGGACTCGTGCTGTCATCAAATAAATATTGCACTTCGGTGGCGTCACGGACCGGCTTGAATAATAACGGGGGAGCGACAAAGACGATTATGACAGAATTGACATCAGACTTGCCTAACCCTCAGTGGAATCAGCTTTGAGTCATGACCAGTCAATCTTTCAATACGACAGACGTTTAAAATAGTATTGAAAAATAGTATAGTTAAAAATATTTATAAAATAGTATCGATACGACAAACTCAAAGATAAATACACATTCAGCTCATCCAATGTCCAAAAGATACCTGTAACAAATGTAATGTTCGCGACTGTTCGCAGTAGGCGAAATAGATTTAAACTGGTTTAGTTGTCAATTACAAAGAAGAGTTTGTTTATTTAGTCACTAAAATGCTCATTTTGCTCTTTTAGGCTTCGGTATCGTCATTGTTATAAACTTGGCTACTTGGTTTAATTTACATGTATTATATTATAGTTTGAATTTAAATTTTTTAATACGTGCCACGCAGCCTAAAGGTCTTAATATAGGCTTTCCATGAGAAATAGCATATTATAATACAATTAAGTTGAAAAAATATATACATTTGTGCCTCACTTTTTAAAAATTTATATGCAACTACAACGGCGATAGGGAACATTTCCGGTCATCTGGGAAACGGTTACCGATAACATTGTAGATGTAAGAGATTATTTTAAATGTGATTTATTATTTAACGCTCCTTTTACTTATCTATCCCAAGTAGTTTGACCTATGAGCTTCTCTGTTTATCATTAAACTCTGGTATTTCTCAAAGGGTGCCTCCACTAGTGATAAGCACTATCAAATCACAAACTATCAACTATCAGAGGCAAACCCTGGAGAGGGGTAGGATGATAAGATGATTTGTTTAAAGGGCTTAAAAACCGTTGAAATTTAAAAAATGTAACTGTTTGTGTATCTGTGCTTATGCTTCAAAGTAGAGCAAGTTATCTGTACAACGAGATTATTATTATTATTTGATAGTTACTATTGCAATAAATACTTTTAATTTGCATAAAAATAACATTTTTGAGGGGTTTTGGCAAACATTTAAAATTTACATAACAATCAAGAAAAGTGTCGGGATATAGAGATACTTTCTTGGTATATAGTTAATTTAATAACAAGCAAGAAAAAATTAATGGTTTTGGTGCAATGTTATACAAGTGATACAAGAAAGATATTAGATCAACCAAAATTATAAAGTAATTTAGATTCTTATCGTTGGGATTTTCCGGGACATACAACAGAATAACGATAAAGGCTGGTGACGATTTTAACATATAAGTTACCTAACTGTTGTCTACATCAGTGTTCCAAACAATAATGAGTCAAAATTAAAGAGACTGAAGAATTGTGATTGAAAAATAAAATAAGCATCATTTAAACATAAATATCTATACATTAATAGGCATCCACAATTCTTTTTTTTTCTCAGCTTGTGTGCAATGTAGAGAAATCCGCACATACCGCTAGTTTTACCTGACAGAACGGGTTTATTTTTTGATTAGAGAACTCCTCCTAAATTATTCAACCAATTTTCAACTTTTTGGTGTCGTTGGATAGGGCTTAATCTGTAGGTGTTTCCGCAAAAAAACATGAGAATCTGACTTAAAATAAAGGCGCTATTCATTATTAAAATTTGAAATTTTCTATTAGAATAACATTGGGCTTGGGTTTAGTTTTTTTTAACATCTAGTTAATGTACAGCTGTAAGTAAGTGTATTTTTGCCAATTATGTACTGATAATCACATTATTGGTTTGGCAGGGTGTTACTGATTTAAAACTAAATGGAACATTTTTAGCAATTAAATGTTATAGTCGAGATTAAATTGCTCGATTTCGAGCAACACGTCTACTAGTGTTTTTTTTTTCTAGTTTACTACGAGGAAACTAGTGTTTTATAGATGGGGTTATAAACTGTCGAATTTCTGTGACCAGGCGATATCTATAGTTGTCCTATCCTATACTATAATACAAGCAATGTCTGAAGGGATGTGTGTTCCACGATCTCAAAATCTAGCGGTTAGATTTTGCTTAAACTTTGCCATGGGCGCCGACTTTCAAAAATTATTGGGGGGGGCCCGAAGGAATTATGGGAAATTTGATTATTCTTGTCTTAAAATTGTAATAATAATTAACTAGAACTAGTGTATTTCTGGAAATCGAGCAGTTTAATTTGGACTATCACTATCACTTGGCATTGATGAAAAATACGTTTAGTTCTAAATTAGTTAACCCGACCGATTGTGATTAGCGCTGATCATTCAAAACTACTCTTTATTTACATCTGCACATTATCAGATGTTTAAAATTCCCAACCCAAACCTAATGTTATTCTAAAATTTCAAATTATAATCATGGACTTAGCACCTTTATTTTAAGTCTAATGCTCATAGGTTTTTAGGAAACAACTACGGACCAAGCCCTTTCCAACGGCACAAAAAACTTGAAATTCGGTTGAAAATGTAGTAGGAGTCCCGATAACAAAAACCCCTTAGCGTATTTAATAAGTTTATTAATAGAAAAATTCATAAATTAGTTTATTTAAACTTAGTTTTGATTAATTTAATAACAGTGTTTTATGTATTAAAAACCACGAAAACGCTTGTGTTAATAATTACCCTCATTCCGTCCAAAATCAAATAATTTTGTTTAAACTGTGTCTATCAAATGTCGTTTGCCTTCTAGGTTAACCTCAAAAATTATGTTTTGAGTTTTAAGTTGAGTTTTGAAGTTGAGTCGAGACGTTACTTACTTATAAATATTTAAAAACTATTAAAACCTCAACATGATTAATAAAGTACGAGATGTATCTCCATTTGACCTATTTCACTTAAGATTTGCAGCCGAAAACTATTTAAAAAAATCCAAGTCAGAGATAAGCTTTCAGAACATTTTGAAAATTTGAAAATAATTTTTATTTAGGTTTAATTTTTGAGTTTTTTTAAAATCTCAGTGCCTGGTTTAAATCTCAGTGTGATGGTTTTTTAGAGACCTGCTAAAATTTTTTATTATTTTCTTGATTTGGTATAGCATATGAAGTTTTCCTTACAGTATTAAAATAAAAGGTCTAATATTTAAACAATGTTTTCAATGAACAATAATAGGTGCATTTAAGTCAAACCAGTTACATTATTCTAACATATTTAAAGAGCCTATAAATAAAATCAAAAAGATAATAATAAAATACGAAACTAACGTAAAACATGGACGATCGAACCATTGATTTTGTATACCGTATACATTTGATTGATTTTGTACAATATTTATAGCCAATGAGAGAACTTAAAATAGTATAATCATATTTTAGAGTCTTCATTTTGCACACTCTCTAAATATTATACAATAAACCTAGTTAAAACAATTTACTGGAATACTTTTAACATTCTTAACCTTCTTCACTCAAAGGTCATGTCCATATTGTCCATTCGCAATAATCGGTGCAGGATCTAAATTCGGACCACTGGTTGGTACATCTCTCTGGACAGGTTAGCTAAATCCCATAAGGGATATTATGATATTTTGGCGTCTACCATTGTAGTCGACAAGTAGTAAATTGGTACAATTAGTACAAGTAGTAAATTGTTAAGTCGTAAGTAGTACAATATTTGGTTAAAAAGCCTTAAAAAGGTATCGGTTATCGAAGATTAAACCCCGATCACACCGATCAGTGCGTGTGAACGCAATCAATATTTCCACGTCTAGCGCAAAATCCAGGTGGCCTATATGACGATTGTCGAATCAAAATAAATATTAGGCAGTGGGCTTATTCATCTTGCATCCATGTGTGATTCGACTACTTTAAAGCAGGTTTTAATTTATGTGGATTATACTATTTCATATTTATAATTAAATGTATTTAAGTATCAAATAGTATTATCGACACTCTTTTACGATTTACTCTTTGTCGACTACCGCGGTAGACGCCACAACACCACCATTTCCCTTATTTGATTTAGCTAACCTGTCCAGATTGAGATGCACCAACCAGTGGACCTAATTTTGAGATTGATTACCACCTATTATTGCGAGTGAACGTGACCGTTGAGTGAAGAAGGTTAGGAATGTCAGATTTTTCTATGTAGTAAATTGTATTTAACTAATGTTATAATTATCAGTTTTACAAAACCTTTCATTTTTGTACTAAATCACGGCAGCTGAATGCCAATTTAACATGACTCAGTTTGGCCTGGGGGGGCACAGCCCCCCCAGAAAGAATGTTGGGGGGGCTCGAGCCCCTCGGGCCCCATGGAGTCGGCGCCAGTGAACTTTGCATTTAAGAGTGTGTTGGCCCAAAAATAAGTTAAGAAACAGCCTCAATCCCAGGAAAATCGAATTTGGTCTAAATTTAAGTTTAAAAATCGTAATTTTTAACATTAGTCTTATGGGTTGCTATTTTGGTAATGAAATAACAACGAAAGGTACATGTATACAAGAATAAAGGAACGTCAACGTTAAGCAGACTTTTTGAAACAGCTGTTAACTGTAAAAAGGTATACCAGTTGGTTTGTTGGTGGAAATTTAATAGTTTTATTACCAGGACACTATATAAAAACTGAATTAAAACCAAAGAGCAAGGCTCGGTTAACCTGGTACTAATAAATAAACATTTGTAATAAATATCTGGCCCCCCTCGCGCCAATGGGACGGAAAATAACTATTCGTCAAAGTAATTCCATTCATATGCCGAGAATGAAAAGGTAAAATATTCATTCCTTAGTAGGTAAAAAATTACAGTCATTAAAACTTACCCTGTATGCGTTTATGGATATCGCATGATACGCGTTGTTTTTGCAGAATTTCTTGATCAACGTTCTAAATTTTCTTCTGGTTCTACTGATCATTCAATTTTCGATACGGTTGTTTTTGCGTGAAGTTGGGATGATGTGTTTATTAAGATACATTCAGGGTGGTAGGTAACCATTATTGAATTATTTCCGTGTTATCTCGACAGGACTATACTATGTATAGGTTTTGGTTAAGTTTAATAGCATACTTTTTGCGTAAGATATAGGTCTAGTAAAATAATCCTGCAAAAATTACAATCGCAAGTATCATCATTAGGAATTTTTAAACAATCAATAAAGATCAAAACTATATTGATGGATGAAATGGAGTCCTGATGGCAAACAAAAACATGTCAACTGTGTTAATGCAGGTTTCCGTTTCCATAGATATAATTTTAAATACCTTTATTGAAATGGCGACCTAACTCAATAGGTAGTTTAAAGCCAAGTATGAATGAGGGATGAGTGTAGGATGATTGTGGCGCGATCTTGTAGTCTTGTTACTGACTAAGGCCGACATTCTCCTTAAGCCCCGTTTACACGCTCCAATATATCGGTGCAATCTGATCGGTACCAACCATATCGTAGCGATAATCGGAGCGTGTAGACGGGAGATCGTACCAATATATCGAGGTTGGACGAAAAATGAAAATTTCATTTTTCTGGCTAGATTGACAACGATATCGCAAGGTTGGAGCGAAAGGTTGGAACGTGTAAACAGCGCTCCAACTTAATCGATGCGATCAGTTCTGTAGTTGTAAACGGAACATCAATCTCCAATTATCGCTACGATATGGTTGGTACCGATCACATCGCACCCATATATCGTAGCGTGTAAACGCGGCTTCAATCTCCAATTTATCGCACCGATATATTGGTGCAATCAGATCGCACCGATATATTGGAGCGTGTAAACGGGGCTTTAGACAGGACTGTTAATTCATAGCCCAACAGCCAATGGTATCTAGGGACCTACAGTTTAACGTGGGATCCGAACCACAATTTCAACCTCCCATATACGAATTGGTCTAATTATGAGTTTTATGCTGTTCAAAAGGTCTTCTGTTGAAGATTCTGTTTCCACATATTGCTGGTATTACTATGGTGCATAAATTATAAGTTTTGTGGATATAATAAGTGCAGACAACCCGCTAAGGTTTTAAACTGTCTCAAACGTAATTGTTCCATTTTTTTATTTTTTTATTTTTTTTAATAAAGAATTTGATTGATTTGATGATTTTATTTGAGGTAAAGAAAAGGTTAACTTTAAAAGCACATATAACGTCCCAATAAATTACTGATAACTCCACCTAAATTTACGACTCAGTGAAAAGTATAGTTTGGCGAATTACCGAGTCGAAGAGTTAGTTACCTATACGAAACTGTGCCGGCAAGAAAGATCACCTTTTTTTCTTTCTATTTGCTTTCACAGGCTGGACGCTGGACTAAAAGTCATGACGCCTCTTATTCCGTTTGATTTTAACTTGGTTCACTGGCTGTATGTTTGTTTTGTTGAATCATCAAAATCTTGGTTGTTAGTGCTAGAAGGGATCTCGCCAATGAAAGTAGGGGGGGGGGGGGTCATGGGTAAAATGGCGACAAAGGAAAAGGAACAAATCTCCATACCTTGGTAGCACTCGATATGTAGTTTAACCTCAAGTTGACTGTAGTGCCAGGTGAACTACATCCCATAAGAGCAATGGTGTCACTTTCTGCGACATCCGTGGATGTCGCCACAGAGGTTTTGTTGGTTAAAACATTTTTAAAAAAACCAACATTTTACTCTTTGTTACCTGCAAGTATTGCCAACACTGCGGGAAACAACAATCGTTTTCGTTTGCTTTGGAGATTTTTTGTCTTAACTATTACTAAAATAAGGAATTCGAAAGCAAACTAGGGTAGAATTTATGGTTTTAGATTTACCTTGATTGATAATTGTTAATTTGGTCATTACCTGATGGTTTGTTATTAACTAATAATCCGAATGTAAAATAGAGTAATATGGTGTTGTTACGATAAATATCGTACCCGTAGCAAAACTGGTTCATTCCCTTTTTCAATCAGCTGTGTAATAGTAAATATTATAACGTAGGCCTAACTTGACTTCCGTTTTAGTTAAGACGCTTCATATCCGGACACAAAAAAGCTATTCAGCTGACCTTAGAAAGAAGTTATGCTTCTTCATCTACAGACCTTGGTTTAACCTCGTTGTCCACGAGTCCTGGCCGGTCGCAGCTGCCAGCTGATGGAAGACAGGTGACTGCGGTTATCAGTTACGGTATCAGCTGCCGTTATCAGTCCCGGAAGTCTGGCGGGGCGGGGCCCGGGTGACTCACAGCTCCAGTCTGGGTCGTGTCATGGAGGGGGAATCCGATACTTATGACTTTTTTTAGGAGAAACGCCTATGTCGAAAACGGGCCGAACACGATAGCTGCAGAGGTTGCCTGTATGGGTTGTCCTCGTACTGCCCTGTCACAAATTTTACTTTTTAATTTTTTTATTTGTACTGATTTGTGATTTAAAAACTTCATATTCAAATTAAAGAATTGATTGCCCTGATTGTTTTCTGATAGCAACATTTTTATGAGATGGAAATTTTAAAGGATACTATTGTCCTTAATCATTATTGCTCGAAATCGAGTAGTTTATTTTGAAAGATTTTTACTCCGTTTCAATTTAGTTCAATATTATCCTCCATGGGTTAGCATAACCTCTTTGCTTTGAATAAACATTTACTTTCACCGGTTTACCGCGTTTTTTACTGGTTAAAGCCTTGAAACTTGGAGATATTTTGATTTCTTTATCAATGTTATTCTGATGATAAAATTTAAATTTCAACTATGAATGCCGCCCTTATTTAAGTCTGATACCCATATATTTTTTGCGAAAACAACTACAGATCATAAACTTTAACCAACGACATAAAACAAAATAGAAAACCAGTTAAAAATTTTAGGAGAGATTCTTATAATTTTAGGAGAGTACGGTATAAGTATAGGTTACACTTGCCCGTGGGTCCAATTTTTACAACTTAAACAACTTACGAAGCGTACTGTTCGGGCCTAAAGTGGTAGTGTTTGCGGGCCTTAACGTGTCAGCATCGATAGTAGGCCTAAGCATAAACACAGGTTTATTTCTGTCTAGGTTTTGGATTCGGATTTCCAAATTTCGAGTTTCACAATAAACAATATTCTGTGGGCTGCAACAAACCTCTCTCCTGGGCGATGCAGTACAGCGATTGGAACTTGGAACTAACAATGATGAAGGAAGGATAATATATAGTCCGGGGCCGTTAGCATTTCAATCGGACAAAATTAATTTCAATCTTGGAAAATGGCGGCTAAGTCGTGTATTTTTGTATTTATTTTAAGCTAATTGTTCAATAACTATAATAACTACCATAAACAAGTTTTATTCTACTCGCAAAAACATTTACTACAAGAAAATGTGATATTCGATGGTGATATCATAAACAATAAAGTCAATATTTGCGCATAGCTTAAAAAAACTTTACAAAATTTTCTTGTTATAATTTTGGGTTTTCCTATTTTGCTTAGTTTGTATTGAAGATATCAAGTTCATACTTAAACAAAAGTTGTATAGCTCTTGGAATTTAGCATCTTTTAATGTATAACATGGGCCCATTACTCCTAAAACAAAGCTCAAAATATTTTTAATTCGAACTTTTATGTAGTTGTGTGACTGGCATCATACAAATTATAAACCAAACAGGCAAGTGCTATAATATAACCTTATTCTGTGATATAACATAGCAAAACCAGTTGGGATGGGTTTTTCATGATCCCCTGATCATTTTGTTAAAATTCCCTAATTTATCATTTCCGCCATCTTGGAAAATGGCGGATAAGTTTTGTAAGGTTATAATTGGAAATTAATTGTACAGGGTGTAATAACCTCAAACAAGTTTTATTCTACTAGCAGAAATATTTTATACAAGAAAAAGTGTGATAAACGCTAAAGTCAATTTTTGCACATAAACATAAAATTATACAAAATATTCTTTTATATTTTAGGTTTTTCCTAGTTTGCATGGTTTGTATTGAAGATATGAAATTTATACCTGAACAAAAGTTGTAGCCATTGAAATTTCGCATATCTTTTAATAATCTGGGCACATTACTCCTAAAACAAACGCTATATAGGCCTAATTTGACGTACAGCTTGACGTCATTTCAACCAGAATCAATGTACCATGGTTGCTGGCCCAGGCAAAACCCGCACTATAGTGAAGTCTCGGGAAGGGGGGGGGGGGGTCGAGGCAGCGAGTGGAGGCGATGACTTCGGCCTCTAATGTAGTGAGGTCTTGGCCCAGGTCAAAACATTGAAACCCCAGTAGAGAATATACGCAAAAAATTATTCGTATGTACAAGGAGACTTAAAAATTCTGTGTTATACCTGCTTATTTCCAACGATGCTAAGCTATTAAAGTTTTAAATGTTCCCAATCAAAATGCAGTATTTATATTTAAATTCTTGGAAAAGCTTAAAATTGAAATAGTCAAGTTTTGTTATCTTCTCAGTGCTGGGAAAACAAACGCAAATATGTTGCGCAACATGAACATATAACTGCGCAGATAGCAGAGCTGTACACGAGTATGCCTGCGTCAGGCGTAACCAACATGCATGAGGAGATTATTTACGAGGTGTCTTCACAATGTTGAGAAACAGTAACTTAAATTGAAATAAAATAACGATAATAATAGCTAAGTTTAAAAGGTAAACGTTATTATTTTGCTTTGTAGGCCTATGTAAGATATTCTACACTACAGTGAATGAAAAGGGTGTATATTTTCGTCATGTACCCATCTAAAGGTGTTATTTGAATAAGTTGAAGGATTTAGTTTATAATTGAATCTAAAGTAATTTAAACTTACACTGATTGTTTGTTGAAATGTCAAATAGAAATCTTTCGATCTCTCCCTGTACTTTTAAGTTTTATTGAACAAGGTGCAACTGTGTTTATTAAAAAAAAAAAATAGAGATTGCACAATGATTCCTCTTTGATCTTAAAGCCACTACAAGATAAATATAAATATACTAAATGCACTTCAATATTCTAAATAGAGTGAAATTCTTTTTTAATAATGTTGCTGATGCGGTGTAGTAAAACACAGCGATTTTATCATGAAAAATGCATTTTATAACTTAATTTCCTGTAAATATGAAACATAGATCAAGTGAGTTCTTGCCACAAAGACGTAAGCACAAAGAACAAAATGCAATCTAAATCTGGAAAACACTTCTTAGAGATAAAAAACACTTTAATATAAGATTATACTCAAGCAAAATGTAAGGTCTTAGTTTACGCGAACTATTAAAATTATTTTAAACTGTTAAGTAAAAAGTCCCTCTTGGCTTTCAAAATGCAGCTATCCCTATACCCAATATGTTAATCGCTTACACTGACCATTCGGGTATATAGGTCGGCAATCGGTTAGTTTGGACGTGGTCTATTATTTCAGACGCGATTGCGCTGTCAATATACAGTATATATACGTGGCTGACCGCGTAGGTTCTCTTGTCCGTGACTGAACATATGTTGAGGTGTCAATGTTAGTTGCCAAACACATTTTCTCGCGAAACTGGAGAGCAAGTTATTTCCGATGTAAGTAGTCACCTTTCAAACATCAACTTGTGGTTCACTTCAAATAGCTTGACACTAAATACTAGTAAAACTAACTTCATTGAATTTTTTCTGGGCAAAAATAAAAAAATCTCTGACGATATAATATTAAACAATAATAAATTAGTTGAAGTTTCCACTCACAAATTCCTGGGACTGCGCGTTGACAGTGGATTGACCTGGTGCTCCCATGTGGACCATGTTTGCAATAGATTAAAGCCAATGTGTTATGCCCTCAGCCGTCTTGCTAAGGTTTGCAGTCTCGAGATCCTCCGTGTTGTTTACTTTTCACACGTAGAATCAATTCTTAGATACGGGGTTATATTTTGGGGTTTCTCGAGTGTTCAAAATTTTCGTAGAGTTTTTGTTCTTCAAAAATGGTGTCTGAGGGTGATGTGTGGTTTAAGAAAAACAGACTCTTGCCTCCCATTATTTAAGAATTTTAGAATTTTAACTTTTGCTGGACTTGTTGGATATGAGGTCTGTGTTTTTGTCAAACAGAATTGGTCGGTTTTTGTGACTAACGGACACTTTCACCAGTATTCAACAAGATCAAGGGGCATGCTGTCAGTGACAAATCATTCAACAACGAACTATGAGAAGGGGCCCTATTATACATGTCTAAGAATTTATAATAAACTACCGCTCCAAATAAGAGAAATAAACAATATTAATACTTTCAAAAGAAAATTAAAAGAACATTTCTTAGAATTATGTCCCTATTTGATAAGTGATGTTGGGTGACCTAAGCTGTTAAACTTTTTACCTGATGATCACTGTACTTTTCTCTTATTTTATAGATATAATTTGTTTTTGTATTTTATGATGTGTTCAAATATGTATCTTGAACGAATAAAGATGACTTATGACTTATGACATATGTTTATAATATGTCTTATCACCTTCCATGTCTTGAGACTAAGTAATTTTTCACTTAGACATGGATAAATTGGCCTAGACGAGCCAGCGTGGATTCGACACATACGAATGTGTTAGCCCCTATAGCTATTTTGAATTACTGTGTGAGTATTTTCAGTATTGTTGGTTTTGTGGTTTTGGGCGATTTGATGCTTTGCTATGAAATGTTCAAATGCAGACATATTAAGTAGTGTATACGATTTTTTTTACAGTACCAAGCTTAGACATGAAGACGCTATACAAAAAATGATCATAAAGTACCTATTTTTATAATTGTTAGATTTATACTTGAACCAAAAATGTTTTCCAATAAACTATAAATATTGGGCCCAGTTTTTCAATAGACTGAGTAGTGAGTTACATCTTACTACTTTGCTCCTTAACGACTGGCTCGAGATGGTAAAATTGAAGTCTGTGTTAGCATCCGGTTTCAACTGCCAAAACAATAACATCATTTAAATGTTGCCAGTTTCATTAAATCAATGATACTATATGATTTTCATTATTATATTTAGAACATAATTGCAACATTATTTTATTTGAATGTTTTATTACACAATTAATTGTATCATAACACCTTTTATTTTGAGAAAAACAGAAACTTTTAACTGACCATACAATCCTTTGAAGTAGGCCTATATATGGTGAAAAATATTAATGACTGGATGCGCAAGTATTAAAATACCTTACAAAATACATTCATTCTCATTTACCTACAGGGTCTAAGGGTAGATGAAATTGTTTTGCGAATAAGCCAACTCACCAACTCACTACTCACTCGATTGAAACATTGTGGCCATCAATGTCTCATTATATAAGGTTTAAAGGTAGTTTGTTTCCCCAGCCGAAGTCATGGTTACAGTTTTTGCTACTATTTCCCGATCGGTCATTTGTTTATACACAACCTCATAGAAGCAATTAATTCAAACACACTCAAAAAGGAAATGCCGGCCGGGATTTTAACAGATTTGAATTTATTGATCCCTCCGAATAAGTCGTGTAAGAAAATTTTACCACTGGCACTGTGCAACCTCACCCGGTAGATTTATAGATACTATTTTTAAGCATTAAAATATCAATAATCATTAAAAAATAATAACAAAAAGTCATTAACACAATATTGAATCGCAACACAATCATATATACCGAGTACCGACTGATTCTTTCTGTTTTACTCTATGGTGATGAAGCTATGCGATGCGAGGCGTGGGTGACGCAAGTTGTCACTGGATCGCGCCACTTGCGCCATCACTTCCGCTACGACCGGAAATGACGCTGGACTTTATTCCCAACTTGTGAAATACAAGTCAGTATCTCCATGGAAACTGTTTACATGTGGCTTTAATCGCCGATGAAACGTTTGCTCATCCGAGGTTACAACACGTGAACAATGGACAGACTTGATTTGAATGATGAATAAACGGAAGATAGTGGTTGAATCATTGGACAGCAATTTATATTTTCTTGTATTCTCATACAATTTATTACTGATTTAAATGTAGTGTTGCCATACATCCCGATTTGACCAGTACAGTCCCAGTATTTACTTGTCCCAGGGTTTCCTGCTGGGGTTTCCACTGCCCCGGTGTTAGTATATAATTCGAAAAAAATTGAAAATAAAATTTTGTTTCATTTATATAGTATTGTTACCGAATATAGTGTAATCAATTATGTAACCAGAATTAACCAATAAGTTAATTAAAATGCTTTAAGTTTAAAATGAATTAATAAGTTGCGTTTTACATCTTTTTAAGAACATTCTTTTACTTCAGCTATACATGGTAGCATCTACAGTCCCACCACGACTACTCACAATTTCAATTCTCTCATCCTTCCTCCTCAGAACGTTCCTGCACTCTAGACCGTGAACGTTTTAATTGCCTTTAATTGGTTATATCAACCAATTAACCAATGGAGCTACGGAAACGCTCCTATCATTTAATTACCAATTATCCAATTCAACGTGGTGTGACAGCTCCAATTTTCCAGCGGCTGCCTTATTTTACGGAGGCGATCGAAAGGAAGAACCGCAAATTTAGTTTTAATAAATTGTGCAACCACTAATCCAGCCAGACAGCTTATCCTGGTAAAATTTCCATGTTGTAAATAACAGTGACTAATCTATTTTTAATCACCCCTCCACTGTTTCGGGGAAATTCAATATCGGCTGATGAAACAAAACGGCTGATGCGTGAAATCTAAATACGCGCTGGAAAACAATAATATTTTTCTGCCAACTGGAATTGCATTTTAATTTCTAGTCTTTTGCCTACGAGGGGCTTACATGTTTACTGAGATTAGAACCGTATAATCAGCAGATAAACCGTAAAATATCCTAACTGAAAATTTAATGTTTAGATAGTCCTGTATTTACACAGTCGGAACGCCGAGATCTCAGTAAGTATCCGTTCTTCACGATTTATGATTGTCAAAAATGAGCAGATTCGCAGAATTCTTTTCAAGTTCCCTTCCTTAAGGACAAGTTGGTCAGTAACGAGGTCGACAGAAGAAAAGCATAACTTTTTTCAAAAGAACTGCTATATAACTATACTTTGTGTTCCGGATATGAAATGTAAAAACTAAAACTTAGTCAAGTTATGTTATAATATTTACCAATACAAAGCTGATTGGAAAAGCGAATGAAGCAGTGTTTCTACAGGTACGATTTATGGTAACGACACTTATTACACTAATTTAAATTTGAATTATTACTTAATAATTTTAACTATTATATAGCTATCAAAAAATTATCAATCAAGGTAAATATACAACCTTATATTCCACATTAGTTTACTTTGAAATCCCTTAAATGAGACAAACAATCTCCAGTGCAAACGAGAACAATTGTTTTTCTGCAGGTTGGCATACTTGCAGGTAACAAAAGTAAAATTTTCAGCTTTTTAGGCCTAATAGTCAGCTGTTGAGAAATTTGTTATTGTTTTTATAACCTCACTTTTGGCATACCGATATCAAGTTGTACCGCAACGGAGCACGGACTTTTTGCTAGTAAGTATAATTCATGCTATGTATTTATTTATAGTTGTCTTTTTTGAAACGAATCTCAATTCAACATCCTCAATTTTTTGTTGAGGAGAGACAAAATTTTCAACCGAAACCAGTCATAAAAACGCGGACTTTTTTGAGTCCACATCCGCCCTCGCATTCCAACCCAAAATTCCTATTTTCCTAACTTCTCTATCGACAAACCCACCCCTTTTAAAAAGAAACCCCTTGACTACTAACATTTTTACCGAAATTTAAACACCTCCAGTACAACAACCAACCCAACCCCACTAGACAGTGTAATAGTGTCATCACCAGGCCAGACATAGTTGCCGCAAATGCTACGTCCGCCACGCCGCATGAATGGGCGACTCCCCGGTGGAGCGGGAGGGTGGGGGCGGGGTGGGGGGGGAGCAGCGGCGTCTCTCTCGCCAGTCGGGACCAGGATGGCGCCTGTAGTGGTTCGGTGTTTGTGTTGTTGAGGGCCGGCTTATTTTGGCCACACAGCCGACCTAACAGACATCAACCCATCACGAACAACATCAAGGTAGGTGTGAATAACTTTAGGAATCCGTGCGGTGTTAATTGTTATTGTGAAACATTTCATTATTGATTACGTGTCCTGTCTAGGGGAGATTTGTTTGACTGTATTTTACAACAATAGGCCTACTTGGCTTTATTAATTCAGAGTTTACTGTACCACTAATATTGAAGAGTTTCGGTCGATTTTGTTTTAAAATTTTACCGTGTTGAAATTTAAATTTTCAGATTTTTTAAACAATGCCTATATTATTCATATATTTAATATTATTATAGCTACGTTCAACGCATGACTTTAAGAGTTGCTAAAAATACTGTACTGAATATTTGCATTTTTCTAAATTAATTAGGCCTATGTAGACTAAATTCAGTCGGGATTAACTCTGCGTTAGGGTCCATGTTTTCTATTCAAAATGTTTCTTTTATTATTTATACCCCAATTTTTTTGTATCGTAGACATCTAAACGTACGGTGATTGATGTAAATAATATTTAAAATATTTGAGCTAATTTATTTCAAATTTACTCTTTTTCCATTCTAGAGTTTTTTTTTCGTTTCCGTTTTCCGTCTAGCTTTCTCGCAACGTACGGCAACATTACATCACCCTACTTAATTAAATGTGACCTCCACTTTGCGACAATTTCCGTATCGTTAAATTTCGTAAATCCCACCGTTGAGTCGTTGAGCCCTTTAAAACCGGTAGGCTTTCTCAATAGCAGGTTCTCATAAAGGGGGACGGTTGACTTTAAAAGAAGGGCTGCGAGGAGGGTGGGAGGGGAAGGAATTGACCGTTAAAACTGATTCGAGTGCAATGTATTCTTAAGAAGCCGGATGTTGAAACTGGGGAAGAATTTTGCAATAATAACTGCCGGGTTGTCCCGTCTGTTGGTATTGATCTGGGATTCGGCGCAGGCGCTGTAGTGAGCCCTTTGTCTGTGACAATCAATTGTTGCGATGATGATTGTTTTTCGAAGATGAAATAAGGATGTTAGGCTATGTGCTGTGTGTAAAAGAAAATATAAGGTCAACAATAAACAAACACGTTGTTATCCCTTAAAGCTCTTTAAATCCTTTCCTTTAAAATCTAATGTCCTAGATAACGTTATCTCTCCATTCCCAGACTTGCTTATCTTGTAGACCCCATACAAAGGTCACTTCACTTATCTTCTCCTTCTGTTTCAGCTCGTCAAGACGGACGGATACCACCGAGTGTAGTGTAGTGTAGTGAAGTGAGTGCGATGGAAGTGGAACAAAATAATGTGGTGATCCAGAGGGTAAAGGATGAACCTGCTGATCTGCAGGAGGAGCCTCCGCTCAAGAAGGTGTGCCAACCTTCGGTGCAGAGTTGCCAGCCTTCGCCGGTGTCTCTGGGCCTCCCGGGAGACTGTCGTCAACCGAGGCATCCCCTGGCGGCGTCCCTGGTCGCCGACAAGTACCTGATACTCGACCAACTAGACGGCAGCTCGCTCTACTCCTGCGTCAATGTGCAAACCCAGGAGGATCTAGTCTGTAAGGTAAGGCCGCCGCTTCTATAACAATACCAAGACCTAGATTTAATTAATGACTCGTCTAAAGAATTGACTGGTCTTAGACAGTAAAAGCTATAAGGCACAAAGCAATTAGCCTACTGAGTAGATTTTTACTGAGGCGATGTTTTCAACTGACAAAATGGAAGGAAGGTCCATAGAGTCCCAATCCGCAATTGCATTATTACCACATAAATCCATTTTATTGGCATTTCTTATCACTCAAAGTTAAAATCGATGACATCGGATTATAAGGGATCAAACTTAAAGCAAATACTTGAGTGCCGTTGATTCCTCGATTTTTTAGTTATAATTAGTAGAAACAGTAGAAACATGACGTTCTTTGCACTAATTTCAATTCCAACCCAGACAAAATTGGAATAAAAAATAAATAAAAAATTAAAAAATATACTTTTTCAACAAATAATGTGATTTTTTGCATGTGTTTTATATCTGCGTACCCTACCTAATTAATATTTCAATGCTTAGGCCTATTATATTTGATAAAATTTAGGGGTCTGTGGAAAATAAAAGATATTCATGGATCCCAGTCATACTTTATTTTAATGTCAGGGAAAATAGCATTAAAATATTATTGATCAGAGCTATAGCTATTAAATTCAATGTTAACCCACTAATTTAGGTTTATTGTCTAGTTTAGTTCACTAAATAGTTGTCGCAAGTTGGTTCATACTATAAATTCACCTAGGCCTACTTTATCGTTTTTAGACTTAATACAACTTACTAGGAATAACTTTAAAGCTCGATCCTTGAATGCAAAAAATCACATTTCCCAACGAGACACAAACAAGATTGCGTCGTTTGACTTTAATCTCTCGTTTAGAGGTTAAAGAAACCATTTGGTAAATAAATGTCCATTGCAAGTAAACAAATGTCGTAACATGATGAAGTACAATGCTGCAGTGCAGATCGTTGCAGTAACGGTTCTACGGCGGGCAAGGTTGCAGCATTCATATGCAGATTGTCACCGCTCGCTCTCCTTGGGGTCCATCAAGGTCCTATATCTGGGTTACTCAACCTCGCTGGCGCAGGTTTATCCTGCTTCCTTTAGAATCCCGTTTTATTTTATCCAATTCATGCCCATTTGCTGACCATTTCGATTCTACCCTTGTTCCCATTTCTTTGGTATACTAATTTCCTCTTCATGTTTTTCCTGCCTCTGTGATTCGTTTTTGTTTTTCATAAGTTTGATTCATTCCCTGAAAATGATCTATTCTGACTTCTTCACTCTCCTAAATCGTTGTGTACGTTGACAAAAGACAACTTTACATTTTTGTTGAAAACCCTAACGTTCGTTAAGGGTCATTGCTAAAAAAAGTTACTGTAGCCGTGCTGTAGCTTTTTGTGTAGATTGACTTATTTTTTATATGGACATAGTGGGTTTTGTGTCACAAATTAAATATTAACACGGATTTCAATTTTATTAGATATAAGCCTAAAACGGCGAACATTCAAATTGGCGTGTGCCTAGCCTAGTCTGTTGTCGGAATATACATTCATTGCTTTTCGTCACAATTTTGATACCTACAAGTTGACTTTTATATTTTCTGGAATCAAAATTTTCAGGAACTGACATTGTAAATACAAAATGTCGCACATTATGACTTTGTAAGGCTACCATCGCTGTATTCGCTAAATATTTGAGGCCCATGGCTAAACGACACTATAAATCTTAGCTTCCCCAGACACAATGAAACAGGCTGGGGAGGCATTTCGCGCGCGGACCCGCGACTTTTATACTCTTTGTCGCGACGGTTCCCGCCATGGCGTGGGGAGGACAAAGCGAGGAACAGCTGAGAGCTGTGGCTGCGACGGCCTTGCAACTCCCGGCCTTCCCACCTGGCCGCGCCACAGTCGCCAGGCGCGCGGCTCGCCATGCAGCCCACTTGTCTGCCCCGAGTATCTCTTTATCGTAAATACAGGATTATTCGACCGTACAATAACGTGCCATAAGGTTTTTTTGGAGGGAGGGGGGGATTTTGTGATACACGTATTCTCTTCCTCAATTTTGACCAATTAGCTTATTTTCTGGAGGCACGTTGAAAACCAAAAATTTTCGAGTGACCACCATGCATTTATTGTTATTCATCAGAGAACATGGACATAAACGTTTTAAAGATCATTTGATTGTGTAACCGATCTATGTTTATTTTCCTCATAAAAACCTTGTTTAAAATGTCATTAAACAAAATAAATAAACTATAAGTGTAAAACATTTATGCCTATTAGTTCTTTAAAACATTTATCAAATCACATCCAACTCGGCAAAGCAGAAATCAACACCTGACCTACAAAAGCAAGTAGTTCTAATCCTGACATTAGATTAAGCTATTTTCAAATTAAGATTTCAATTGAAATTTAGAAACTCAATTCTTTTATGCTAATGTTATTGGTTTTGCAACTTAGGCCTAAACAAAATAGGATTAAAAAATCAATGTTGGCCTAAAACAAGACCTTAACGCGACTAAAAATAATAACTTTCTCTTCGTGTAGGAAATTACTGCATTTCTAAGTCTTCCCAGATTATTTAGAGAGGATTAATTACTTGTAACTTGGAACACCGCCCACGTGTACTTTACATTAGTTAGCCCTCCCCACCCCACCTATACTACTCCTACTCATGGCATGTCATGTCATTGACGTAAAGATAAAACTGCGTCAATTCGATACAGGTGTTTAAACGGTAAACAATTATGTAAGGCTGCAACCACGTAACTGTTGTTTGAAATTTTAAAATTGGCTACAAATATGCGACTGAAATATTTGACTTTTGGTAAAATTGCGCCAGACGTATTTATTAACCAATAAAAATTCCGTTTAACCATGCCGAATGATGATTAAAAAGTACATGATGATTTAATTTCATTCTACAGGACAAAAGGATTATTTTTTCCATCTAGACTAGGCATAAGTATATTGTTATATTGACAACGGTGTATTTCTTACTGAAAAACCTTTAAATATAAAAATAATATGTTTAAGGCCTACATCATAGATTTGACATTGTATTTTATGTCAGTTCGTTGCTTTTATAATTTGTGCGCAGGCTGAATCAAATTCACTTATTCAATTCGTTCTCTATGAAAAGATATAAAATTAAAGTCGAGTTACTCAAATTAAACGTAAGCGGACTTATCTAGTTTCGATTAATTTGGCGAAATTATAACAACATAAGGAATGCTTGCGACAATTTTGTTTGTGCGAGACCTACGTTAACATTTAATCTAGCCTATTTAGGTTAGCGTATACGTGTGGTCAAGAAAGTTTTAAATCCTGTTTATTCAAGCTAATTTAATATCTAAGGGTAAAGAAGGATGATTCAAAATACAGGCATACACGCATTTTTAAATCTTAGTACAACACACTCGTTACCAAGTTTTTAACAATTATAGAGCCTAATTAATTTAATGATGATAAAGATTAACGTCTGACATAAAAAAGTTGAGGTAGCCTATGTATCAGTACATCATAATATTAAAAGTTTTATACTAACGCCTTCAAAAGTCCTGCGCTTTTAAGGAAGCTGTATTCAGATTGCATACTTTGCGCCTTTTTTATCACCCGCCTAGTTACTACGATCGTTGTCTTATCTTCCCTGCGCACAGTGTATTTCAATGCTTTAAAATTCTACCACTTTACTTATACTTTACCGAATCTTATACCAGATATAGAATTCCCTTTCTGTTTTGAAAATCTAAACATCCTTGTTATAAAGTCTAGAAGACGTACCAATAAATATCAACTTTTATTTTATTTTATTTTATTTTATGTGTAGATAAGACCTACTGCTAGATTAAAATGTAAATTTACGGAAATTTTCTCTCTCCTCAAGAGTCTTCAAATTGCCTCTTAAAAAAAAATTTTAAAAAATAGTTTAACGCCATGTGTATTTTTAATCTCAAATGCAGATTCACTCCTTTCATGATGCAAATCCTTCTGTTCCATTTTCTCAGTTTGATTCGATGATACCCAAATGATACACCACTTCCGCGTTATAACCTCCCAAAAAATCAACAAACCGTTTTATCGCCAAGTAACGAATTCAGAATACATTTTAACTCATAACATCCACTTAACTTCAAAGTCTCGCAATGTACCCAAATAAACCCAGAGACGCCACCCATAAAAACAAAAAGTTGGCGGATCGCGGGCGGGGGCGGCCCACGGAAATAGTAGCAAGAACCGGCGCGTCGACAGCGGGTGCGAATATAACCGGCGGTTTTGCAAACCGCGGCGCTTGGCCTAGTTGCGAATTTAGATGGCCACAATGACGAGTTGACCCGGATAACGCGCGGGCCTCTAACGTTACACCGCGCCAAGGTCTGTAGAGGAAAAAGCATAACTTCTTCCTAAGGTCAGCTGAATAACTATTTTTTGTGTTCCGGATATGAATCGTCAAAACTAAAACGGAAGTCAAGTTACGTTACAATATTTACCATTACACAGCTGATTGAAAAAGAGAATGAAGCTGTCTTGCCACGGGTACGATATTTATCGTAACGACACCACATTATTCCATTTTACATTTGGATTATTAGCTAATAACAAACCGTTCGAGTGACCAAATTAACAATTATCACTCAAGGTAAAACTAAAACCATAAATTCTACCCTAGTTTGCTTTGAAATTAGTTATTTTAGCAATAAGTTAGTTGAGACAAAAATCTCCAACGCAAACGAGAACGATTGTTGTTTCCTGCAGCGTTGGCAACACTTGCAGGTAACAAAGAGTAAAATGTTGGTTTTTTAAACACTTTTTTAATCAACAAAACCTATGTGGCGACATCCACGGATGTCGCAGAAGTGACACCATTGCTCTTATGGGATGTAGCTCACCAGGCACTACAGTCATCTTGACACCGCGCCGGCGTTTCAACCCAAAAATAATAATTAACATAATTTATACCGACAAACTTGTAAGGCAAGTTGGAAATCAGGAAATACGCTTTCAAATAGAAGACTTCCGGTAATTTAATCGATAATGTTGTTTTGTTGTGTATTTTCAAATAATTTCGTAGTTCAGGTAAAAAGGTCTAGGTGAGAATTCACGCTTGGAATAGTGTTACGCTAGGGTACACTCTTGGAAAACCCAGTTCAGGAAAATTAATCCCCAGCATTAAGGGTGTCAAGTGAACTTGATATTAGTTTCTTATAAATTTATTATTGTTTTACATCACACCGGGTTTATGAAATTTTAAGTATAAATTATAGACTATTTCAAAGTGCCCCCTGTGACTTGACGACAAGTCCGTGGCCAGACATTTTCGGGTGTGGGGATTTGGTCAGAATCGGATATTTAATTTAAGCCCTTTGAAACATCACTTTGATTATTTGAAAATTATAATATCAGCTAGATTAGTCTTTGAAACCCTCAGTGCAAAGCTATATTAGTGTTAGAACATTTTTAAATTTCGGGGAGGTCATGGATTTGACCACCTAGTCCCTCCCTTCCGATCCCCTCGCTACGGCCTTGCTTGGGGGAACCAAGTGTACTTGTTCTAGTTTCTTAGAAAGCATTTTTTGATATACGTACCCACTCTCTATTTAGCACATTAACCTCAAAATATGAACAAAATCCGTTTTATATGTTACTCAATCTATTTCTTTCTCTTTTTTTTCATTTTGGTCCCCCGCGCCGCATTCCCACAGGAGTCGACGACCCTGCCCTGCCGTTCCAGGTGTAGAATCATGTCCGTTTCGCAATTCGGAAACGCGTTGCGGATCGAGCCGAACTTTCGTACTTTCCCCAGGTCGACGACCGGAGAAAGTAGGGTCAGCGACCGCCTTCTTCAGCGTTCCGTTCCGACGTTCCCGTTCCGGCGTTCCCCTTGTTCCGTGTTGCGCCACTGTAGCCTCATTTCCATCCCGTGTCCCGTTACCGATCCGTGTCATGAAAGTTTGACAGTTCTCGTTTTAAACTCGTTTCGGTGGGTCTTGATACGGTGACTATACTATTTTAACACTGGCAAAAGGAGGGCTTGTACAGAGAATTGTTTTCACTGAATGCTTCTTGAAGACTATTTTAATTTATATGTTATTTTAATGTATCTCGTTTAATGTTTTTTATCTCGTTTCTTTATAAAGGCTCGTTTCATTCAATGCCCAGAGCAATAATATTAATTTATATTGTAATATTGTATAGAATAAATACAGTACGAAATGAATGTTATCAAATTCTTTGTGTTTCTCCCTGCATTTAAATGCTGCACTGGTAAGTATTACCCCCTAAATCAATCTCTGATGAATGAACAAAGCTATAATCGTTTCCGCCAACTAGACGGGAAGTGAAGAGTTGGCCAAATAAACGTGGACCGGGCAGTATTCCGTCTCGCGCCTCGCGGGCCGGGTCGGGGCGGCAGAGGTCATGGACACGGGTCCTCGCTGTGCGAATCCCCGCATCCTCCTCCTCCTCGTCTGGCCTTCTGGACCGGCTTCTCTTTGTCTCTTGGAATGTCGCAGTTTTGAAGGCGAGTTTCCTTGAGATCGCGTTTCATCCGTTAGTATAATTTTACCTCGTCGTTGGTGGAGTTAGCAAAATTCCTTCTTTAATTGTTAAGGTTTGTAAGGTTTGTTAAGGTTCTTTTATTTAAATCAACCTACGTCTACGAATGGTATTTTCTCAAGAAACAATTGTATTTTATATTAACCGACTTTTTATTTTATAGTTTCCTACCCCCATCAACTGAAATCTAGTTTCTCTAAAACCATTCCCCACTGTGTTTTGTTAATTTCGTTCATATTACCTATCTAATACAGAGTGTTTATAAACATAGTAAATAAAAATTAAATGTTTTGGCCTACTTGCCTATGATAAAGTTCATCATTAAATTGAAAAATGTCTAAAAGTAAACCTGAAGATCTTGGGACTACTAAAATAAAATTAAATGCTCACTAAAAGTTTGTTAGCTAACTAGAATACATAATGATGTTAATGTATAACATTTGGTTTTTTTTAACGATCCACAATGAAAGTTGCTTTGTCCTGTCCGCGAATTCCAATCCCAGTCTGAATCTCAATCGTCCCTGAACAAATCCCGTCCCGACTTGACTATCTCCCGGAGTACACTCCCGTCCCGACTTCCAGGAGCCTTGACTATCTCCCGGAGTACACTCCCGTCCCGACTTCCAGGAGCCTTGACTATCTCCCGGAGTACACTCCCGTCCCGACTTCCAGGAGCCTTGACTATCTCCCGGAGTACACTCCCATCCCGACTTCCAGGAGCCTTGACTATCTCCCGGAGTACACTCCCATCCCGACTTCCAGGAGCCTTGACTATCTCCCGGAGTACACTCCCGTCCCGACTTCCAGGAGCCTTGACTATCTCCCGGAGTACACTCCCATCCCGACTTCCAGGAGCCTTGACTATCTCCCGGAGTACACTCCCGTCCCGACTTCCAGGAGCCTTGACTATCTCCCGGAGTACACTCCCGTCCCGACTTCCAGGAGCCTTGACTATCTCCCGGAGTAAACTCCCATCCCGACCTCCAGGAGCCTTGACTATCTCACGGAGTACACTCCCATCCCGACTTCCAGGAGCCTTGACTATCTCCCGGAGTACACTCCCATCCCGACTTCCAGGAGCCTCGACTATCTCCCGGAGTACACTCTCGATGTTCCACAGGTGGTCGGTAGAGAAGCGACGTCTCTGCTGACGGCCCACTACCGCCTGGACTGCCATCCGCACGTAAACTCCCTACACGAGGTCCTCCTCGGGGACAAACTCATGTACCTGGTGTTCCCGCCGTCGCACGGGGACCTTCACTCGCACGTCAGGCATCGCAAGAGGCTACGGGAGCCCGAGGCGAGGCGGCTGTTCAAGCAGATGGCCGAGACCGTCAGGGCTTGCCACGACCAGGGGATTGTGCTCAGAGATCTCAAGTTGAGGAAGTTCGTGTTCGCCGACCCTCAAAGGTAAGCGAATCGGGCATGTGTGTAGGTACATGGTAGTGTTGATGGGTTGAAGTTGAAAAATGCACGGTTAGTGGAGATCGAGGTGGAAATATTGTGTGACATCCTAAGTAGAAATTTCAGACCAAAGTAGGCCTATTGCAAAGTCTGCAGCTTTTACAGCATATTTGTCCTGAAATACCACTACAATAGTTGTAAAACATAAATTGTACCTATTCCAATGCGTAGGCCTACATGAAAGGGCACACTTTGAAATTATGTACTGTGAAGTTAAACAATATCAAGTTGTATTTTATGCAGGCTACAATGAAAGAGTGTCAATAATGACCTAATTTCAAATGGTTTATATGGTTGGTTCGAATAATTACGATTCCATTTCTAATGTTGGTCTAAGCCATCCGATAAGAATCTGTCTAAATGTCGTCGTGGAAATAAGCATAGCTTGAAACATCATTTGCCTAATGCCAATAGATTTAGACCATCCCACCTGAAATACACTTTCTATGTCGTCTGACAATGTGGAAATAGAACCGCCACGTGTACCAACCCGACCTTGGTCTCAGCCAATAAACAGATTGCTACACTCATCGCCGACTGATTTACCGACCCGTCTTGTCTGATGGGAAATAGTTCCTTTGCCCTACAATTAACCTTCAATCACGTTACGCACTTAATAGTGACGCTTTACACGAAGCAATTATTCTGTCTATAGTACACGTTTTATCGCTTGCATTTCATTAAAAAGCCAACATTCAGCCTCTATTCTCGGCATTTATGGAAAGATTGACAATAGATTCTCACTGTTTTGAAGCAAAAACTTGTTATCTCTCCAAATTAGACCTACAAATGTAGTGGCCTTGAAACACCAAAATTTTGAACTTACTTTATTTAACTAATAACAATGTCAAATTATAACGGATTCATTTATCAATATTACTAAAATTATTTCCAAATTTATGTGTGAAATCTGTCATCAGGTTATATCTAAAAAAAAGTCTTCCTCCTAACACCAAATGCACGTGATGAACATTAGCATGCCGTTCTCTCAACGCGCAAGTTCAGCTTCCCGCTCCTCCCCCGAGGTTGCCTCATCTTGTTATTCTCAGCTTCATAAATAAAGAAGAGATGGAAAATTCCTCTCTTTATTGTTTTTCCGAGCGTTGCTTAATCAACACCTAATGTAATAACCCATGAGTCAAAGATACCTTGTTATCGTCGACGCTTCCGGAGCAAAGCTTCTTTGTAGGATTCTTTATAGTTGCTAAACAATTTTTTAATTTTTCTTTTTCGTCATTTTGGAGTTATTTACACATCATTTAGACTACAGTACAGTGCTTAATTGAACTTTCGTCATTATTCGAAAATAATTATAATTTAGGATTTACTTGACTATGGAAATTTCGTCATTATTGGAAAATTATGGCCATTTTACAAATTCTTAACCTTTTCACATTTTGTTATTTTTTTGTTTTGAAAAAGTATTTAAATCGTTTGCTAATTTTCTTTTCGTTGAAGAGAAACATGTCTTTTTAATTTTTAATACTCTACAAGGTAATTTTTTCTGATAGTCATAATTTAAAAACATTCAAAAACCACCTGTTTCCACTGAATTTAAAATCAGCTTCTCTCCAATCCGTTACGACCAATACTCTGATCTGCGTTACCGACGTTGCCGACCGCAGTCACCTGTTATCGACGACCGCCCACACAGCAACGTCGCGGTGTAAACGTGGCAACACTGGCTCTGCCGCATCATTGCCTCACTGCCAGTGATGAAACCGGAGGCCTAGCGTCATCTTGCACCAAGGCCCGGCCGCGGCCGCCCTCTGACGAAATGCATCCCAACTATTAATACGGGCAGGCCTACACCGAACCTACTGCCACGTGGCGGCCTGGCGGTGGCTGGCACACCTGTGCAACGTGCCACCGATCATCATTAGAGTTTGACGTTGAAAGCTCCCGATTGGTGGATTATACTTCTAGGAAAAACTGATAACTTAGAAAGATGAAATTAAATTTCGTGAGGATTTCACGATTGAAATCGTCCCTTTGAACAATTTGGCAAAGTGTTGACACGTATAAAAAGCTTGTGTAATCCCTTGTTTTTTTATCTACAGTAATGTCTTAGTACCCTAATTTAACGTAGAACGTTATTTAACGTATTTTAATCGAACAACGTGGCCTTAAAAAGTTATACAAGCACTCGACTAAAATATCATAAACACTCTATTTGTCTCAGAAATATGCCTAGCTGAGAGGTAGATTGGAGTTGTTTGTCAGACATTTTTTGAAGGCGGATGTTTCGCAACGCTTGCATCAGCAGGTAAGGCCTAATGAGTTTAGGTACGGCCTGCCTATCATCCATCGTGGAGAGAGCAAGGCTACACGCTGCCAGGGATCTTCTTCACAACAAGGTGGCCTTGTTGTCTCAAATTCAGGATGTAGGCTTAAAGCACTGAATTTAAATGGATTTTGTGAGGAATCGTGGAATTATATTGGAGTGGGTATAACATTTTTGCACGATTTGAATGTTGCTCTGTGCTACGAACTATGGTTTAAAACATTTAATATCACGAAATCTTCAAGGCTAGTACAGGAATATTTAAGACGACGCAATGGCTGATGAAACATCTGGTCATATTTGTTGTCAGGTTAGAGGTCACCTGATTACGTACGCGTGTGGCCTCTTTAACTGCGACCTCAGATAGTTGGATCTGATCGGTTCCTCTTAAATCGACAAGCTTATAAATAAATGTATCACATTCACAAAATTGTTACTGTTATCTGATGTAGAAATTCCCATTATTTCAGAGGAATGTATCCAATTTTACGGATGTAAAGTCAGATGGTATTATAAGTTTATAGTATTATAAGTTTTTAGAAAGAAAGAGTGTGTTGTAATATCAAGCGCAATTGATATAGAATTTTCCATAATTCACTAGCTTATTCATCTCTTTATAGATTTTAAGGATAAGTTCACGTCTATTTTGCATTTTACCGCGGATAAAAAAATTTCAAAGCATGTAATTGCATTGTTAGTTTTCGTTTACAGTCTCTTTTGGTCTTCTTGTAAGTTGATTCGACGTATTCGTCTGTTCTACTTCATTGATTTATATACAATAAATATGACTTTGAGGCGGTCACTTCGACTTCTTATTGTTAGTCGACCCAAAGTACTCGTCTTTCCCCCTCCTTTTGATCGAATATGATAAATCTTTGTCGCAAAGACGATTGGTGCACTCGAGCAGTTTAGGCGCAAGCTATATCAGTACCCTATACCAGCTGATCGCTGTAATCCAAACCGGAAACGCTTGTAGAAACCGAAATCGTCTCACAATCGCGGACCAACAAAGAGCATCCGGCGCAGTCTGGGCCGCCGAGCCGGGCCGGAGTCATTGGTTCAATTGCTGAGTGAACGACCCTTTGGTATGCTGCCCGGCGAGACGCTCCCCCCCTCCCCCCCCCCCACCATCTCGGAGAGGAAGGTCATGGGCAGGATGAATTTGACGTTCCTGTGGAAGATAAAGTAGAGAGACCTTCTACCTTGATCCAACCCATATGTCACTGGGTTGGGAACTAAAAATTTAATTTCTTTAAAACGTCAGACTTCATAAAAATTTCAACCTTTCGCCAAATTTCGCCAACGAAGTCAGAAAATCTCATCAACTCATTGATACAATAATGTAATTCCGCAGGGTTGCAGCGGTTGCGACATAGCGAACAGGTTTCTTGCCAAACCGAGGAGAGCGGCCGTAGTTAGCACTTAGTTACGAAAACATGAATGATGGAGTTACAGACATCTAGTTGGCAACGGCATGCATGACTCATTGTGTTGCACCTTGCCTAACATTCGATCCAGCTTTTTATGTCGTTGTTTAAAACGCTCTTGTTCAAAATAGCCGTTTTACTATATTCTAAAAGAGTCAAGTTATTTCAATAGTTAAGAGTCCAATATGAGTGGCCAATTTGCAATGTTTGACTATTTGTGTTTGTTAAGTATTTTGAAGTTTGTCATTTATTCTTATGATGATTGATAAATTTACTTGAAGAACATTTTGAAGAAATTTTTAATTCATCGTTGAAATCCTTCCAAAATGGACGGTACTACAAATTAACGTTAAAGGCTTGACTGTCTCGTAATGATGGCGCAAACAATTTCTAATATACAGTACCCGATTTATATTAATAAAACTCAAATCTATCATTGGCGTTTCCAGTTCATTTTTATTCCTCGGTAAATTGCAATGATCTTTTATGAATTAGACCCAATGTAGCCTAACCTGGGTGACTGTCAGGTTGGAATCAAGTGATCGGCAAAGCCATTAAACCAGCCTTGACAGCTGTTAACGAAAGAGTTAACCTACCTGCGTGGCCTTGAAATGTGGCCTGATGACGCAACGAGATTTGGCAACATGGCGCTCCAAGGTGGGCCTCTTACAATGTCAACCTTGGAGCGTGTGCCAACGCCAAACCGCCTCCGACTTCATTTTCGACAGCAAAATTATTTTGTGTAAAAGTCGTCTACACGGTTTCTGCGCTTCTTGTGGGTTTCATTTTATAAATTATTAGTTTGGTGTGGTTTTAGGTTTGAAAATGAACATGTATAGTGATTGTTAATCTTTGGTTAATCGTGTCATTTTTTTCTCTCGGGTAGCCTACGTTTGTTAAATCGAACACTCCAGATGATTTATCCAAACATGATTTTACACAAGTACAACAGTATTACAATTTATCTCTAGTATATTGTCGATAAACGCATTTACGCATATATTAACACAATATAACTCTTGCGTGAATGTAATGGAAAGGCAAACGGCCACGTCACCTGAGTAATTCATCTTAAAGTACACATTTTTCAGTAATCTCACTCAAGTACGTGATATGAAATCAAGTTGTCACATCACCACCTGTTTCCCACTAAACTCTTACAAAATCTTTCACTTATCAGCCTGGCGATTCTCCGAACTTACAGGTCCTCGCTAAAAATCTCAACACTTACATAACATAAATTATTTTATTCGATGACTCACTTTGCAATTTAGATAGCGAGGAATCATAAGATGGAAATGAATGGATTGCTTTTTATCAGCTAATTATTTGCATCCTCAATCGGGTCGAACATCTTTTGCAATACGTGTTTGCGTGGCTCCACGCGCGATCGGTGATGACTGCGCTAGTGCGCAACGGCAGCGGGCAAATCAGTTATCTCGATGCTCCACACTACAGGTCTACAGGTTATCAGCAACACGTGTCGCTAGATAAGTAGATTGATATTGCATAACGAAGAATTTGTTGCGTCACATTAGCCAGTAGGCTGCTGGCACCTCGTAAACAAATTTTGGTTCAAACCGTTCAAACTAGATTGTCATCCAACTAAATTTTGGTTTTCCATCCTTTGTGATGAAGGTTTTCTTCCAAAGAATTCTAAAAGAGTCGATTTCCATAAACTCTTTGCTGATTTCAGGTAAATTTTTGAGGCCTATCTAATAATCAATTCATTCAACCAACGCAAGTCCTCTTGAATTATCTTGAACGTGCGTCCCTGAACAATCGCTTATTCACACAGGAAGCTGTTAATTGCTCATTAACGTCTCTTCATTAGGCTCGTCGGCCCGTCCCGTGACCAACTTTGGCCGCCGGAAGCATTCAAGACTTCCGGCAGTATTTTTGCGCGGTTCGCGGCCGTGGGTGGATCGACACGTTTCTGTCCACGTCACATCCTCTGCCGAGAATAGCCACAGCGGAGGAGATGTGGCAAATGTGGCCCCCTCGGCAAATCCGAGGCGCAGTCTCTCCCCAACAATAAACAGTCTATTTGAAATCAGAGCTTTGAAGCGTATTTTTCTTGAGGAAAATCGAACGAAGATTGCAAATATAGAGCTACCTTAAAGTCAGTTACTTCACTTTCCGCTTGAGGCCTCTTCTGAGAGGTAACTTTTCCCGCCGACACAGTTAGGCCTACCTATGAGACGGATTTCGCAATACATCTTGCAAGTTTAGCCATCCTCTGTGGTAAATCATCTAAACTTACCATGCAGAAATTACCAGAAGGCCTTCCTTTATTACTTCATGCAAGGTTTTTTTAGAGATCTAAATTTACGATTTGAAAGTTTATCAAAGTTGCCCAACCAATAATCAAAACGCAGAATATGATCCTATAAGGTCTTTTGAAATTGTTGATAATCGACGTTTTATAGAGGAACCCCTAACCCATTGCAAACTGATAGTTTACAATCAAACATTACCAAACCAGTTTGCTCTGTAACCGGGTGATATACGGTATCAAAGGGCAGAAAAACATGTTGTTTGCCGTGTGACAAAACCGCATCGCTGTGCCGTAACCTAACCTAAGGTCAGCTTGGGCAACTGGAAGACTCCGTGAAGGTTCTGCTCTTGATAAGCTCGCCTTGGCCTGTTTTTCAAGTGGCGCGAATACGATTATTATTCGCCGAGCAGACAGATGCAATCCGTTCGCCATCTTGTAATTTGTTGGTAATCTGAAACCAACCGCGTTTATGAATACTTAATGCTGACACAGTAAAAGACTTTTAGCTTTTGGCATGAATTTTTTCAAAACTTAAAAAATTATATAGAACAATCATCACTTGTTTAGAATTGTCGGTAAACGGATTCCAATAAACTTCGACCTCATTTTACACTTGAAACAAGTGACCTCTTGCAATACCTATATCATCACAAGATTAAGCAAACAGGAAAGACCAGCTAGAGTGTGCCCCGTAACCATAATAAAAGAGCCCATTGACACTTTGTTTCCCCACGTTTCAACACCGCACGGTTGGTATTACTTAAGCACTCTGTATGGTTGGTATTACTGTAATTAGGTGTCAGCGTATCGCAATAGTTTGCGTCACTTCTCGGACATTTCTAATAACCTCCTTGATCGTTTTTGCAATCCGATCCTCTCTCTATAATGAAATCAGAGGCGATATTACGATAATATCTATTCGGTTTGATTATATCAGAAAATGTATTCCTCGCAGACTATATTTTATAATTATTTACCGAGAAAAAGTGTATTAGTTTTATGTAATTTTAATTTTTGTTAGTCCTCTCCCTACATCGATTACAAATAATGCTATGGTTACATCTGGAGAAGTTTTTCTTCATGTATAGCTGATAAAAATTCGGTGTGGTGCAAGGTACTGTATTTCCTATCAGTATCTTCTCCAATCTATTGTTTAAAAGCAATACAGTAAATCTGTAATTTGTAGGCTAATCCTTTACAGTTTCGGTTGACATAGAAAATTTTTTGAGCACAACTAAATTCAACAGACATTTTTAATTTTAATTTATTCTCTATGCGTTATACTCTATGCAGTTAACCAAACAAAATTATTTTTCTCACAAAAAACCTTTTTACACTTTAAAAGAACTTGTTTTTCCAGCATCATTAATGTGCACGTTGTGTACCGCAAACTTACTTCGTGACCTAATAATTAGGTAGGAAGGAATATCCTCAATGTGTTATATTTCTTCTCATGAATTGTCAATAATGTTGTGAATTTATGCTGACAAATCATTCCAACATCGAACGATACTGCACCAGTCAGCAGACAGACCTAAACATTTTGTTTTAGTAGAGGGGTGGTAGTGGCCAAGTAGCCTCTGCCGCGCTGCACCTCTTTGTCTGCTTACTCTTTGTCTCTTACTCTTTGTCCGGCCGCGTGGCGGGCGGCTGGCGCCAGCGCGGGAGACGCAGGTGATCGACCAGCTGTTCCCCATCACCTGGCGCCCTCTTCCGGCTTAGCCCAACATTCCAGCGCCCCCCGACCGCCCCGGACCCGACAGATGCAGCCGCGCCGTCTCGTTTTTTGGAAACTTCTCCGCCTTCTCTCCGAGCGCGTCGTATTACTGCGGTAAAACATGTAACGGCGCGGAATACCCAGGCTTCTTACGTATAGAAATATCCCCTTATAAGTTTCACAAAACTGTAGCCTATCTGCGTCTATGTTAAAATAACCAGACTTTTCTATTTCACTCTATAAACTATAATGTAACTATTGTAAACGAGAAACTGAATTTGAAAATTACTTTAGTAGGTGGCGTAAGTTTAGATTTTTAGTAATCATAACTATCAACACTCCTCCTTTATCATCGTCATCAATGTTCAGTGATGCTTCTTTCAACTACAGGTATCAAATAGTAACCATTATGCACAGGATTTTCCAAGTTAATTAACGTATCAACGACACAATTTAATACCGTAGGTGAAATCAACCTCTTTGGTCTTGGGTACCGACCGGCACATCTCTGTACCAACGTATCACTTCCAACCATTATCCATAAATAAATCAATTGGTCTTTGTCAGAATAAAAAAAGCTACTCATGGTACACAGTCATTACTCATCTTTTATTCATATACTTGGCTTTCAATTCGCCTACAAAGCGTCGCCATTTCAAACTTTATACAGGAGGCTATATGTGAGTGCCTCATTGAAAAAAATCGCGCCTGATGTCTACAGCTGTGTTAATCTTGTTTCGGGTCCATATCACGGATCTACTGCCTTTTCAGCCGGACCCAATCTAAGATTATTCCCGGTATATCGTCATCGTCGACCCCACAGCCCCGGATGTCGCGGGACGAAGAGAGACGCGGATGCGGAGAAAGCAGGCCCCATGGCCTACAAGCGCTCTAGGTCGGGCCGCAGTTCGTTCACCCACACCCGGGCCACATCCGGATTCCTGACCGGACATTCGCGGATTCGCTGACTCCGCGACGTCTCCCACCTAAAGGTTCCGGGTGGACGACGAGTTAGGCGGTCGGGTTACCGCTGTTGACAACTTGATGGGCTTCCTTAGGTAAATTTTGTGTATTTTAAGTCGAGCAGATGTATTTTTTCACTGTATCAACAAAACGCCAATTGATCTACAATATAACAATTTTATGTACGCCCTTCCTTTTGGAAGCATAATACTTCATATGTAATAAACTAAATCACATTTTGTCATTCGGGAATCATTTTCAGCACACTTAGCCAGATCAACTGTAAAATACAGTATAGCAAAAATAGAACTTCTTTTGCTTTTAAAAGTAGAAAGTAGCAAATGTGTCTTGAAAATCGATGAAATGAGTTTTTTAAGAGCGAATAAGGAACCCGACTTTAAAAAAAGTTAAATTTAGCTTTGTGAATAATTTAAATACTGTAACTTTTTAACAAAAATATGATTGAGTTTAATTAGTGTAGACCCATAGATCAGGGATTTGAACTAGCGGTACCTCCCCCCAACTTTTCAAAAAGCTGTAAATAAATACGACATAAAACCTCAGCACTGATTGTAGTATTTCATTTTACTGAATTGAATTGAATTTCATGTTAGTGAATATTACTGCGTGCTCTACCCAAAAATGTTGGTTACGCTAAGCCATTAAAGAATTAGATCCATCCGCAACTCTTGTTGTAAATAACCTTAAACGTCGTGCTCTATTTTATTTAAAAAATAATGTTAGCTCAAAGCTAAACGATCTTAATTGTGCGATAACTAATGCACGTTCTGTAGAGGCAATACTCTATTTTAATTTGTAGAGTTTATGTGTATAGACTGTGTCCGCCATGCAAATGATGGTGTTCACGACATCCCTCCATTTCCAACATTCAGTTGGAACAGTAGTTGCAGGTTCCCGCGTAGAGCGCGCAGAGGCGTGTGTGGGGTCAAGTAGGCCTGGATGAGTTGCCCAAGCCACTGTCCTAACCTCCGTTGCGGTTGCGACACTACATTGTGAAACTACTCAACTCGACATCGCTAGCTGCTAGCTTCCACACACTCCGTGTCAACGATCCTGATCTTATCTGGTTGATAGAGCGACACGAAAACTCGAACACTTGCCGGGATGATTTTGCAACATTGCCACAACTGGGAAATGCAATTTGAGTATACAGGGGTGTAACCTGCGATTTTTCGTCATCAAACGAGTAGCTTGTAGGGAGGGAAAAAGGTTTTTGCAATTCACCGATATTTCCCCTACATGCCTCATAAAATTTCTACCGTGCAGTAACAAATTTCGTACAGGCCTACCAACTGTGATTATGTTCCATACATCACTTTGTAATAAAGCAAGATATAAACACTCTTTGAGACCTAAAAACGAGCAATTTAAATTGTGTTTTGATGGATGATGAGTTTGTTATTCAAATATGTAATGTAATTTTTTTAATGAGCTTGCAACCGCCGATATCAAGAACTAAATCCGCCTTACGTCCGGCTTACGTCGTTATAGGTTAACATGATTTTGGGCAAAAGGCGGGTTTATTTTGGTTAGAGTTGATTGAAATTCAATTATAAAAGAAGAAAAATAATATTCTTAATTTAAATCTTTAAACGTTGACGACTAGACGACTATTTTATAATTGAACATTTTATATATACTGTAGAATCAGAAAGAAAGCTTTTATCTTCTGTTTGTCCACATCACCACCCATAAATATAATTCAACTTCGAAACTCTTCAAAACGTTTCCTTTTCTTTCGTCTCAAAACCAATAGCCGTTTCCCTAACCCATCACTTAGCTGAGCATCACATAACAAACCGCTCCAACGAGTTGCCGTTGCAGACCACCGTTACATGCATCTGGAGCCGTTGTGTATTCGAAGCTGTTGAAATGTATCTGTTGCAACGGAGCTGGAGCGGTTACGAGAGGCGCTTGCCAAAGAAGGAGCCTGGTTGCCGCATTCCTCTGTCCGGTCCCCGGTCCTGGTCTACACTCACCAGGGACGTTGCTCTGGGTTGGATAACACTCAATAGACTCTCGGATAGTATTTTTTTTTTTTTTTTTTTTTTTTTTTAATTAATGATCAGTTTTGAACATTTTTATTGCACGTTGATAGTATGTTGTATTTGAGTTATTCTACATTCGTTTCAGGCTTGTTGAAAAGTGACCCCTACGTCTAGAAGACAAAAGTCAGTAGCAATCAACCCTTTAGCTTTTGGGTCTTGTGATCATCTTGCTCCAATTTGATATACTGTAATGCCGAAGTAGACAATATCATCCATTGACAGAAGATCTCCTAGAAAATTATAAAAATATGCATCCGAGTGGATTGCTGGATCTTAATGGATGCCGCAGTAGGCATCACACAGACTCCCATTTCGGATCGTCAGCGATGTTTGATACTTATAGTTCCAGATATTGACGGTTTCGAGTTCTATAAAACGCAAGTACCAGACACGCCTCATCGTCTCCACTTGATCTGCATTGTTCTATTACGCTGTTGGGAGCGATTGCCAGTTATCATAGATTGTGGTTTTGCATAGCAATGTCTGTCGCTATTGTTCCTGATGTGATGAAAATGCATTCTAAGATACTATCCAGTGACAATTCCCATGATGATTACGCCACGTAATCAAAATGAAGAAAAATTGAGTTTAACATAATAGAAACGTCAGGGGACGTTTAACAACAATCACATAAGAGTAATGCTTTTTATAATCAAAGAAGGACACTAATCTTTTTTGCGAAACCAGACTGTTGGAGACATACTTTAAACATTACAGCAATCGTAATTAAAAAATATAAACATCCTTGCAGAAGACTTTCAAAACAAAAATCCCAAGACTGGCTCACTCTAAAAGTTAACCTTCTTCTTCGAAACACCTTTCCAATCCGAACAATCGTTTTAGACTCAAGCTTTCTTCCATCAGAGAGATTTCGCCCACGCTTTCTTCCCCGAGCAACTGACAAACGCAAGCCGCGATTTCTCTCGCCGTTCATTTGTGCATCAGAATTAGAAAACGAGTGTGTATATTGTTCACAATGTCTTTAATTCACTTGTACAGAGCATTGCTCGTTTTAAATCGGCGACCCAAACGTTCACTTTATGCATGCATAACTGGTTAGTAGTGTGGTTTTGCCGGTGCTGGGACAAGTCAAGGTCATGCGGTTCGAACTGGCAGGTGTGGGTAGTAATTGGGGGGTGGGGGTGACAGTGATGGATGGGTTTGGGAAGTGGGTCAAGGTCATTCGGAGGGAGTTTTAAAAAAGTGAGAGCCGCAGGGGCTCGGTGGGGAGGGGGGTGGGGCGGCGCCGGGCCGCGGGAGGTTTTCGTTTATTTTTAAAATTAAATTAAAATAATAGTTGCATGATAGGAGAGCTCCTAGGTGTTTACAGTGCGAGTCGATATAGTAGAATGAGACATGTGTCCAAGGAAGAACGATCATATAAACCCGGTAATATAGTGAATAAGAATAATTGGACAGCGTCGTCAATAGGTGTAACAAGATTGAAATGTTGATACTGCAGCATGTCAGTTAAGACAGCGTGCAAAACAGTATCAGTACAGTATGCAGTGTTGCACAGGCCAGGTTTTGCAAAGTACAACGGGTGAAAACTGTAGTATTTCTTAAGCTTAGCCAATGTAGTACGCGGTTTAGAAACTGTGGAGTTAGATTGTTTCTGTAAAATATGTTTTGTACGTAAAAGTTTTAGTTGTAAAGAGTGCGAAGCCATGATAATACACGGAGGGGAGATGTGTACTCTCCGACAATCGGCGAGTATATGACCGGCGCCCGCGAGTGTGTCTGAATATATAGAGACTAATTAGCATAATAAGTGCAAACATATGTTAGAGTAAAAAAGCGTAAGTAAAAAAAAAGTGTTAGACTAGGTGTTAGAGACTTGCGGATAGTTGTTCACTGTTGCCCTATCGCCACTATAATGACGCGCGCGCGGTACCGATGCCCGTTTTATGGGGGGTTGTGTGGCCCCCCCCCAACCCCTCCCCCTGAGAGGATGACATAAAAGAACAGAACTTCGGAGAGCTCAGTTATTTGTCGGGCGGCGCCGCGAAAGGTTGTAGCAGGGGGAAACATATAGGCAAAGAAAAGTACTGGTAGCCGCAGAAGTTAATTAATTATTCAGGTGCAGGATTGCAAGTAATGTTCCGTGCACGAATAAGTAGGAATAGAATTGTTAATTGTACAGGTAAATCTTGTACTGTAGCAATAACTATAAAATTAGACGGTTGTAAAGTGTATGACCTGCTAATGTGCAAGAAATATCCCGTGCACGACTAAGTGGGATCACAATTGCCAATTGGACAGGTAAATCTTGTATTGTAGCAACAAGTATAATAGTAGACCGTTGTAAGGTGCATCACCTGCAGGTGTGCAGGAAATGTCCCGTGCATAAATATAGAGACTAATTAGCATATTAAGTGCAAACACATTTTAGAGTAACAAGCGTTAGTTGTAAAAGCGCCAGAGACTTACGGATAGTTCCTCACCCGACCGATTCCGCCACCGAAATGGCGCGCGCGCGGCAGCAACCCCCCTTTTTATGCGATCGATGAGTCACGTGCGACGCCCCTCCAACCCCCTCCCCGAGAAAACCGCATAAAAGAGCGAGGTTCGGGAGAGCTCGGTTATTTGTCAGTCGGCTGCGGCTACGGTCACAAGAGTCAGAGGAAGAGACGGATAGTTTAAAAAAGTACTGGTGATCGCGGAAGTTAATTAATTATTCAGTTGTAGGATTGCAAGTATTGCTCTGTGGATAATCAAGTGGGGGGACCACAACTGTGATTGAACAGGTAACCATTGTAGTATAGCAATAATTTTAATATTAAACGGTTGTAAAGTGTATAAGCTGCAGGTGTGCAAGAAATGTCTCTCGTACTGTAGCAATAATTATAATAGTAGACGGTCAGCAAGTGTATTACCTGCAGGTGTGCAAGAAATGTCTTGTGTAATGTAGCAATAAGTATATGATTGTAAGGTGTATTACCTGCAGACGTGCAGGAAACATAGCGTGCACTGTTGCACAGGTAAATCCCGTAGTGTAGCACTAATTATATTAATATGACCGAGAAGTAGCGGTTAGAGTTTAAGTGTTGTTAAAGTAAGAGAGTAATTTGCATATTAAGGAGGAAACAGGTGTGTAAGAATGGAACCAGCAATTAATCAGTGTCAGTTTCCTGCACACGATGTTAATTAGCATATTTTAGTTAAAAAAAAAAAAAAAAAACTCGACACGAAAATAAAATTAAGATATATAAAATAACTGATGTAGTGTTAAGAAATAGTGTAAAAATAATAAAAATGTTAAAATAAATAGTGTGTTAAAGTACTATGTGGTATGAACTCACGGATTGGTTGTTTACCGTTGGGGTGTCAGCTCCCTATATGGGATGCGCGCGAGCTTCCCGTCGTTTATATACATGCGGATGGTTACTCATGCATGACCCCCCCCCCCGACCGGACCGGAAACCGGAAGCCCCCCCCCCGCCCCCGCCCCCGCCTTCTCCCACAGGCTGCGTGTACCGGCGATTAATTTCCGTTGGAACTATAATTAAGCGGCGGAAGAGGGCAGATAACAAACTGCGATAGTTATGCTGTCACGCACGCGACGGGGAAAGCTGCGCATGTAGCTGTCAGCGGATGTACTTGTCAGCGGATGTAATTAGATGTTATCTAATGCTAATTAAGAGGCACAAGGCTCCACCTGCGTTAGGGGCGACCCACATGTAACAAAGTACATCCGTTGGGGATTTTCCACTGACCTTACTGGAAAGTTCCGCGCCCCTCAAACCCCTCCAGGCCCCCACCACTTTGTGAGCCGAGAACCTCTTTGGCGACTATTGCTGAGTTAGTTCGGAACAATTCGTCGGACGCGATGGTTGTTCCGAACTCATAGGGCAACTCAAATGTATAAGCGGCCGATATATATTTGAGTTACTCTTGTTGTTAGGCTATTATTATTTAATATTAGTTGTGTGTGTGTGTGTGTGTGTGTCTATGGTTTTATATAAAGTGTTATTTGGTTTTAGTCTTAAGATGTGTTAGTTTTAAGGTTTAACTTGCGCATTGCGATGTTAGCATTAAGGTGTGTTATGGTATTATTTATGTTTAAAAAATGTGTTTTTAATTTTAAGTATTGGTTTATGCTGTGTGTGTGTGTGTGTGTGTGTGTGTGTGTGTGTGTGTGTGTGTGTGTGTGTGTGTGTGTGTGTGTGTGTGTGTGTGTGTGTGTGTGTGTGTATCTATGTCTGTGTTTGTTTATCTGTGTACTAATAATTTTTTACATTTCACAGCTAGCTGTTAGGATGGGTAGATTAAATTTAAATTTAAATGTAACTTTAAGAAGTTCGATTGAACTTCATTAAATATGGGTGGGACATGCGCGTTGTGCCTTAGGTAGCGCATATTTTTATTGTTTTTGATTTTTGTTTTTAATTTTGGTCAGGCAAAAATATGATTGGGTGGGTTTAGATTAAGGGTGGGAGGTTAGAGTTGCGTCTTGCATTACCTGTTCCAGAGTCCCCATTGTAAAATTGGAATGGTCAAGTCCAGTGCCCAGGCCCGAGGCTGGCCGCCCGTATCACAGACTACCAAACTGGATCGCCACGTGCGTGCGGGCCAAAAATCGGGATCCCTAGCAAGACGTAACTTTTTGGGTTGGGATTGGGAGTGTTTGAGGAACACAGGGTGGTGGAGACGGTTCTGGCCGCCTCCATCACCTTGGATCATTATTATTTTTTGGTGACCTTGACCTCAATTCACTCATGCATAACCCCCCCCCCCCCGCCCCCGCCCCCGCCCCCGCCCCCGCCCCCGCCCCCCCCCGCCCCCGCCCCCGCCCCCCCCCGCTCCCCCCCCGACCCCCCCCCGCCCCCGCCCCCCCCCCGCCCCCGCCCCCGCCCCCCCCCCCGCCAGCCAAGTGCTAACAAATTTTCTTATAACTTGAGAACGGTTTGCCGGAATAGGGCAAGCGATACATCATTGGAAAGCTCTAATTAAGAGTAATATTGTGATAAAGACAGAATTAAATTATTTTGTTTTAATAAAAATTTATAGGAAGGTTTGTAATTGAAGTTATGGCATGGATAGAAATTGAAAGATTAGTAAACATAGCATCTCCAATTTTAGTTGATGATAGACCCACCTTTGGTGTATATTGGTGTAACAGTGATCTGTTATGGCTATGGGCGGAGGTATATGTGGAGTATTTGCAATTGGAAGAAAAAATATAGGCTTTAATCATTACTTTTCAGCTTTAGTCTTAACCTACTATTTTTAACATCTCACTAAAAATCTTACCGTCCCCCACTACAACTGGGAGGCTATAAAAAGGGAGCAGTAGAGAAGCATTTCATTTCGCTGCTAAATTTCAAAGAGTAAACATCAACAAGATGTATCAATGTGAAATTTGCTTAGAAACTTTTCATGATAATATTCTACTAGAAATACACAAAGAGTTATCCCATAATAATAATGAAGATGTAACAGAAACCAAATATGAAGATTTAAAACTATATGGAGAAGAACAACAAGAAGAACATCAAGAAGAAGAACAAGAAGAAGAAAAAGAAGAAGAACAAGAAGAAGAACCATTAGCAGGACCATCTAATGCTATACCGAGTGTAAAAGTATTTGCTTTAGCAGGTAGAGTAGTAATGCATCACAAAATTCAAAATGAAGAAAAATTGGAATTAGAGCAGTTTCTTAAAGAAGCAAGAAAAATTGTCAGTAAAACTATAAAAGAAGAACTACAAAGATTAAACTTTATTAAATTTGGCATATTATTAAAAGCGTTGTTTATTAATGTAGAAGAAGAAATGTCACCCAGAGGATTTATAACAAAAAACCAGACAATTATGGCTACTTCAAATATTGAGTCAATAGTTGAAAAGAGTTTTGATGAAATTTTAACTAAAATTCAAGAACATGAAGGGAGAGGATCAGGTTGGAGTTTGTTTAGTATTGAGGGCATGGATTTAAGAGTTCACAAACATGGATATGGGCTAATGGGCAGCAGTTACATTCAGCTGCCAAAGAAAATACGGGATACAAAATCGTGTATAAATGTAAAAAATGAAGATACAGAATGTTTTCGATATGCAATGACGTCAAAATTTGTACCACCTATACATGCAGAAAGACCTAGCCAAGAATATGAGAACCAAAGATATAGGTACAATTTCCAAGGGTTGTCGTACCCAGTAGCATTGAAGGATATTACAAAATTTGAAAAACAAAACTGTGGAACATCTGTCAATGTGTTTGGTTTGGATAGTTCAAATAAAGTATATCCTCTGAAGGTTGTAAAGAATGAGCTGGCAGATCACACGGATTTATTGCTAATTACGAATGGTGATGTGTCACACTATGTATGGATTAAACAATTTGAAAAGCTTGTTAGTAAACAACTATCCAAACATGAACATAAAAAAATAATCTGCAAACGATGTTTTAATTTTAAAGAAGAAAGAAATGCACACCGTGGATGGTTACAAGAACATCAGAAGCTATGTAACAACAACTATGAAGCCAAAATAATGTTACCATCACCAGATAAGGCTGAGCTAAAATTTGAGAAGATATCTCATCAGTACCGTATCCCTATCGTTGTATATGCAGATTTTGAATCTACACTTGTTCCTATTGAAAATAATAATGATGGAGCCAAGAAAAGTGTTAAGTATCAAGTACATGATCCTAACAGTTTTTGTTTATTAATTAAATCTACACTGTCAGAAGATCATTTAAATAAATATGATCTAACATCAAAACCTGTCATATATCGTGGGGAAAGTGCTTCAAAAATATTTCTTGACCGCTTATATGCCATAGCAGAAAATGTACAAAGAATGTACAGTGATATTGTACCAATGATACCCATGGATGAAGAAGAAGAGATTCAATATGAAAATTCAACCAATTGTTATTTATGTAAAAATAAATATACTATGGAAAATCACAAGGTACGTGATCACGACCATCTAACAGGATATTATAGAGGTGCCGCATGTAACAGATGTAATATTAACTATCAAATTCGCAACTTCATACCCGTAATTTTGCATAACCTAAGTGGTTATGATTCACATTTTATTATACCAGAATTGGGACGAGATGATGGAAAAATTGATGTGATAGCGGAAACCACTGAAAAGTTTATTAGTTTTAGTAAAACGGTTGGAAATATGAAGTTACGTTTTCTGGACTCTTACCGTTTTATGTCATCTAGCTTAAGTAAACTCACTGAAAACTTGAAAAAAGAAAATTTTATAGAAACAATGAAGATTGTAAGTAGAGATAAATTGGATTTGGTTCTCCGCAAAGGTGTTTTTCCCTATGATTACATCGATTGTTTGGAAAAATTTGAAGAAACATCACTTCCGCCAAGAGAAGCCTTCAAGAGTAAGTTGTATGAAGAGGACATCAGTGAAGAGGACTATCAACATGCTTGTAAAGTGTGGAATGAACTAGGAATGACAACATTGGGAGAATATTCCGACTTTTATGTGAAATTAGATGTGACTTTACTTTGTGATATAATGGAAGAATTTAGAGATACCTGTTTTGAAGCATATGGATTGGACCCACTTCATTCTTATACATCGCCTGGACTAGCATGGCAAGCTATGTTGAAAGAAACAAACTGTAGACTTGAACTTATTACAGATATAGATATGGTTTTGATGATAGAGTCAGGTGTTCGTGGAGGATTGACGCAAAGTGTAACCAGACATGTAAAAGCTAACAACAAATATCTCCCAAACTTTGATACATCACAACCAACAACATTCTTAGGTTATTTTGACGCAAATAACCTATATGGATGGGCTATGTCAAATCCTCTTCCATATGGTAATTTCAAGTGGGCGAACCCTGATTCGATCGGCAATATAATGGACATACCCAAATACGGAGATACTGGATACATTTTGGACGTCGACTTTCAATATCCTGAACAGCTGCATGATCACCACTACGATTTACCACTATTGCCAAAGACGGAAATATCTCCAACTGGTAGATGGCCCAAATTAATGATGACGTTAACCAACAAGTCGAGATATGTAGCTCATTATTGGACAATACAGCAAGCAATAGAAATGGGATTAAAAATAATAAGAATCAATAGAGCAATACAATTCAATCAATCTTGTTGGTTAAAACCATACATCGACAACAACACAAAAAGAAGGAGTGCAGCAACATCCGCTTTTCAAAAGGACTTTTTCAAATTAATGAATAATTCAATATTTGGCAAAACATTGGAAAACAAAAGAAAACATAAAGATGTAAAATTAGTTAGCGATCCGGCGAAATTGCAAAAATTAGTACAAAAACCAAACTTTGGAACAAGTGTAATTATTAACGAGAATCTTGTAGCTGTTACAATGGACAAAATCTCAGTTACAATGGATCGTCCTCTATATGTGGGAATGTCTATCTTGGATATTTCTAAAACCCACATGTATGACTTTCATTACAACAAGATGGTGAAGTTTTATGGAAGAGAAAACATCGGGATAGCATATATGGATACAGATGCTTTCATTTATTGGATAAGAACAGAAGACATGTATGAAGATCTACGTACTTTTGTATATACTACTGACTTTGACTTTTCAGATTATCCTAAAGATCATCCCAACTATGACTACGATAGAAATAAAAAGGTGTTGGGCAAGTTTAAAGACGAAACAAATGGTGTACCAATGGAAGAAGTTGTCGCTTTAATGTCCAAACTGTACTCATTCCAACTGTACATCAGTGAAAAGGATGAACATCAAGTGGTGAAGAAAGCCAAAGGCATCAAGACTTCATATCTAAAGAAGAAAGTGCAGTTTGAACATTATAAAAGATGTTTATTTGAAAATGTGGAAACAACCGCAACATTTAACACCATCAGAAGCTACAACCATATACTGTATAGTGTAAAGCAAACAAAGTGGGCATTAAGTTATAAGGATGATAAACGCCACATTCTTGAAAATAACATCAACACATTGCCATTCGGCCACTATTCCCTAATCCCTATTGATCAGTAAACCTTTTCTTCGTCCTTTACCTTCTTCCTTTTTCCTTTCGTAAAGAAGAGGGGACATGACAAGCCCAATGTCATGTTCCCTCTTTTTTACACAAACGTAAAATGGCCTTGACCTATATCCTAACCGTATATAAAAGAGGATAAACCATTCTAGAGATTAGTACCTTTACAAGCGATGTTGAAGACACAACTGAAGATGGAAGACTTAAAAAATAAAATTGTAAACGAACTTCATAAGCCGGCAAGAAGAAAATTTCCTAGAAGAAGAACAGTTATAAAAGGAATGAATGATCTTTTCCAAGCCGATCTCATTGAAATGATACCACATAGTAAGTTGAATAAAGGATTCAAATACATTTTAGCGATTATAGACTGTTTTACTAAAGTGGCTGATGCCTTACCGCTAAAGGACAAGACTGGTAAAAGTGTTACGAAAGCTATGGAAACGGCTATACAAAGAAATAAATTCAACATCAAACATCTACAAACTGATGATGGGAAAGAGTATTTTAACAAAGACTTTGCAGCTTTAATGAAGAAGTATAAAATAAATCATTATTCTACAAATTCTGAAGTTAAAGCTTCAATAATAGAAAGATTCAATAGAACATTAAAAGGAGCAATGTATAAAACATTTTCCAAACGAGGATCATATGTTTGGTATGATATCTTACCGCAACTTATAAAAGAATATAACAACAAGTATCATCGAACCATTGGTATGAAGCCTAACCAAGTAAATAGCGGTAATGCTAAGATGGTATTAAAACGTATTAGGAATAATACAACTCCTAAACGTGAAAAAATGCAGCCTAAAACATTTAAAGTTGATGATAAAGTTCGTATAAGTAAGTACAAAGGAGTATTTAGTAAAAGATATCTGCCAAACTGGACTAATGAAGTGTTTACAATCTATAAAGTACAACCAACAATACCTGAAACTTACATCTTAAAGGACAACAAGGGTGAATTACTCGAAGGTGGATTCTACGGACACGAGTTGTTAAAATCATCAGTCGGCGATGTATATCTTGTTGAAAAAATTTTACAAAGAAAAAAGGATAAGGTTAAAGTACGTTGGTTGGGATTTGATAAAAGTGAAGACTCTTGGATCCCTACAAAAGACTTGGTGTAGTAATTTGTGAACTCATTACGTGTTTAACCTTTACACAAGATGGAGATTGTGCAACAAAAGGATCGATTTTTTATTAATAATATTGATGAATTAACAGTTGACAACGACAAGTTAAATCATGGAAAACATGGTGAACTACTGCCAAACACAATAAGATGTTTAATAACTGGACCGTCAAATTGTGGAAAGACGAATGTGGTTTTTAATTTAATAACAAATCCTAAAGGATTACGTTTCAACAACATTTACATTTTTTCCAAATCTTTGCAACAACCCAAATATCAATTATTGGATAAGGTACTCGCAAGTGTGCCTGAAGTTAATTTTTACAAGTTTAATGCTAGTGAAACTATAATGGAGCCAAATGAGGCTAAACCATTTTCTATATTTATATTTGATGATGTATCTTGTGAAAATCACGACACTATTAGAAGTTATTTCGCCATGGGAAGACATTACAATATTGATAGCATTTATATTGGTCAAACTTACAGTAAAATTCCAAAACAATTAATAAGAGATAATGCAAATCTACTTATTATCTTCAAGCAGGATGAAACAAATTTAAAGCACATATATAATGATCATGTAAATGCAGACATGTCATTTGATAAATTTAAAGAAATGTGTGGCAAAGCATGGGCTGAAAAATATGGATTTCTTGTTATTATGAAAGAAGAAGCTATAAAAAATGGAAGATATCGTATAGGGTTGGATAAATTTGTATTAATCCATTGAACGATTGATGATACGTTTAGTAATAGATTGGTCTTCACAGCGTAAACATGGTGAACCAAGAAAAACTATTAAAAGAAATAAAATCACTGAGTGACTCAATTAGACTTAAAAATCGAGCATTAAGAATGGGTTTGAATGAAAGAGAAGAATTCCTGGAGACTACATTTAAGCCTATTACAGAACCTTTAAAACAGATAACAGAAACTATTGGTAAACCTCATTATAAAGGAGATGTTTTGCTACCTGTTTCTAAATTTGAAGTAAAGAGTTTGAAAAAGGAAGAAGATGATGATGATTCTTACACAAGTGATAGTGAAGTTTCTCAAAAAGAAGAAGAAGAAACAAGACAAGAAGAACCAGAAATAAATGTTGAAAAAGAAGAAGAACAAGAACAACATATACCTGAAGCAGAGCAATCAATTCCAAATCTAACAAAATTAAGTAGTGATATATTGCAACAAGGACCTCTTGGAAGAAAGTATATCATGAAAATGTTACATGAAATAAAAAATAACCCAAAATTACACAAGTCACATGTATATGGTGCGAGAATTGATGGAAATGAATTAAAAATAGGAGATTCAAAAGTACATTTGACTGAAGATGATGATATTGTTATTGGTGAGCATAAATATAAAGGAACAAAAGGATTATTTGAACTGATTTTCAAAAATATACCTATAAGATATACGCTTCAAGATTTAAATACTTTTAAAGAAATTTTGCAAAATACTAATGCTCATAAGAAGAATTACTCCAAAGATTCAATGATAAATAGAACACGCGCAACTAAATATACAGTTGTAATAAAAAGATTGTTTCCCCTGAAAAAACTACCAACATTACGAACTGCACCTGCTGTGAAAAAACCGCTTAAGAGGAAGTCATTATCACTTATGGACTTATCACTTATTGATGAATATGGTAAAAAGAAAAAAGGAGAAACTCCAACATCTGGTAAAGGTTTAATGAAAAACCTATATAATACAAATGTGATTTACTATAATGATATAAACAAATTGGTTGATAGAATGAGACTATTACATGAAGCCATGGAAGCTGGTCATACAGGTTTAAATAATGAATGGGTGGCTTTAGTTGACGAACTTCGAAATCGTGGAATAATTGTATAAATCATCACGGATATATAAGAGAGCAGTGAGCATACAGTGGATCAGTTCAATCATGAGCGTTGACAAGTTCGGACGGTACTCCGGGGTAGGAGTACAAGGAGGAGAAAACAGAAAAAGAAGTGGATTGCCGCAAACACCTGAAGGTGACTATGATATGAGTAACAAACGTCTAAAATTTGTTAAAGACCCAGAAGAAGATACAGATGGAGCAAATTTTAAAACAGTAAAAGAAGCAACTTCAACATCATTGAAATTAAACAAGAATACTTATGATGTTAAATCACATAGAATAATTAATGTTGGTAAACCAACTGACAGTTCTGATGCAATTACTAAAGAGTATTTATCATCTGAACTTTTAAATACTTTAAAATTGCAATGGGGTAATAATTTAAAAGACGGACAGACATATGATGCTGGGAATCATAGAATAACCAACGTGGCAAATCCAAAAAATGATAAAGATTCAGTTAATAAAGAATATTTACATTCTATTATACCGGAAAAGACTCAACACGGATTTTCTTTTTATAAATTTATTATAAATGACATTGGATACCCAAAGGAAGACGGCGATGCTGTAAACCTGAAATACATCAAGGACAACTGTATTTTACAAGATGGTGATGAAATCGATTGTCATGGGAAAGTGTTGTCAAATGTAAAGTTCGGTTCTCAACCAAAAGACGCTGTTACTATGGAACAACTATCTAAAGAATTAAAAAGGGGAACATCGAATTTTGTAAAACATGAAGATGCCGTGCTAAAGCGAGGAGATACATTTATACATGGAAATGAAAAGTTTGATTTAATGCAAGGAAAAAATGATGAATGGGATGCAGGACATAAAACAATAACAAATGGAAGATTTGGTATAAAAGATTCGGATGTACCTTTGATGGTACAAACATTAATTGCGAGTGGTGGTAGATTAGGTACATACGATGGTCGTAATAGAAGAATAAAAAATATTTATCCTGGTTATGAAGATGATGATTGTGTTACATTGAGACAAACAATAACTTGGGATAAACACTTTGGGACCAAATATGATGCAAAGATGAAGAAAATAATTAATATTTTACCAGGAGAAGATTTAAATGATGCTGCTACTATTGGACAAGTCATAACAACGTCAAAAAGTGATTCGACCGCTTACACGTGTAATGATAAACGTATTATGCAGTTACACGATCCTCAACATCCGAAAGATGCTGTAACTTTAGATTGTTTAATAAGAATAGTGGGAAACTTACTTATCGATACCCACAATCATATAGCTAGAACAACGAGTCATGTGATGATTCAACCCGATGAACGAGAAGCTTGGATTAAAAATAGAATCATAAATCAGTATATAATTAATTTGAATAATTAAATATTTAAATATAAAACATTGCGCACGAGTTATTCATTTATGTAAAGCAGCTCGTGGAGTAAACACAGTGGTTATATAAGACAACATAATGAAGACCGCACCTCTCAGTCATCGTCAAGACAGCGACAAGAAAGGACGTGGTATAACATCAGCTGCGTTATCCCTTCTAAGACGGATTCCTGTTGGTGCTGTTCTAAATCGAGCAATAGACGCTTTACCATACGAATTTCATCTGCCCGGAGGCTATCAATATTGTGGACCCGGAACTAAGTTGGCAAAACGTTTGGCAAGAGGAGATCCTGGAATTAATAAATTAGATCAAGCTTGCAAAGAACACGATATAGCGTATTCCAAGTTTGCAGATTCAACAAATAGATCAATAGCGGATAGAGCGCTAGCGGAAAAAGCTTGGCAAAGGGTTAAATCAAGTGACGCCAGTATTGCGGAAAAAGCAGCAGCTTGGGCAGTGACAACAGCCATGAAGACGAAAGCTAAGTTTGGTGGTGGAAGACGACGCGGGAGAAAACCTAGTAAAAAAGAAGCTGCAAAAAGGGGCGGGAACATCAAAAGAAGACGTCGCACTAACCCTAAAAGGAAAGTCAAGAAAACATCCATATGGTCAATGGTAAAAAACGGATCGGGTCTTTACTTAAGACCGTACCGTGTGTATTAAATGAGAAGAATAAATTGATAATTCCAAATGAAGCATTAACAAACTATCAATTGTCAAAATATGAGAAATGTTTAAGAATACCATTCTTCAGAGGAGTTTTTATGAAAGATACATTACCAAATAGAGTGTGGAAAAATGAAACTGGAATAGTAAACTTAGACTCTAATTATGGACCAGGTACTCATTGGGTATGTTATAAAAAACTTGGAGAAAATGTTTACTACTTTGATAGTTTTGGAAATTTACCGCCACCAAAAGAACTTCAACATTATTTTCGGGACTCCAAGAATATATTCTACAACTACAAAAGAGAGCAACCTAGCAATACAGAAATATGCGGACATTTATGTTTAGAGTTCCTAGCGAAGAGCGTCAGTCAGCTTTAAGATGTCATCGTATACAGTGTCGCTGAGCGGAAATTCGTCAACATTGAAAAGTACACTTTTCCCAGCATTACGTTTATCTACGGACAAACTATGGGAAGCAGCATTATTGGATTTGACTACATACAATTCAATTCCCAATGTTACAGAAGGAAAAAATAATTTACTACATTATTATGAGAGTAAAGATGAAAAAGGAAATTATTCACAATTAAAAATAATTCCATTATCTACAGGAGCATATGAAATAGACGATATAAACCAAGTATTACAAAAGAAACTTGGAGAAGAAAACATTTGTATAAAAGGTAATAATAATACATTAAAAGCAGAAATAACTTCAAAGTATTATATAGATTTTAGCTTAGACCACTCAATCGGCAATTTGCTCGGATTTTCAAAGAAGAAAGGAATTTTAGCTCCTGGAAATGATTATACTGGCGATACAACAGTAACAATATTAAAGGTGAACAGTATTGATGTAACGTGTAATATTATACACGGATCATATAGAGATGGAGTAAATCAACACATATTACATACATTTTACCCCACAGTAGCTCCTGGTTTTAAAATAGTTGAGAAGCCACAAAACCTGATATACCTACCGTTAAACACCAGTTTCATTTCAGACATCGTACTGAACATATTGGATCAAGACGGCATTAGTGTTGACTTTAGAGGAGAAACAATAACTATACGGTTACATATCAGAGCAGCAACATAAATTCAACATGGGATTATCATTTAAACCACAACGGAAGAGTCGGGAGCTCAGTAGCTCCTCAACATTCGACGAGTTAACACCGGACAACATACGCTTCCTACAGAAGATCGGGCTAAAACTTGCCAACCATGGATATACTGGATATAGCGCAAGGACCGACATTCGACGAAACCCTATGGGAGAAGGAATATCACACTCACAACCCTTACACTTCATCAAAATTAAATAATAATGATGAAATAAGGATTCCCATTCAACAACAAGATATCTACACATTACCATGTGAAAGTTATTTATATATCGAAGGAAGAGTAACAACATTGGATGGAAAATCTGGTTCAACTGTTCCTTTTATAAATAACCCTATGGCATATCTGTTTGATGAAATTAGATATGAGATATCTGGAGTAACAGTTGATTCAACAAAAAAAGTTGGTATATCAACAACTTTGAAAGGATTGACTTCAATAACACCCCATGAAAAGAATTCTTTAATCTCGGCTGGATGGGTGACTCCTGATAAAGACACTATTACTCCTAATTCAAAAGGTTACTTTGATTTTAATGTGCCTTTACGATTGCTTTTGGGATTCGCAGAAGATTACAAGAGAATAATAATAAATGTAAAGCAAGAACTGGTACTGCTCAGATCTTCAACGAATAAGGATGTAATACAAGCGCCAAGTGGAACAAAAGATGCCGATTTGGAATGGCAACTTCAATTGGATAAAGTTGTATGGAGAGTACCACATGTCAGATTGGCAGATGAACATCGAGTATTATTATTGAAAAAATTAAAATCTGACCGTGATATTGTAATACCATTTAGAAGTTGGGAATTTCATGAATACCCCATATTGCCTCAAACAGAAAGACAAACATGGACTGTTAAAACCTCTACTTATTTAGAACGAGCAAGGTACATAATAGTCGGTTTTCAGACTAAACGAAAAGATGTTATAACTGCGCACGCTGGTCAATTTGACCATTGCAAGATAAAAAATTGCAAAGTTTTTCTAAACTCTCAGTTCTTTCCATATGACAGTTTAAATGTTTCATTTGACAAAAAACGTTATTCCATTCTATATGACATGTATGCAAGATTTCAATCGTCATATTATGGTAAGACAAATACACCACTACTATCACCAGAAGAATTTTATTCAAAAGCTCCAATTGTTGTAATCGATTGTTCAAAACAAAATGAATCTGTGAAATCTTCAAGTGTAGATATAAAAATTGAAATGGAATTTGAAGATAAAATACCAGATGGAACTTCAGCATACTGTTTAATTCTACATGACAAAATAGTTACTTACACACCGCTGACAGGAATTGTGAAGAATGTACTTTAAAAAAGATTAATACAACATCTGCACGATTTGTAAGGTTTTTACAAAAGATCAACAATATCTAGGTCATCTGCGAGTATAAAAGCGAGAAAGAAGAGCTGGAAATTCATTTCATCTTTGATTGTCGTATGGGTAACATCGTCCGCAAGATGAGTTCTGCTACATCAAGTGCTAATGAAGAAACTACACCTCTTATGGCTGACAATAGTTTGGATATAGAAAGACAAGTTGAACAGGAAATGGAAGAGTTCCTCAAGTTTAAACATAAGAAAACAGACGAAGAGGAAGTTGAAAAAGAAACGAAGAAAAGGAAAATTGAAGATAACATTTCTACCAACATCTTAATGGAGGTATTTCTTAGAATATTTTATCCTATTTCTTCTTGTATGACAAAGACTGTGTCTGCTGGAGTAATGAAATCATTGGATTACTCTCCAACTGTTATTTTGAATCACGGATCTAAAATGGTAACCTTTACTGAATCTTCTTGGGAATCTTTTATGAAACATATACATCTTTTGGAATGCTATTTGAGTAACAATACGTTTGGAAGAAAAACAAAACTAGGTTTATTCGAATCAAATATTGAAATCGATATTGTTAAACAACGTGGTCAACAACTAGTTCGATTTAGAGATTTAACTAAATATAATATAAAAATACATTTGACAAAAGAAGAGTTTTACGCTTTAACTTGTGCTACTGGTCCTATAACAAGATATTTAAAACAGCTAATATTCTCAAGTACAATTATCAAAGATTATTTAACTGATGCATTGGATAGACAACCATATGTTCCAATCCTATACGGTCCAGTAGATACTTCAATCTTCAATAGGATCCCGCATGAAGTAGAGATGTGGAGACAGTTACACCGCAATCAAACCAACTTTAATTTAGATGAAGAAAAAAATCAAGAAAACAAGGAAAACGAATCACGTTTGAACAATCAACAATCAACAACAAATTAAAACAGACAAAGAATATTGTAAGTAAGAAGAAGAAGAAGAATGTTGGAGTATAAAAGGCTGTCAATCCGCATTGACATACCAGTTGTCTACTGAACGTCATCATGGATAAACGAGTTTCATTCTCTAAGAAGACGGAAATAATGGAAGTAAAGCGAGGTATCATAGAGTTTCAGGCATTCCGTGGTAATGATGGAAATTTTATAATTAAAGAGTTAGTGGTACTAGATATGATAACATCTGTTGTTTATCATTTTTTATTCATGCCTCCTTTGCCGTTCAACAGATTAACAACCAAAGCTAAAGTAACAAACAGATGGTTGATGAAACATTTTCATAATCTAACATGGGATGAAGGTTTTATAACCTACAATATGATGCCACACATTATGAATCATTTCTGCAAAGAGTTCAAAACTATTTTTACAAGAGGATTGGAAAAAGCAAATTGGATACAAGCATATACAAACCATGAAGTGATAAATGTGCAAATGGAGAAAGATTTTTATTGCTACTTTGCTAACATCTGTATTGCATCTAAAAACTTTAAACATCGGCAGTCTCAATGTGCTTTAAAGAACGCATATCGTTTGAATGTCTATCTCCAGCAAAGTGGTGGGGGAAGCGATGGGTATAAAAGCGAGAGCGGCACTATGACAATGCATGAGTATTACTCTAACCTCCGAGGAGTCAACACCTCTGACGCGCAAGCACAAGAAGAAGAAGACGAACAATAGTAAGAAAAAATAATGGCATCGCAAACTTTTCTACAGTCGCTTGTTGATCAATTCAACAAACATTCTAAATCTACAATACTACCGACTAAGAAATGTTCAGAATTGAAAGAAGAAAAACATTACATTATTCACACTATTAAGAAGATGGAAACATCAGTTGGAGACGCCATCAATTGCACATTGAGTGAAGCACCCTACACACCTGGTGATGAACCGAAATTTCAAGTATTTCTTCCCAAACGCTTCGTTCAACTGCTGCAGAATGAAGATTTACGACTGATTCACCCCGGCGCACTCTATTTGGCATCCCACGGTCCTAGTGGAACCAACTCTACTGAACTTACACTTCATGTTATGCCTACTAGCAACTAGTCTGTAGTTTATATATACTGTTGTACATGTGTGTAACTGATTTTAAATAAATAAAAAATAAAAATGAAAAAAAAATAATAAGAAAAGGCAACATATCGATAGTGTTTCTGCACTATCGATATGTTGCTTTTTTTAAAAACACGTTTGGATGACCTTGACCTAGTTTCGAGGGTATATAAAGGCCGTAATTTTCTTGAGGATCTCATCAGTCTACGACTACCTTTCGTGCTGTACACATCTCTGTTGGCTCTCCAGTTATTACGAATAACAACATGTCTCTTAAGGTTAAGTGTGCATCATATGATACCACCACCATTACAACTTTTGAAGAACTCGACGATTTTATTAATGAACTGCGAGTGTTACTTGCCGGTGGTTATCGTTTAAATATTGATGTTTACGCTAACAACATGAGGATGTTTCCTAAACAGAAGTTCTGCAACGAAGAAGTATTCGTTTCCACACAACCTTCAACTACAACACCATCTACTCAAAGTAATGTTAAGTTCCAGAAATATTACTAATGTTAAATAATATCAAGTGGTCGCTGTAGCATCTATAAAAGGACCGTGTAACCTAACAGAATCATCATTTGCTCTCCAACTGACGCAGCGAAAACAACTACTAATACCATGTTGTACAGAATGATGATTGAATTCAATGGAAAAATCTACGGAAAAGACTATCAAAGTGTAGAACAAATGACGTCCGATCTTCAAGTATTGACTAAAGAGGGATTCCAACCAAAATTAATTCTAAAATTTCCTGAAGTACATCCACTCTCCACTAAAGATCTCATCGCCATGGCTAAAGAAGAAAAAGAAAAATACAAACAAGATGTAAAGAAAGAAAAAGAAAATGAAAACTCAGTATCTTAAATAAATACATCTTACACTTGTAAGATGATCTTTTTTAAAACTCCATTTGGATGACCTTGAGATTACCCCCACCACTTTTCCTAGTCTATAAAACACGCTATCCTACACTATACAACTTCATTTCTTGCCAACACTTAGAAGCGCCAACATGGAAGAGAAGAAAAACGAGGACGCACCGCGCTACTGTTGTGAACAAAAATGCACCGATTTAGGAAGATGGATGGTAGACGGATTAGCTTGTACAAAGTGTGAATTCTTCGGATCCTGTTACTGCAAATGCAAGACAAAGCAACTACCGCCACCGGAATTGCGAACCATCAAGATTTATAAATCACGATACTTCCACACTTGCTGTCCCCAGAGGTGTATCAAATTTCATCCGGAAAAACTTGTCAATTGTCGAGAGTGCAATGCATATTATAAAGACGACTTTTGTACATGCATCATAAGTGCGTGCAAGTACAGATCAGATTGGTCTACTGATCCTGTTGAAGCTTCAGATGTATAGCTGTAGTCACTGACTGCAGCCCTTTTTTAAAACTCCATTTGATTGACCTTGAGATTACCCCCACCACTTATTTTTTACAACATATATTCTTCGGATCATTCGATACGCTTCTCATTCTTATTTCATTACTCGCACTGAGAACAACATGGATGATAAATTCATTTCCTTTCAACATTTAATTACCGACAGAGAAGAGATGGAAGAACTATTCCAAAACTTACTCACACTCATTGATAACTATCCTTTAAGATGGATCAACATCACAGTGCAATACGTCAATCCTACCAAAATATTTTCATCCTCATCATCATCTTCTGCCACCTCCATGTCTTCATCGTCGCAAAGTGCAGAGGAAGAGGAACAGACAACTAATGGTGTTAAAATTGTTGAATTAAACGACGAGGAACAAGAAATGCAAGCTCTGGTTAAATATAAATTTAATATTTAATTTACAAACATTATTAGTATTCCTAACTTAAAAATACAACTAATGGTTATCTTAGTACACCTCCTACTACCTACCCGAACGGCGTTTCGCTGCGAAATGCGCTGGCCAACGATTCGCATGGGGGTATATCACCCTTCCCCCACCACGCCACCACCCCTTCACTTCCCCCACCACGCCACCACCCCTCCACTTCCCCCACCACGCCACTACCCCTCCACTTCCCCCTCCACCGCCCTTGCCCGCATATAAGCGAGCCGCTGACTGACGCTCGCCATTTGTTTCCCGACTCCCGTACGATGAACAACGATCCGCTAGCACTAATGAAATCTACTTTTGTAATTAGAACAAGACATGATTTAAAAGATATAATGGAAACTTTAGAAGATATTATAGACAAATTCCACTGCATCACTATGAATTTGGAACTTGCTTACGGTTGTCCAACATGCGATAGAGTTGAGACTGAAGATGAAGATAGTTTGCTAAAACTCACTCCTGCATCCTCCAAAACTACACCGACAGCTGACGACGACGTTTGATCGGACACACAACTGTTTTTTTTTAACCCCCCACCACTTTCCAGTAAATATGCCCTGTCCTCATCTTCGTTTCTCATTTCATCGCCAACTTTCCGACCGTCAACACCGCTCCCGTTTCACCTACAGAAATTAAAACAAGCACACAAACATGATGGATGATTTTTCACTTAAAACACAATTGGAAGAGGACAGACTCAAACTAGAGATCAACAGGCTGCAATTGGAAACGGAAAATCAACAAGGGATGGTTCGCCTGCTGCAACTGTTCAAATGCGTACTGTGCATGTTGTGCGTCTACCTTCTCTTCGCCACCACCTTCGGCGTCTACCACTCCCTCACCGGTGGACGACACTCCAACACCTCTCTGCACAAGAACACGACTTTGATTTAATTTTAAAAATAAACGAAAACCTCCCGCGGCCCGGCGCCGCCCCACCCCCTTCCCCACCGAGCCCCTGCGGCTCCCACTTTTTTAAAACTCCCTCCGAATGACCTTGACCCACTTCCCAAACCCATCCATCACTGTCACCCCCACCCCCCAATTACTACCCACACCTGCCAGTTCGAACCGCATGACCTTGACTTGTCCCAGCACCGGCAAAACCACACTACTCTGGTTTTGAACCATATAAAAGGAATTTCGAAATACTCTTGGCTGAGGTGTTCTGGGGTTTTTGAATGCGGAGGTGTCACTTCCGGTGGAGCCCTTTGTTCTCGACCTCGATCGGAATTCAATACGATTTTTGTTTCCTGCCGCATCTCATTTTGCTAATCAGACGGCCCCTTTGTTCAAACCTGCTCTTCTCTAGTCTTTTTAGTCTGGCCACGTTTTACTGATTAAAACAGACGAATTCCATTAGGCCTACAGAAAACAAAGCGTGGACTCAGTGTTTTACCAAGTCGTTATGTGTATTTTGTATGTTTAAAGTGTTAAAATCTAAAATAAAAACAATAAGGGTTTTATCTTACGCTCTTGGTCATTTTCTAATGTACTTTACACGTTGTCTAGCTGATATTTTACATGGATCATCCACAAATTGACTTCTTCAAATCTATAGCTTCATTTCTTCTCCATTGATGATCCACAATGCCTCCCTCGCAAGTCTGGTCGCATTCCTTCTAGAATGATCCACGATTTGTCTTCGTTGCTGATCTTTCTCCCTCACTCGACCAGATCTTCATATCATTGAGAGATTCCACGTATCGCAACCTGGGACGCAATCCCTTACATCATCCCTGTTGCCCACCAGAGCCAGAGCAAGAGAAATGCGGAACCCGTCGGTTGCGCAGTTGCGCCGGCTCCAGGCTTGCTACAGCCGAGACTCTCGCTTTCACCGTATACTTTCACCGGTCGTTCACCCACGCCGCTCGCCGACTTTCTTTGCGTAAATCTCTTGTATGACGTCACAGGTTGCGCCACCCGGAAACGATCGAGCGGGAAGTGCAATTATAAAACAGATCTTTATGCAATGCTGGGAAACTAAACTGCAGCTCTGCATCGGTGGCTGCACATTGTGTCATTTGTCTTTGTTTCTTTCAAGACAATGTTCTATTTAAACGAGAGCATTCTTTGCTGGAGCTTCCAAGTAATATGATCCTGATTTTTTTGTGTGGTTTTCTTTTCTCTCTATGCAACAGTTAAAAATATAGCAACTTGAGTTGAGTTAAATTAAGAAGAAATGACACAACAACGCCCTCCACTCTCTGTTTCAAAAGTATTGCATTGTTCTGGTAATATTGTCAAGCTATTCATTTCTGTGCCAAAAAATCGCTGCCAGGAATTTTCTAACTCTAAATTGTATTTTGTTATTGCGTTAGCTCCAAGTATGCGCGGTATACGGTGCAAAATTTATTTAAAACGAATTTTTTTACAACATAGTTGGGTTTTATTAAAATAGACTACTTATAACGGCCTATGAAGATGTAAGACTTACTAGTAGAGAATATAATTTTTTAACCCTAATAAAAATTAACAAATTACGATGTTCCCAGCTATTGTAGAGCGACCATTGGAAAAAGACCAATGAACTCTATAGATAATTAACTTTATACATCATTTATTGGTGTTGCCGATTGCAATGCAATGTATTTTGTCAAAATGCAATAAAGATTATTATTATTATTATCGAGCATGTAACAAACGAGGCGAGTTTGAGATTGCAAAATGATACCATTTTTTCAAGTGCTTAAAACCTTTATCGCACATTTCGCACCCAGCTCCCAGCTGACTTCCTCTTCTTAATCACAGCAGATGAAAGTGGATCCGCATGTTTTTGAGCTTGCGAAACGACAAGGTTATCTATCGCCTTTCGGTCTGAATCGAAAAACAATTTTTTGTCCTCCCCGTGACGAAACAGAACCTTCGCCCGTGCTCGCAAACACTAATTAAAAGAGTGAACGTTCATCCTTTGTCCTCTAAAATAGTTGAGTAACGTCTTGATGAACTCTCGTTTTCGATCACAAACAGTCTGGTTTCGCAAGAAAGATTAGTTACATCAACACGAGATACTCGAGATTCGACGGGTTCTCGAAACTAACATCGTTACTGCTTATCGGACGAGATAAGGTTGCTTCATGTTTCCAGTTGTGAAATGCTATTTTGACACCACCTATCGATAATTGGCTCTACTTATGTGGCCCCAGAACAGCAGTGTTTGTTCATTTCGGGTTTTTACAAATTCGTTTGAACTTATGAACTCAGTGGACATGACAGCTTGTAGCATTTAGCTCATTTCCCCCTTATCCATCCTAACCTCCACATCTCAAATAATAGTTCGAAGAAAAATTGAATTTGTGGTTAACCCGAAGCAAAGTTACCACCCAATAACAATGAAATTAATTAAAAATATGTCCTATAAGCTACAATGCCAAGGCACAACATACTTAGGTTTAGGACTAGGTATTGAAGTTTTCGTTTAAGGGGTTTTCAATATAATACACACTTTTGTGGTTTATCCGTGCAGTTCTGCGTTCATTAGATTGATAATTGCGTTTGATCTGCCCGTGACACCGGTTCACTTTAGCTCTCCATGAGAAAGAGGAAGTGTGAGAGCCGAGAGAAGCGCTTGAACTTGGCGGTGGGCTAGGTCAGTGACCGCTGACGCAACTAGCGCTCCAAGCGGCCGGCGCGCCACTCTCCCTCCGTGACGTAAATACCCTGCTCGTATGAAGTAAGACGATCGGTCGAACCAGTGCGCTGAAATTCATTTGCTCGATCCGATACTCGACCGTGTTGTAACTTATTTTGACCGAGTTTCGAAACCAAGTCTTGTGTCATTGTTTCATTCCTATCAAAGCTCGCAACCTGTTATGGCAAAGACCTGTCGCCCCTTGTTTGTGCCTGTTTCACCAAGGATTGCCTGCTTTTGTGAATTTGTCTTTGCTTCACTGCGTACTTGTTTGCAATGTGTTTCCTACTAAATTTCCGTGTGCTGATGTAATCTCGATATTATCGACTAATTGTAACTCTTGTAAAGCCAAAAGTCACCACGAATTCTTTTTCAATGTATAAATTGCTACAGTACATGACCGAGGTAAACTACATACAGTAATCAAACGGTCCTATAACTACATGGCTTAAATCACATCCAAAGAAAATGTCTTGAAGGAAGGACTGTGTACGATTCCACAAGGGCAAATAACTATCGGTTCCATTCGACTCCCAAATCCAAGGATTTCTCTTGACCTACTCGGTTTTACTGTCACCCACAAACGGATTGAACGGACAAGTCGGCCGACCTTGACTGGCAGTGTGGGAGCGGCGGAAGGCTGAAGGCTAGACGGTGGCGCTCCCTCCGCGTGATAGGCCACTGGCCGCGCAGTCATTAAACATCTGAGTTATTATCAGTTGGTACACCTGATATTGGGAAACAATGTGCGATGTTGCCACACTTGCAAACGCAACAATGGAGCCACATTGTTCCCTAGCTCATCTGATTGACGTTGCCGATGTTATACCATATAAATAGAAAGCGCGGAGAGTGATTGTTTAGAAATTGCTTGAAAGTCGAACACGATGTTCTGTTTTGTAAATAAATTCACAATCTTGTTCATATTAAAAGTGTGCAAGAGTCGTCAATGCTCAAGAAACCTGATGAAAGTTATTGTACGAGGTTAATCGTTGGGTCATTTGAAGAATCGCTTCGGCGATGGAGGAAGCCTGAAAGACACTTGGTCTTCGTGTAAGAAGTAAAGTAAACCGGCTATATAAGTAAATCGGCTTCCGATTGAGGTTTTAAAGGTGTCGAAGAAACGCAACAACTAGTTTCCCACAGACAAAGCCAACCCACGTGGAGCAAGGTGGGGTAGCGGACCCGGCGTAGGTTGCACCAATATAGTTGAAAGGATCGTACCTCGCCTTACAGGTGGCGTGGCGTAACATGCCATCTATATCGGGCAGTGCGGCTGTGCAGCTCCTTTCTCTCTTACGTGATTAACTCTGTCACATATGCATGCCAAATGTCAAATCCTTGCTGATGAAATCCTTGGGTAACTCGCCCCGGCTACGGGCGCTGCGTTGACGCAATTCTGAGCCGTACCGGTGTAGGGTTACGGCCGCGGTTAGGTTCAACTTTGCATCCACTCGCTGTTATTCGGTTCGGAATTGCGTCAAGGCGTTTCGTAACGCGGACAAGTGTTACAGAATATATCTCTACAGATTCTGCGCTTATCTGTTTTAATTGTTTGGCTTGTGTAACGCCATCTGTTGCTGTAATAGGCCTGCTTGTGACGATTTCGTATTTTAATTTTGATACCGACTGGGAATTTATAACATTTTTGAATCTGCAGGCTATGTACATTGACCAAAAACACAATATAGTCAATAGCCCACAGTATATCTTTATCTTCTTAATTTCTTATAAGAACTTTATTCATTGCTATGAAACTAGAAGTATAGGAATAATATTTTACTCGCAACGTGACAGTAGCAATCTGACAGGGTCTTGTACGTACATTTTACCTACATTAGACAGTCTCCTGTTTTAAAATATCTTGTAAAGTTCCTTATCAGAATTCTTTTACTCTGTTGCAAAGAACCTTGGAATGAGGGTCAACTGATGATTTTAAATAATTAATATATTGCCTAATGACTGATAGATGTATAGATAGGCTAGTCTGGTCTAGAATTGAATTTAAATTGTAGGAGGGGTGAATTCCTCTTCATTAGCTATCAAGTAATCTCCCAACAATATATCTATGTAAATGTATTTGTAAAAATAGCTTTATGTGTATAAAATGACTTTGTAGACCTATGAAAAGTATCACAATTGATGTCTCTTCCAGAACGGAGCTGAAGCTGGAGACGCTGGAGGATGCTGTGGTGCTGGAGGACCCGGAGGATGACGTGCTGCAGGACAAGCGCGGGTGTCCAGCCTACGTCAGCCCCGAGATACTCCGCAGCCACGCGAGGTACTCCGGCCGAGCGGCGGACATGTGGAGCCTGGGGGTCATCCTCTACACCATGCTGGTGGGCAGGTACGTTCACAACACGCAACCCCTAACATACCCATATCACACCCGATAACTTGATAACTTTACCATTTTCATGTATCCTCAACAGAGGTCAGGTACCGAGTGTACTCAAAAGAATTAAACATAAACAACCTTTATTTTTAAATTGCAGCGAAGTTTTACTAACTTAGAAAGAGTAACGTAAAGCATTAGAAAGATAAAAACCTCAAGTTTTTCCAATTTACTACTGCTCAACATGTGAACCATGGCTTGCTTTGCAGACATCTATTGTAAAATCAAATTATGAACAAACGTTTTGAAAAAAGTCCTCATCAACACTTTGTACTGTAGCTGTAATGCGATATCTGAGCTCAAAGACATTCAATGAAGGAAACATAGAAGGAACAAAACGTCTTTTATATAGTGTAACCCCAAGAAAGAAATTACATGGCGTTAAGTCTGGGCTTAATGAAGGCAAAAAAGCAAATTATAGTCAGGAGCACGGTCAAGCCAATGCTGCAGTAGACAATCTCTATCATAGTGCAGCCAGTGTGGTACAATCAGCTGTGTGGAAAAACTTGTGGTGCTTTCCAATCCATTGATACCAACTTCAGCGATGTCGGACACGTAGTTTTTATTGATTTGATGTGCAATGTTGTTTACTTCTTTTGTGTACACGAGTGAATGCAAAAACCGTTTTGGGTATGTTTACGAGCGTTAAAATTGAATTTTAGCAAGATACTGCAAGTGAAAAAGTAGCAGCATGGCATTTTTTGGTCATAGGCGAGAGTCAGTATTTTACTTATTATTGGCATCCTCAGTACTATTGTAAATAAAGGCGTATAGTTCAATGATAAAAATTTCATTAAGGATTTATCCTACCAATTTAAAGAGTTCTAATGAGTTATAATGGTGTTAGGCGTTTACTTCAACTGTTTGTTGATCATATATGGAAGCAAATGTGTTGTACAGCCTACATGAGTTTGAATAATGCACTAAATGAGAGAACTCATTTAAATATCAGAATAAGTATTCTAGATTGTACTTTGAATGATTCAATGCAGATTTATACCACCCATAGGCCCACCTTTGTAAGGTTCTTAAGATCAAATACCCTTTGTAGAAGTGAAGATTTGAAACAGTTGTTTAATATAGAATAGTTATATTTGACTTCACCTGACCTAACCTAGAAACGGTTTTTTCCAGGTACCCTTTCAACGACAGTGAGCATGCCAGTCTGTTCGCCAAGATCAGTCGAGGCCACTTCATCATCCCTGAGTGTCTGTCGTCGAGGGCCAAGTGCCTCATCCGCAGTCTCCTGCGACGGGAGCCCTCGGAGCGGCTCACGGCCGAGGATGTCCTCATCCACCCGTGGTTGACCCGCGAGGAGCGATATTCGCCGGGCCACCATCAGGACCAACTCGTCCCAGACTGTGTTCCTCTTTAACTTACGGACTTTATTTTCAATTAGGACTTTTAAATAATTGTTCCTTTAAGCACCTGAGTATTTTATTCGATCGGTGTGTGCGTGTCTAAATTATTCAGCATAATATATTATTATGCTTGTAAAAATTAGGTGATCTTTTGTGAGAGTTCTGCACCAATCGAGAATTTTTAGTTAAGGCTCGTGTAAAACTTTGTTAACCTATGACAGGGTAGGTTTAAAGTTGTTATCGTAAGACATTTGTTGAAAGCATTACTCGGTTATGTGCCGACGTGAGCATGCCAAGACTTAGTGTTTCACTCATTTAAGGCCAGTGTATTAGACGGGAGTGAACAATATTATGAGACAAACCAAGTGGTGACATTACAAGTTATCATCGTAAAATAATGTTCATGTAAGACTTAGCTAATGTTCATTAAAATATCACCCAAAAGGTTGAGAACATGTTAAATAAAACGAGCAAACATTGTTTATTTTTGGACAGTATTTGCAAAAAATATGCTGTATTTATTAGGAGTCCTATCTTCAGAAAATTTACACCTAGAAGAAATCACACCTAATTGTTCTAGTTTAGACAGTATATAAAGTTAATATTAAATGTTATCTTAGTGTTTGTTTCTATGTAATCATGTTGGCACATAACTGAAATTGCTTAAGAGAATGATTTTTTGTATAAAACTGTAGTTGTTGAATTAATTTATAAGATGAGTGTTATTACTATTCACGAGGTAATTGCCATAACAACAATTGATTGTAATGATTTCATTTCGTTGTCCCTGTGACATCTTCCCAATAACATTGCACATTCGATACCGTATGTAAAATATTACGTATTTTACTACTGATGATTGGTGGAGTATTGGCACAAAAGATCTAAATTATTAAGATCTCAGGAAACGTTTGAATCGGCTCAAATGAGTTATTGAAGTCAGCATCAGTGGCATTTAGAAATATATAGTTAAGTTAATGAATAATTACTTCAGGGTATGTTGAAAAGTGGTTGGTAACACTTCAGACCGATAGGTTGGCAGCCTCGTCAGATGTAGTTGATCTTGTACAAATATTAACATCATTGTGATAATAAAGCTACGTGTTAAAGAAATGTCTACTATTGTTGTTGTGAATTAATATTGTGTTTAGAACTATTTGAGAGTGACCTCATTGTTTTGGTTTTTTTAGAATATATAAATACAAAATTTTTATTGAGTGATTAATATATCAAGCTCAAATCTTTCCATGTAAAAATCTTGTACAGATCAAGTTATTTGAAACAACCAATTTCAGTTCATAGCTGTTATAGGGATAAGCACTGAGATAGGCAATTGTAGACAAATTTGTAATTCACTAGTAAATTTAGCCTAAACTTTAAACAATCCAATCCATAAATTTATAACTATGTAAGTAATTATAAAAATTTTGCTAGTTGTTTATAGGTAAAATATTTTATCACTTTTAGTGCCAAATAAAATTGTTATAGGTGTCATAAATTGACAAAAAATGTTTTTAAAATAATTCTTTGCACAGAAATTATTATCAAAGAATTCCACTTTTACTTACAAAATGTAATACAATTTAATTGAATTTTTAAGTGTCTTTGAAAATTGGAAACCAGCAATTTTGTGGTTAGTCATCAAGATTGTTAACACAAAAACTTAAATTCTTTTACAATGTTTTTAGAAAAAAAAATTTAAAACATATCTATGTTAAAAGTGCCATGAGATTAACTTGTATAACAATTCAACATACTTAAATGGCGAACTTTTCTTCTGAAAGATATTATATATCTTTCATTTTATAGAGAAAATGTAATTTGAGGTTTATCCGGGAAACAATTTAAAAGAAACTTTATGCAAACTTATTAAACCATCTTATTGATACTGTATTCATCTTTGAATCAAGAGAAAAATGAATTGAATAGAAAAATTTACTAAATATTGAGATTTACCCCTCTAATAAGACACATACTGTACAGATCCGACCAGAACTCCCTTTAGCCTTTACTTAATGTTCCACATATCATCTATTATGAACTAACCAACCTAACGTAACCTACATTGTTATCATCACGAGGTCAGGCCTGCAAAAGACTGAGCTGAAGTCTGGTCGATGGAATATTTCACTTCAGCCAATGACTGATTGTAAATAGTTTGCTTATCTATCATGTACCGTATCTGTAAATATTCTGTGTACATTCTGTCGCATAGGTAATACTTAGAATGTCAAATATAAAAAAAGTACTTATAAACACTTGTTTTTATTAACCCTTTTGTTGAACTAGAATAGAGCAGATTATTGTTTTAAATTTGGGCAGTGAGAGTATCATATTTCTGAGAAAATCAGAGGTGTGCCTTTTTTGTTACTCAGATGCACAATATCGTGTTCATAAAACTATTGTGCCTCGATAATTAATTTTAATGCTTTCTTCAGCTTCAATTCATTATTTGTGTATGACTCATAACAGCTTACAAAAAGTCTGGATCACATGAATGACTTATATATATGATCAGGCTCGGATTTCCCAATAAACCCCATCACCTAGCAAAAAAATAAAAATGAAAATATTCATGTTTGCTTAGTCACTTATGTTTACAGCTACAAAAATGTTTGGGAAAAGATTAATAGTTTTACCATGAGTTACCATTCTGCCAAATGATTGCTTAATACAACTTGGATATTATCGGGAGATGACTTGTTGGACACTGAGGGGGTTGGAGGGTAAAGGTGCTGCTATACATCGACGTCACGTCACGTCTTCATTCGCATCCATTCGCACCGATGGATCCGGCGATTCCGGAGGGGGTGCTATACATCGACGTCAAGTATTCGCATTCGCACTGGACGTCTCGTCCATTCCGCCAATTCTCACGGATTCTGCGCGCGCGTGCGGAAAAAAGCGTTGAGATATGGGAGATATGGAAAAGCGTTGAAAAAAGGTTGAGATAATGACTCCATGTAGATAATAAGTTGAGGGTTTTCTATAGATGTATTTAAATATGTAAGGGCTGTAAACATATTATATTTGAAGTGTAAGGTTTTCTATATTATAAAGAGGGTTTTACTGTATCCAAAGACAAATTGGTGATTACTCCAAATGAATTAGGTTTTCCTGTGTAACTGTTTCAGGAATACAACATTTTACTGTCATTGTACGTACATTCCAGCATTTTAGCATAAACTAATAACATATTTAATAAAGTATAGAAATAATTTTTAAAACGCATAAATAAACATACGAGTAGCGACATAATCACTACTGGCAATATAGAGGTTACCTTTTGTGTTTCGATAAATTATATAAACAACCGTCGTCAACACATAGAATTTTTGTGCAATATTTGAGTAGGGTTCTAAACGGAAGTACTGTTCATATGTGTCGCAATTTCTTCCCAAACAGCATTTCTTCTTACATTGCTCATGTACAGTTTGTGGGAAGGGTCGTAAATTTCTTTCTTTTCTTCCACTAAACTAATTAGTAACTCATCATCCATGGCAATAACAATTGCCAAAAACCCTACGCGGACCACTTACTCTCATCAACTGATAGGCCTAAGAACTAGGCCTAGACGGAAGTAAACAAAACAAACATTCAAACAATATCCACCCTTGCTCTCATTGGTTCCGAAGTTTCCCGATTGCGCAAGAAGATACCCGAGGCGAAAGCCGAACGGCCGAGTGGACGTTGGTAGCGGCTATACAGCGACGTCGCGTCACGTCACGTCGCGTCCTCATTCGCACCCATTCGCACCGATTCGCACCCGAATGCTCCTCAGAGCATTCGAGTGCGAATGCGGACGGGACGCGACGTGACGTGACGTGACGTGACGTCGATGTATAGCCGGTTCCATTTAAATACACAGGGAGCATACCATGCGAACGTGGACGTGACGCGACGTGACGTGACGTGACGTCGATGTATAGCAGCACCTTAAGGGGAAATTTAGATCCTAAACCTTCTTGTTAATTGGTTAACTAAGGAATAAAAACAAACTAATATTGTACTATTGGACATGAAATCATTTTGCAAAAAAAGTATACAATTATCTTGGATAATAAAGTCAGCTAGCCTAATTCAATGTAGAGGAGACCGCTGACTGCAAAATAAAAGAAAACAACGTAATTATGATGTATGTTTTTGGTTTTGTTGATATCTTAACATATGGTAGAATTAAAAAAAAACCAAAAACCAAAACAAATTATTTTGGCCAATGGCATGCGTCAGCTTCCCCCTCACCCCGCAACCCCCTCTCTGGCCATCAAGTCATCTCTGGACAATATCAGTTAACAACAAAAGTATACACGGTCTATATCTTGCCGTGAAAAAGGTGAATGGTAAGCATTGCCTTTGACTGTACTGGTTGTGACTGTTACTATGGTCTGAGGCAGGGACACGGGGTGCATGCGCTTGTCATGTACGGTATTTGCACTGTTACCAATATAATTCACTATTATGGTAAACAATGCCTAATGTTGTAATTAACTTAGTAGACTATATAAGAAATAATTTTTTCAGGGCTAATATTGTTTATAAAATATACTGATACATTATCGATTCTTAAGTTGAATTTTTCTAAGAATTTATAAATTAAGTGAATTTAAGTTATTAAATCACTCTTTTGCATAACACAGGCCTATCACTATAGTAAGATTGACGAAAATAGTCCGATTAAAATTTTAACAGCAGTGTCCCCCCTCACTCCCTCTCGCCCTGCAATGTTGTCATTTTTTTGTTATGTTTACCATGTGTAACAGTACAAAAGTAAAGTAAAGTGAAGTAAAGTAAAGTAGTAGTGTAGTGTGTGTACAGTATAAAAATGTGTTTTAGAATAAATCTGGTAACAATGCATCAACTCTCATCAGACTATTTTTGTGAATCCTACTATAATTACAAACTCAATATGTCTCTATAAGGTGTTAAAATGTAAGAACTATGACTTTTTCTCAAAAAATAACAAACAATAAACACCATCCATTTAGCTAGCTCAAATTTTGTCAAAACCAAGTGGTTACTTTAATATGAAAAGAGGAAAATAGAAGAGCACGATATTGAGATTGTTTTAAATAAAAAATTGACATTGGGAGTAGGTGAAATTAAATATTAGAGACTAGCAATTAATATGATTGTTCGAAATTTAATGCTTTACAGTCATAGACTACAGCGAATATAACCTCTCAACTAATCTCAAAACTATTGGTGTAAAAAATATAGAGCCTTTGGGGCACCAAAATTTTTAATCAGGCCCTGTGACTAAACATGTTTGTTTTGGATTCTAAATACATCAAAAGACAATTCACTCAATAATTAATGTTGGAAGAAATCTAATTGCCTGATTGCTGTCAAAGTCTGTTAATCTGGATGTAATCATCGGATATAATCATCAAACAACAAAATTTTCCATTTATGTTTCCTGATGAATTATTCCTATAAATCCACCTATTGGTCGCGTAAGCTCTAAATTGGAAAAATATCACAAAATTCTCCTTGACCGTAAATGGAAGTACATACGTATATTCAAATAATCAAAAATGAAGCTCATTTGATGTTATTTCAATGGCAAGGTACTTCAAAATATTTAGTTAGGATAAACAATTTGGTTGAGAGAGCTAAACAAAGAAAATGTATTAATACTACTTACCATAGTTCAGCAATCTTGGATTTTTTCTAAGGGGATGGTTTATTTAAAGCATTTTATGTTTTTGTTATTTTTCTTATTATGGACCTAGTATTTAATGACCATATAAAATTAAAGTGTCTATAGGTACTATATTAGTAATGTTATTGATTAAAATTTTTATAAAAATTAAGAAAATCCTTATTAATAAAACATTAAAAACCAGTTTAGTAGATATAAAAAAAGTCAAATGACCAAAATTTTAGTAAATTAAAAGATCTTTGACTATGATTGTCTCTGATCCTTTAAAGGACCAACCTTTGGCCCACTTTGTATCAAGGTAGATTTTTTGATTAATTTTCCAATCCTTTGTGGCAAAAGTTAAAATAAAATACCCCCGTCACAGCAGACCTGCGTACTCAGCGAATTTCCAATGGAATTTTGGTATATTTTCTATTTCCCCATTAAATCCATGGGGATGAGAGTATGTAGGTTTGCCGCCATATGGGTTTACTAAGCAAATGTAAGTTAAACGCTTACTAATGAATGTACATACCAAATTTTATCAAAATATGTCAATAAATAAGCAAGATTGTGATTGGATCAGAAGAGGCAAACACTGCTTGGCTTTAGTCCAATTTTACTCACAGAAATTAAATTTCACTGTAGGGGTTCTCTACCTTTATTCTTCACCGATTAAGACAATGGGTTAAAAAAAAGTATGAATTGACCAATAAATATCACACTTTTACTTAGGTCTTAAAGGAACAATAAAGTTACTGTAATTTAGTACGTTATACACAGTTTTAAAAGTAAAAATGTATTTAATTACTAACTATCAATTATAATTATCAGAACATTTTCTTAAGGACTATTTTTAAAGTATTTTGCTAAAATAACATGTTAATTTTGAGAAGTCAGTTTTAGAACACACATAAGTAGGGGTCAAATTAGTGCATTATTCTAGTCCTGAATTTCTGATTAAAATATTAAAATAAAACAATCTGACGAACTGTAGAACTCTCTTGTGGTACCTAGCTGGTAAGGGTAAGGTTGAGGGATCCTGTCACATAACCAATGAAACCAACATGAAGGAATGGATACCTATTAAAATAACCAGCATTCCCAGCCAAACATAGAAGAATCCTATCGTGAAAACATCCATCATCTTTTCTGAGTAAGAAATGTAAACTTGGTAAAACCAGAATAAACACAAAACCCCTATCAACAGTCTCAATTGATTGTGATGCATTTTAACCTTAAAAGGCAAAGGTAAAACAACAAAACAATGCAAATTAAATAATAATCATACTGGTATTTATATTTGAAGTTTATTATAAACTACGTGACATGTGATATCGTCAAATGTGGTTATTGTTATCTTGATTTCCTTTCCAGTAAACACTCTCTTATGATGATAGTTTTCTTCTTTCCTTGATGGATTTCAATCAGAACATTTTATCTCAATAGAAGGCACATTTCACCTTCCGTCCATCTGGCGTTTCTGTTTTGAATTCTTCTCCTATTTTAAAGTGTTCATTTACCTCTTTGATAAGAGAAGTAGTCACCAGAGTATATTAATTTCCATCTTTCGTTATATGTCAGACATGTTTGATAATAATACAGTATATGTTGCAGAAAACTCCTAATCCCAAAAAGCTTTCATAATGTCATAGCACTTATTATCATTATCGGTGTAAAGTGTATACTGTATTTCTTGTCTAAAAACGGTTTTAAATGTGTTTCATCTTAGGTTACCGTCGGTAAAAAGGAAGCATTGGGAAAATTAGTATAATAATGGAAAAGTTTGTCTTCGTCAACTGGGATACTGTCCGCAGTGGTGGTCTTCGGGACCTCAATCTGCCCATCTCCTGGGGTAGGTAATCATGGATGGGTAGCTGTGGAGCAGATACGATCTTATTATATTCCCTAGTAAGTGCCTCCCTTCGTCTTATTTCAGGTGGAGCGATATTACACAGCACTGGGAGCCAGGGTACAGGTGTGTTGGCATAAGTGTACCACTTATGGCTCTCATAGTACTGTTCAGTTGGGCGTCGATCTCTCTTACATGCACACTGTTCAGCAACACGGGAGCACAGTACTCAGCGGTTGAGTAAACCAGGGACAAAGCAGTGGTTTGCAGAACTTGTACATTGAGGATTGACTATATGTACACTACGTGAATAGACCTCTCATCCAATGCATTTCGTTTGAGGCAAAAATTGGGAAATTTGTTGTTCGCGGTGCCAGAGTCGCTGCCATCGATGTTATTATTCAGTTGGATTTACAGCGCTGCCAAAAACACTTTACCAAAACATAAACATATCTCTCAGTTATAAAATGTTTCATCCTTGGTTGAGGAGAGTGGTAATACAGATTTATCTATCATATGTCACTTGTACTTTCATGTCATGTACGCCGCGGAAGATCGCACCACCGTCAATAGGTTTCAAACACGCCTATGCTATGAGAAGTCTATTCACGTTAGTGTATACAGGGTGATTCAGACCACCCGTGCACTATTAATAGCAGGAGAACGGTTGGAGTTAAAATCATGAAATAAAGTTTTTTACCACTAAATTGCATATGGGCTTTCCAATAAAAATATTTTCATCAGTGCCAGTATACAGGGTGTCCCAAAACTGGAGGTCACAGGTTCGAATCTCAAAATTTTCTTAAGTAAGCATGCAGATTTTTTATATAACTTAAAAGGTATTAGTAAAAGGAGCATTTTGGTGAAAACAGAATGGATTTATCTTTTTCCCTTTCAAAATGGCGGCCATTTTTGTAAGAAAATTTAACATTTACGGAATACCCTGTAATTCTTGTATTATTTGTCATAAATGACTCCTGATTCAATATACTTATTTGAAATGAGCTAAGCTTTGCAATGATATGTCACAAGACCACATTTATTAAAAAACTAAAATTTCCAAAATTTACTAATTTTAAAAATTTTAACTTACTGAGCAACTTTGTAATTTACACTATTACCGTATCTCTTGTGGCTTTGTAGTAGTAACGTGAAAATGCATTTTTTCCATATAACTTGCATGTTAAATTAATGTTATGGCAACAATCAAAGAAGGGCTTCCATACTATAAAGCCCTGAACAATTAACATGCAAATCATATGGAAAAATCACATTTTTACAGTATTACTACAAAACCATAAGACATACAATAATAGTGTAAATTACAAAGTTGCTCAGTTCAATGAAAGCTTTAACATGATATACAATATGACATATGTTTACATTTAGAATTTTTCAGTTTTGTTTAGGTTAAAATTTTCAATTTTCCAAAATTTACTAATTTTGGAAATTTTAGTTTTTAATAAATGTGGTCTTGTGACATATCATTGCAAAGCTTAGCTAATTTCAAATAAGTATATTGAATCAGGAGTCATTTATGACAAATAATACAAGAATTACAGGGTATTCCGTAAATGTTGATTTTTCTTACAAAAATGGCCGCCATTTTGAAACGGAAAAAGATAAATTCATTCTGTTTTCACCAAAATGCTCCTTTTACTAATACGTTTGAAGTTATGTAAAAAATCTGCATGCTTACTTAAGAAATTTTTGAGATCCGAACCCGTGACCTCCAGTTCTGGAACACCCTGTATACTGGTATTGATGAAAATACCCAAACCGTTCTCCTGTATATAGTCAAACATCACACAGTGTTGTTAAACTGAGTTCGGGAAATTTGATGTCACATTTTTCTGCCTCACATTTAATGTTTGGCGGGGTAAAAACTAAATTCCTTACTAGGGGTCGTCCATAAATTACGTCATCAGAAAATAGGGGGGGAGGGTCCAGATTGAAAATGACGGTAAGGTGATGTGCAAGGGGGGGGGGGGTCGGCTTTCATATGACGTCATTTTAAATATGATGTTTTATAAATAAAACTTGAAGAGTAAAACAATGATAAATTCTAACACAACTCAACTGTTATAAAATAATCGTCTATAAAATACATTAGACTATTTTAAGGTGTTGTTTTATAGTTTATTTTTCCATTGAGAAAGTCATTTTGGCGTTATTTCTGAAGGGAAATTCAGATGTAATTGGTAATTTCTTTTAGTTTATCATGTAGGGTTTAAAAAACATTGTGTTTACTTAAAACGGAGGTTTGTTAAAAATGACGTCATTTTTTCGAGAGGGGGGGGGGGGGGGTCAGACAAATTATGATGGTGGGATGATTTTAGGGAGGGGGGGGTTCAAAAATGGCCAAAAAGCGATGACGTAATTTATGGACGGCCCCCTATCTCTCCATAAATCATTATCTATCCACACAGTACATAAGAACACAAACATTTTTTATGTAGTTTTTATGCAATTTAAGGGTAAAAAGACTTTAAACAGCCGCCATTTTCAAAATATGAGCTGTGAAAAATTAGTTATTTTCTTCAATTATACCTCTTTCCCTCAAAAAGTCGTAAACCAAGTTTTAAATTATAACAACAAACCGTTCTTAAATAAAAACTATTCTATAAAAACTACAAAATGACGGCTGTGCGGTTAACTATGGTGTTTTTGAAATTGTAAATATGATATTTTGACTGGTCTTTAGGTTAGGAATAATGCCCTAAGACTTTGGTAGAGAGTCCAGAGACACTCAGTATAACCTCCACAACCCCTTTCCAAAACAATTACTTAGTAATTAATTTTAACATCTCTATGCATGAGCTAGGATCTTATAATTTTTGACACTTATTGCTAGTAACTCTAATATTAGGGAAAAAGTAGAACAATTTTAGGTTTGAACATTGAACACATTGGTCGGGTTTACGTTACATCCACCGCAAAGCGGTTTGTTTACGTTTTTGCCTATCACGTGACCAATCCCACAAATAAAATATCTGAAATTAGTCACGTGATTAGCAAAACGTAAACAAACCGCTTTACGGTGGATGTAACGTGAACCCGACCATTCAAAGGTGTAAGGGATAAGAGTGGAGCACTTTAGAAATTAAAGACAAGATCTGAAACACACAGGTTTTTCTCATGATTTGTGAGAAATCCTTATATTGATATAAGGAGAATAAAGGCTTATTAAAGTTATATTTTGCTTTATTATATCTTTGGATGTATATTTACTGTATATCCGAATTGTTGAGCAAAATTTTAATTTTGAGGGTAATATACGAGTGTTAACGGTAATTTTTCCATTGATTTAGGGTAACTTTTGAAAAGACGTGGTGGCAACACTGTTTGGGACAGTTGTCTCATCTCATGCCTCAGCCAGTCAGCCGTCAACCAGCGTCTCAGTTTCACTGGCGTCTATTTCCCCCCGATATCATTTAGTGGAGAACAAACTTGGACAAGGAGTGGGGGAAGCGCTTACAGTGGTAGTATTCCGGGCGCCTCACCGGTAACACCAAAACGGTAACTTCGTCTGCTATGTCGTCTGCTAACAAGGCATTTGCATTGTTTAGCAGACGACAAATTAGTTACCGGTAAACCCGGTGAGGCGCCCGGAATACACTGACTGTGACCAACGCCTCAAATACCAGGCACGGCGAGACATCACGGACAATGCTGAAAAACGAGTAAGAGAGGAAGAGACAAAAGAATGATACCTATGATCTTTAATAATGATTATTTAAAGAATTTGATAAGAATTATACGCCAGTGTACCTTATTGGTAAAGTCTGTGAGAAAATCACATGATAAATACTATAAGTTGAGGTTTAAAATTTTCATTCAGAGTAAATATGTAACAAAATCTGCTGCCTGTTGTGATTAGAATAAAAAATTAAAGCTTCTCTTTGAAATCGATCTTTTTTACTAAAAAGGCGCATGTTTTTAAATATTTAATATATATTTGAAAATACCAACTACAGGTTAAGTAAGGATTACATTTGTTCCTGTTTATTATAAAACTGAGGCAAAAACATTTCTAGCCTGTAGGCTAATTTGTACAAACCAAATATCTAGAGTTTACATAAAAAATGATATAGCTATAGATAGAGTTAAAATTAGAAGACTCATAAATTACTAGCAAAAACAATGTAGGCTATGGCATTGTATGAGACCTTATATTAGTGACGATTATTTATGAACTAGTCTACTTGTTGCTGGAAATCGAGCAATTTATTTTAATACAATTCAAAAGTAGTCTAATATTTAGTTCTAAAACAATGACGTCCAACCAATCCAGCATTGGTTGTTAAGTTGGTCACAGATGAAGACATCAAGTATCAAGTATCAAGTATCATTGTGATTGTGAATATCAATAATCATAAAAAAACTACACGTATTTACGACTGTACGCGGGATTCGGGCGACGACACTCTGTTGTACCCCCGAAAATATATTTATTGAACCACAACGGGGGCAGGACAAAACCGACCCGTTGTCATACAATCCTACAGACCAAGCCCTATCCCATTATTTAATAGCCTTGGCCCTATCCAATGACACAAAAAACTTGAATATCGGTTGATGATAATTAATTGTAGGAGTTCTCATAAAAAATCCCTTAGTGTAGCCTATTAAATAATTATAAATTATGACTCTTCTAAGCCCCCAGCAAAACAATTACGGGTTTTTTAATTAAAAAATAAAAATTACTGTTTAAAAAAGGCAATCACGTGTTAATTATTGCGTGATTTTGTTACTTGGTAAAACAAAGGCGGTAATGCTTATCACATTAATTCATCATAGTTATAATGGTATATTATTCATCTAATAAAGTATTTTAAATAATAATTATTATTAATAATAACGATCTTATTCTTTTGTCTTCTTAAATCTTACTGTAGTAATATGCACGAAAATAGTCCATATTTTTAGTCCAATGGAAATTTTAACAGCTGTGCCCCCCTCACCCCCTCTTACTGGCGATGTTGTCATTTGTGGCCATGTTTACCATGTGTAATACAGTATATGTGTTTCAGAATAAATTTGACAACAATATGTTGACTGTTACCGGAATATTTTCGTGAATCCTAATAATTATAGTAAACACGGTTTTCAGCATTGTTCGTGATGTCTCGGCCGTTAGTGGTATTTGCGATGTTGGTAACACTGTAGGCGCTTCCCCCACTCATCGTCCGAATTTGTTCACCACAAAATGATAATGGGAGGAAATAGACGCTAGTCTCTGGGCTCTGGGCCAGGCAGCGTTGCCAATTCGAGGGTAATTACCCTTTTTGAGGGTATTTTGGACCTTCGAGGGTATTTTCGAGGGTAATAGTTTTTGCTAGTAAAAGGATAATTTTACTGAAATTATCAAGTTTGACTCAGATATGTGAATTTTTGGGAATAGGTTAAAATACGAAGTAGATTTAATACAGGAGTGATTAATATTACTTGAAAGCTAATACCAATTAAACAGCTTATACACTTATATTAATCACCCCTGTGTGCTTACAACTAAGATGGTGGGTAAATTTAGTGATTTTCTGGTATTTTAGCACTTTTGAGGGTATTTGAGGGTAATTTTAGCAAGGACCGAGGGTAATTTGATGAAAAGTGATTGGCAACGCTGGGGCCAGGGGTCTCTGCTGTCAGTCAAAGTGAATATGTGTGTTCATTTTCAGTGTGGATTGATATATTCTTTTATTTTTTAAAAGCTTTGAATTGTCATAGAGTTTATGTATTATGTACCTCAACTTTGACTCTTGAAAAAATTTACTATGAAAGTACTCTAGGTTTTTAAATATTTCCAGATCATAGAGGTGAAGAGGTGAGAGAAACCCCAAGCTAAGTCTAAACCCTTAAGACCTATACATTTTAATAGATTTTTCAATGAAATATCGTTAAAAAACTAAGACCCAAAGGTTCAATAGGTTTCATTTAAATTGTTGCTACAACAAACTATGAACAGATTTGTTATAATATTTGATATCTTGAACAATATGATTGTAGGCCTAGCCTATATGTTTAACAGTTTTAACAATAAAATTACAGTTAAATTTATAGACCTTAATTGCTATTTAAGATAAGGAAAACATAACACAGTGTGAGAGGGCCTAGGATATCTAATATCTTGTAGACCATCAGAAAGCTTGCCTCTCTCCATGCAGCCTAGGCACCCTAACTGATATGATTGAACTAATTTAAGATTGAGACTGTCTGTTAGATAATTGATATGGTGGGGGTGCCCTAGGCCTAAACACAAATATCATTCTAAATGTTATGAGGGGTGCATTTTTTTAACTGGCCTACCATACTATTAAAATATTAAACTATCTGATCCGATCAATATATCTATCATAGGACTATCAACTATCGATTGAACCATCAATATCGATATGAGATATCAATATCAAATGTGTATACAGCCGACATTCCAGACACTCGCTCCTCAAAGTTCGTTTACGCAGATGGGCGAAACTTCGTTATCCGTCTCCACCGTTATTATCGATGTGGAAATTTCGATATTGCGATTGAAATTGAGCGATGAAAACAATCGAATCAACAACAATACTGAGAAAAGTTATGTATCGTAATAATAATCTAACCTAACAGTGTAACCGTAAATCTCCGTCACTTTAATTGACAGCGATGTTTATAACAACAAAATCAATGGTGTTTGGAAACATTAAAAATGCATATTCCCTCAATACAATAGCAAAAAAACCTTTCTGATTTGTATTTGGCAGCATTTGTGTGACGCCATTTTAGATCTACTGAAGTCTGCTTCTTCTCACAATCAATTTGAATTTAGATACAGCCAATATATTCTAGATACTGTGGATACAGCTACACAACAAACTTGGTTAGTTTATTTGTGTTGTTCTTTGTTACAGGTTAAATTAATTGGTCACAATTTTTACTTTTTCTGTTGTTGTTATTTTCAGTTACTTGTTTGAATATATATGGTATTTGTTTTATTGCCAAAAGGTTTTATTTCATTATTAGAACGAGAAACTAAATCAGCATCAGGTGATAAAATCATAATCGTATTGTGTAATTGTATCATCGATATAATAGCAATATTATCGCAATATCGAAATTTCCACATCGATAATAACGGTGGAGACGGATAACGAAGTTTCGCCCGCAGATGATAAGTTATATAGGCCTAGCTCTGGCTTATCAGCACAAGGAATTCCAACTAGCTGAGGAAACACTAACAAATGACCTCACGACCCTCGGTGAATACTTTCAAAGCCTGCAAGCTAAATCCAAACCCAACAAAAACCGAGGTTTCTTGCTTCCACTTGAACAATAGAATGGCCCACCAAAAGCTTAAAATTGTATGTGACGGTGTTGAGCTAAAGCACAATGAAAACCCACAGTTAACTTACCTGGGGATCACTTTAGATCGGTCCCTGACATTCAAAAGCCACCTACAAAAGACAGCAGCCAAGGTGAGAACCAGGACTAACATTGTCCATCACCTTACTGGCTCCACATCGGGGAGCTAACGCTCTGCTCAATCACTGCTCTGTCCCTAGTTTACTCAACTGCTGAGTACTGTGCTCCCATGTGGTTGAACATTGTGCATGTCAGGGATATCGACGTCCAGCTAAACAGGGCTATGAGAGCCATTAGTGGTATACTCATGGTAACCCCCATCCTCTGGCTCCCGGTCCTGTGTATTATCGCCCCACCTGTAACCAGACGAAGGGATGCACTCATTAGGGAAAATACTAAGATCTTATCTGCTCCACACCTACCCATCCATGATTACCTACCCCAGGGGACGGGCAGATTAAGGTCCCGAAGACCACCACTGCGGACAGCATCCCAGATGACGGACACAAACTTTTCAATCCATACCGACTGGACTTCCTCCTGGGACTCTTTCCAAGGTCGGAATCACTTTTTGATTGCTGATCCAACCTTCAGTAAGTGGTATGGATCTTCCTCGGAAGCAGTGGACTCTTCTCAATCGATTCCGCACTGGAGTGGGAAGATGTAATTATTGGAAATACAAATGGGGAATGACAGAAGACCAGTCATGCGGCTGTGAAGCGGAGTTCCAGACTATGACTCACATAGTCAATGAGTGCCCTTTGAGTGCTTTCCCGGAAGATCTGATGGGCCTTCATTGTGCAAGTGAAGCTGGGCTGCAATGGCTAAGCGCCCTGGATTAAGCATTATAGAGAGATCATTTGTTTATTTTAGTTTTATTTTAAATGTATTGACACAGGTGCTTTGCACTGCAGGACATCTTTTATTTATTTTATTATTATTATTTTTAAGGTGGTAGCTGGCTATGACAGCCATACGATGTATATATATATATCAAATGTTAGATCTACAATACCTTACCCGGGTCATTCCATGTCAGATCAACACACACCCATTTTAATTTACTAAAATTTTATATAGAGATAGTTTGTACCAAGAATAAGAAATATATTTATACTCGATAAATAAATAAATAATTTAGAAATAAGAAATATACTCGTCCAATGATGACAGTGGCACTCGTCTTTCAAGCTGGGCTGAAAACAACCTTTTCTTGGTATATAATGCCAAGGACCCACACACCTTCCATTCAGCCCTATGGCGACGTGGGTACTCTCCAGACTTGTGCTTTTGCTCCCATGAACCATCAGCAACACCCTTGCCTACTTCCAGGATGGTCCTAGGTGCATTCCCCCACTCTCAGCACAGGCCTGTAATAATATCAGTAGGAATGCAAATTCCACTAGTGAGATCTTTTCCTCGGCCTAGATGGAACTTTAATAAAGCTGAGTTGGAGGCCTTCTCATCAAGGCTTGATAGCGGCATCAGGTTCATCCCCTCTTAAGTGAAAAACTATGATCAGTTCACACCCTGTCTTCCGCTAAGGCGACAATCCCAAGAGGTTTTAGAAAATAGTATATACCAGGATGGAGCAGAGAGTGTGAAGATCTTTACAGTGAGTTTACAGACACTGCTGACAGAGATGTAGCTGACCAACTCCTTAACTCTCTCGACAACTCCAGGAGAGAGAAGTGGGTGAAAACTGTCGAGAACCTGAACTTCACCAAAAGTAGTCGGAAAGCTTGGTCTCTGCTCAGGAAACTCTCCACTGGTAAATCAAGTGAAAAACACGATGCCTCACAGCCTAGCCCTCGTGAAATTGCAAAATGCCTCTCCGTACTTTCAAAACCTGTGCGTGCGTCTGCAGACAGAAAAATTAATTTCAAGCTTAATGAGATAAAGGTGAGTCGGCAAGCACCCTTGGAAGTCTCTAGACCCTTCACTTACGACGAGCTGGAAGTGGCGATTGATGCGATGCCAATTGGCAAAGCAGCAGGCTTGGATGACATTTTCCCGGAGTTTATAAAACACTTGGGTAACAAGGCTAGACAGTGGCTTCTTGAAGTTTTTAACACCATTCTGGAAACCGGCGACATGCCTGGGATATTTAGAGAGCTATCCTGAAGCCCGGAAAAGATCCAAAACTGCCTGAAAGTTATCGGCTTATAGCTCTTTTAAGTGTTTGTTATAAGCTGCTAGAGAGGTTGATTTATAATAGAATCCTCCCTATTCTCAATGCCAGCATCCCTGTCGAACAAGCTAGATTTAGGCCTGGTCGCAACTGTTGTGACCCAGGTCTTGGCTCTGACTTCTTTCATTGAGGATGGGTTTGAGCGAAGACTGAAAACCTCTGTGGCTTTTTAAGATCTGACTGCAGCATATGACACTGTCTGGAGAAAAGGCCTCCTAGTTAAATTTTACGACCTTATTCCTTGCCCTTTCTTGTTGCGTCTCTTCAACTCAATGCTCTCCAATAGGATGATAAAAGTATATCTGGGACGCAGAGAAAGTACGTTTAGGCAACTAAAGGATGGTCTGCCACAAGGGTCAGTGCTCGCCCCACTGCTCTTTAATGTGTATACTGCCGACATTCCTGTAACTCGGTCCTTAAAGTTTATATATGCAGACGATATTGCATTGGTATATCAACACCAGCATTTTCGACAAGCTGAGGAAACACTAACAAATGACCTCACAACCCTCGGTGAATATTTTGAAGCCTGGAAGCTAAATCCAAACCCAACAAAAACTGAGGTTGCTTGTTTCCACTTGAATAATAGACTGACCAACTAAAAAGTTAAAATCGTATTCAACGGTGTTGAGCTGAAACATAATGACCACCCACAGTATATGGGAGTCACTTTAGATCGGTCTCTCACATTTAAAAGCCACTTACAAAAAAAAAAGGCAGCTAAGGTGAGAACCAGGACTAACATTGTCCATCACCTTGCTGGCTCCACATGGGGAGCTAACGCACAAGTTCTGCGAACAACTGCTCTGTCATTGGTATATTCAACTGCTGAGTAATGTGCTCCCGTGTGGTTAAATAGTGTGCACGTTAGAGAGATCGACGTCCAGCTAAACAGGACCATGAGAGCCATTAGTGGTACACTCATGGCAACCCCTATACCCTGGCTTCCGGTGCTGTGTAATATCGCTCCTCCTGATATAAGACGAAGGGATGCACACTCATTAGGGAATACACAAAGATCTTATCTGCTCCACAGCTGCCCATCCATGATTACCTACCCCAGAATGCGGGCCGATTGAGGTCCCGAAAACCACCTCTACGAACAGCCTCCCAGTTGATGGACACGAACTTCACCGTCCATACAAACTGGACTTCCTCCTGGGACGCTTTTCAAGTTCGGAACCACTTCTTGATAGCTGACCCGACCGCAGCGGTAGGTGGTATGAATCTTTCTCGGAAGCAGTGGACTATACTCAATCGTTTCCGCACTGGAGTGGGAAGATGTAATTATTGGAAGTACAAATGGGGAATGACACAAGACCAGTCATGCGACTGCGGAGTAGAGTATCAAACTATGGAACACATAGTGGAAGAGTGCCCACTGAGTGCCTTCCCTGAAGGATTGACCGGTCTGCATAGCTCAAGTGAAGCTGGGCTGCAATGGCTTAGCGCCCTGGATTTAGCTCTATAAAGAGAGATCTAATTTTTATTTTAGTGTTTAGATTTTTACTTATACTGACTCAGGTGCTCTGCACCGCAGAACTAATTTTATTATTCTTAAACCATGGTGGCTGGCTAAACGAGCCATACATATATTTAACAATGAAGCGTGTCATACTTGCCCAATCAATGCTATGTATAATATAAACTTTTTAACCATAATGTTTTGCTCCCTCTCAGAAGTTGTAGCGCCGAAATGACGATCGGGAACAGACAAGTAGCCACTGGCGATGAATCTACGATAACAGACAGTAATGCTGGTCTTCTGTCATTGAAGGCCCTAACGTATAAATGGGACCGTAAAAGCGACAGAATCTGTCTAGTGATCTAAATTCCATGTTACATCGATAATCAGGCCGCGAAACACCCAACTAAAAGATAACGATCAAAGAACAATAGAACACTAACACGAAGTTTTAAAAGATACCCCAAACCGAATCGTCCGGAAATCGTTCGTTGAACTGATATATTTTATGATATAACATGGTACAAGTTGAGTCTTGTCTATTTTTTATGTAGGAAACGCCTGGGTTTAACATTTTATTTCCGGAATACCGCGGCCGAATTTTCCGGCGGCCGAACGATCCGAGGCGGGGCTAGAGGGCTACTACTGTAGAATCACAATACTTTAAATACGACAAGAAAAAACAAAACATTACCGCCAAACCGCCAAGAAGTAAAATAAGTTAACAACACAGCTGATCAGTTCAAAAAAATGCGAGCGCCAACTCAAAGGGCACTTGGTGACAATGTGCGTCATAGTTTAGAACTCCGCACCACAGCTGCATGACTGATCTTCTGCCATTCTCCATTTGTATTTCCAATAACTAAGTTAGTACTTTCTACTCCAGTGCGGAATCGATTGAGTAAAATCCACTGATTCCGAGGAAGATCCATACCACCTACTGCTAAGGTCGGGTCAGCAATCAGGAAGCAATTATCAATAATTACTTGTGTTATTGCACTTCTATAGGACTGTACTTTCATTTTTAGCTAAAAATTACCATTGTTGCACTGGACTAGGAACAGCAGGTACCTGAACCAAATAAAAACAGTAAAAAACATATTTTATTTATACCGAATAATGTGAAATACAGTTTGGTTGTGAAATGCTATATTTAAAATAGGCCTACTACAATTACATAGTTAATCTCAGTTGAAATAAATTAATATATAAAAAATTCAACTTTACTTTTTGATTCGAAACTATTCAGTATTTATAATAGTAAATAACTATTCGATTCTATTTGATTTGAAACCAAAAATCACTAATTGTACACCCCTATCTGACATGGAATGACCCAACCGTCGTCAATCCAACTAGTTTAGTGATGACAAATTTGGAGAGCAAGGTCCCATTGTCAAATCTTATATCTAAAATGTCAAAGTCGAGTCCACTGATGAACATCGTGTCATTGTCAAGTTAAAATTACACATATAGATAAATTGAACACAAACCTACTAAACAGAAACATTGAGAATTAAAATAACGTGGCCTGTCAAAGACAAGTCCTGACTTGTCCTCAGTAGTGCCAAAACCGCGGCCCGATACACACACAGAAAGTCTTATTAAGACTAAGTTACTGTATACTGTACTAATAGTCAAGAATTGAGGCTGTTTGTGTGCACAATGTTTTTGCTGGCTCCGTTTTTATATTTCATGATTTTTTTTAATATGTTTCATCTCATTATTAGCTACTGTATTTACAATTTAGAACTTTCTTAGTGGACTCCTTAATATAAATTATTTTGTTTTTTGTTTCTTTTAAAAGCAAAAATCATTTTTTAAACTACTTACACTTTATATATATATGAGTATTTATGAATACTCATTTATGAAATTTATTACTTATTAATTATTACTTATTACTTTAATACTTATTTATGAATATTTATTATTATATATATATATGAAATATATATGAGTATTTCTTAATACTCATATATATTGTTTATTTATGTTTTTGTTCAGATCAAAGTGATTTATTTTTTATATTAAGTATTAACACAATCAAGAATGCTAGTTCGGATTTTTTCAATTAACACGGATCAATAGTCAATGCAGGGAAATAATAATTACATACCATGTATTTTTCCTAGTAGTGTATCTTTTGTATATATGGTATAAAGAATTGAATTACCATCAGGACCTTAACTCCAAGTAAATTGTAACTCCTTATAAATTCTATTTTTATTAAATTTCTTGAATGATTGAACATGGCCTTTGTACAGGTTAAGTGTAGCAATGTAAGTAAAACATTAGGGCTAAGATGTTAAAAGCTTAAGGCAACTAAAATATGTTTCAGGAATATGAGCAACCATTATAGCAGTAATAGTAGAAATCCCGGTCCAATTCCCAAAAGATGGCTGAAGTGTCCAAGGAAGGCATATAAATTGCTGTCAGATAAATTTATTGCCTTCAAAACACCACTGGATAGTCGTTACGATGACCAAGTCCCAGAAGCTGATCGCTTTCCCCCATCAATGCTCTTTACTTCCATGAAAAGTTATAAGGTAATTAATATATGAACTTTTAGTTTAATAACAGTTGCCACCAGTAGTGGCTGGTGGGTAGAGATGGTGAGAGGGCTCTTGTTGTTGTTATTGGTAAATAAGGAGACCCCGGCCAAACCGTTTGACTCTAATGGCCATTTTGCGCAAGTCCCTTGAAGGATGGGATATTGAAGGAAGAGAAAGGGTGAAGGACGGGATATCAGACGGCTGCCTGAACATTCAGAGGGCCAACTCCTGTGCTCCTGTGACAACAGATTTTCAGCGTCAAACAGGTGGTCAGCTCTGCCCTCTAAACGGCCAACCAACCGACTGTCCATTCTGGTTCCAGCTAGGAGTGTCTCCATGCCCGCAGTACGTACTTAGCCCCCCACCGTCTAGAACATGAATGGGTCATGAAGGAAGGGAAATTGTCACAGTGGACAGCCAAAAGACTTGCCACATGTACAACTTTGTTTTGCTGTACCCAATGTCAACTTCGCAACTAGTATAAACCATTTTGAAAACTGTCCTGGGACGGACGCGAGGGCTCTTTTTTATTTTCAAGAATTTCTCTATAGAGAATACGCTATTACAATAGTAGTCACGCTAAGACCTAAGCTCGTGACCATTATACATTTTTGGTTTGAGGTCCCCAGACTGATTATACACTGCTGATAAACATATAATCACATCTTAAACATAATTGTCAACTCTCAAATACTCCATGAAGGGCCAGGAAAGTCGTTGAACTGATTATTTTCTAGGCCTATGGCTTGTAGCTTATGTATGCCGCAAAAGATCCAATCACCATAAATCTGTCCCAAACTTAGCTATTAGGTCTTTTTCATGTAGTGCATGTAGTCAAATATTACATGCTATAAAATTATGATTTAAAGGCTATCATGTTGAATGCCACATTACTATCTTTTATAAGGATTTTCATAAGTCTTTCTTTGTTTTTGCTTTTTTTTAGCTACAAGTTGGACTTTGGATTGATTTAACATTTACAAATCGTTTTTATGACAAAGACGAAATAGCATCAGCCAATGGTCCAGGAAAGGAAGTGAAATACGTTAAGTTGCAATGTAGAGGACACAAGGAGACACCTTCAGAAGACCAGACGCGTCTCTTTATTCAAGTCTGTAAAACTTTCATCAGCAGAAATCCACTTGACATTATAGGTATGACGATCGAATTATATTTTGTTGAAATTTTAGAAGTACTGGTATTTATGATACATTGCATGAGAAGAAGACTAAGTATATAAATAGGTGCCTTTTCTTCCAAGCTACCTGCTGTAGATAGAATTATCCTGGCTTAAAGAGGCTGTAATAAGGCAAATATCTGAGTTAATTTTATTATTTACAATAATTTTATCATCAGAATTAATTGTGTAATATGATCATTTACACATTAGCAAAAAAGTTATAAAAATACCTGAGCCAAGCTGCAAAGATTCATTTAAATGAATTAGTCACTATGTTATCTTACATGATTAAATTTGGCTTTTTACTAGTTGTCAGCCACACTGGTTTAGAGTTTCTCTTTCAAGTCATGTTTCAAGCCATCTGCTGCTATTTGTGATTTGTGTTATATCGCTTAACCACTGTTGAGGGGTGTCACTCTACCTAGGCATAAAGTAGAAAAAAAAGAAAAAAAAACTAGCCATCCCATCTAACCCTAGCAAGAGCTAACCTTCTTTCTTTAGGCCTACTGCTAACCTAGCATTTGCTTACTAAAAGGTAAGAGCAAGTGTTAGTTTTATTCTCCACCCATTTTTTCAATCAGTTTTATTTTAATGTCAAATTTCAGGTGTCCATTGCACCCACGGCTTCAATCGTACAGGATTCTTACTAGTAGCATACCTGGTCGATGAACTCAACTGGGGATTGGATGCTGCAATACAGGAATTCGCTAAAGCTAGGTATGCTTATTTAACTAAGTAATTTTAATTTTTATGAATAGAAGCCCTCTAGTCTGGTCTCAGATAGTTTGGCTTCCATCTTCCGGGAACAAAACATTCAGCCGGGGACGTTTCCCAAGACTGAAATAGAAACAGGTCAACCCGTTCTATGTTCAATTACTAAAATATATCATTTCTATTGCCGATTTCCGGACGAATTGATGTCAGACATTTTCTGATATTAATAATTAATTCCTTTTTTGTTATTGCCCCGAACTGGTATGACTATATAGTGTGGTTTTAAAATACCTCTCGTCTCCAGTTCAAATCCGTTGTTGTCTACAACCTGGTTTCGGCACTGATTTGTGCCATGTTCACGTAGTTCACAAGTCAAAACATCAAGCTGGTAAAAAAATCGGTCTTGACAACGTCGTTAATGTTTTAAAAAGTTTAAATAAATAACACATAATTTACGAACAGTACATAGAAAAGACATAGACGCACGGACGGATGGGTGGTTGTTGTTTATTCAATAGTTCCGTCGCGGTAGCCGGCTTGAGGACACTGTAAGAGACGACGAGCGTGCTGAGTTGACCTTCGTGCCTTTGGCCTTGGACCCGTTCTGCGGGGGTGGCTCTTAATGTTGATGGACTCGTCTTATGTTTTTGTAAGAGTACAATCAAATTAATAATGTAAGGTAAAAAATAGATTCTGTGCACCATGTGTGCACCACTGAAACGAGTCATTGTCAAAGTCAGTGACGTGGAAGATTTTTTAATTAATTAAAATGCTGAACAATGATAATGCTGGTATTTTTAAGAAATTTGAATCTGTTTCATCTGAAAACAGTAGGTTTAGGTCAGGACTGGGAAAAACTACTATAATGTAATAGACAAGAGCTCTTTCATTAGCTGGTAAAACGATGTACAAATTCGTACCCAAAATGTCACTAGCCTGATCAGCTGGCGCTTGTTATTCTTATGGACATCAGATGAATTACATCACTGGCCTGACTCAAAATTTTCCAACATCAAAGGAATGAAACAGCCCTTCTTTTATTTATATGATCTCTGCAGTCCTGGGTTTAGGTAACGAATTGACTTCCGGTTTAAACAATAAGTTGAACAGTGGTGTAGTGGTGCGGGAACGCGTGGGAACGGCGTTCCTACACTGGTTTTCGAGAACCCGGGAAAATCCTAGTTCAGGAAAATCCGGGAAAATAGCTAATATATTTTTAAATAGATATCAAACAGTATAAAAATAACAAATATATTTTATGTCAATAATAAAATGCAATACTTAACAAACATTATTTGTAAATACGTTTTAATCTATTTGTTTTCAAGGATAACCTCACTCTTGCTTGAACTTTGTATTGTGCATGGGATACCATACGTGGTGGGCATCACTCTCCCGTAACTCCACAACCCTCCCCTGTTTATTTAGTTTTGAGTTGATTTCATTTATTAACCGTTTATTAATTAATAATCTACTAATAAACTGAAGTGTTTTCTAAATTAGTTGCCTCAGTTCAGTGTAGCCTATTATGAAATCAACAAGAATAAATAGGCCTAATAAATAACAAAAACACTCCTGTCGTTCTTCACTAAGCAACAAAATAAAAAACATAAGACAACTACAGAAGAGGATGCATTTGCCGACTACTTATGAGCATGATTTTGTCAATCTGTCAATGAACTTTCATTGTAATTAATTACTCTGTTTTTCCTCTATTTTATTTTAGTTCTCTGCTTTTACGTGTATAGAAATATGTCATTTAAAAATTAGGTTATGTATGTTGTTATTTTGGAGGTTAACGTACATAAAAGTAGTTATAAAATAATAACCTTTTCTGAAACAGCCTTCTTTTGTAAAACAATTAAGTTCGTTAGGCCTAAATATAAAAATGTACTGTTTTTTTTTTTTTTTTCTCAAAATCATCCAAGTTAGATTCTTGAATCCTCAGTAAATCCAGTTCTAGCTTAAAAATACATAGGCCTAGCCCACAATACGCAAAGCTATTGCTATCGTACGCATTCAGGGAAATTTTATCCTAATTTTCAGGGAATTTGACCAATATAATAAGCGTTCCCATATTGGAAAATTTGCCACTACAACACTGAAGTTGAACAAACATTTTTGTCTGCAAGATTGACTATGTCTGACAGTTCAAAGACCTCCAAAAATCAATCCAGCAAAGAAGTTGACTTGTTGAGTGAAGATGTTGATAATGAGATGTTGCTTCGTTGGTCCGAGCCTCAATGATTTAACCTATGTTGGCAAAAATGCAGAGTTGAATCATAACGACTCAAACCGGACCCATTCTGCCATCAGGAATGAAACATTAGAACACCAGAATTGGTATAGGTCTGGAAATAGTAGAAATGGTTGTTGAAACAGGAATCTTATTTCCAACTAAAAATATAACTGGAAACTGTGGCAACACCATTAAAACTGCAAGTCATATTCAAAATGGGAATAAAGTGTCTAAACCCAGTTCTATAAACAGTGCCTCAATTAAGTCAGAAAAGAGTAACACCTCCCAAGTAGGCCAATCTGGTGAATTGTATAGTGATGTACTAAAAACTAATAATTGGCCTGGCCTATTTTCATTTATGGTACCAAAGAGGTAACAAAACAGCCTTGCAGCCTGCAAAGAAAAAGTTGTGACTTTTTTGTCAAGTTTTGATCCAGCAGTAACCTCCTACCGGGATACCAACTATTTAAATACTGAAAAATGCTATAACACTTAAACTCATTTAAAGTAATGATACCACTTAAAGTATGGAGATTAACTATTGCAACGAAACCTTTGGCTTCAGGGCTATCCTTAGCTAGTTTCGCCGATGCGTGGCACTAGTGCTGGTGACAAAAATAAACTTATTTACTGCGAAACTCAGGAAGCGAAAGAAAATTAGATGTAAGCTCTAGGCCCAGTCATGAATTTATTTCTTGTTCACGTTCTAAGTACATAATATATATAGTATGGCTATCATAGCCAGCTTAGATAATAGCCAATTTAAGATAACAATGGAATAAATAAAAGATGTTCTGCAGTGCAAAGCACCTGCGTCAGTACATTTAAAATTAAACTAAAATAAACATTTATGATCTCTCTATAAAGCTAAATCCAGGGTACAAAGCCATTGCAGCCCAGCTTCACTTGCACAATGCAGGCCCATCAGCCCTTCCGGGAAAGCACTCAAAGGGCACTCGGTGGCATGTGGAGCCAGCAAGATGATGGACAATGTTAGTCCTGGTTCTCCCCTTGGCTGCTGTCTTTTGTAGGTGGCTTTTGAATGTCAGGGACCGATCTTAAGTGACCCCCAGGTACTGTGGGTGTTCTTTGTGCTTTAGCTCAACACCGTCAAATACAATTTTGAGCTTTTGGTGGACCATTCTATTGTTCAAGTGGAAGCAAGAAACCTCGGTTTTTGTTGGGTTTGGATTTAGGTTCCAGGCTTTAAAGTATTCACCGAGGGTCTTGAGGTCATTTGTTAGTGTTTCCTCAGCTTGTTGGAATTCCTGGTGCTGATAAGCCAGAGCTATATCATCTGCGTAATCGAACTTTGAGGAGCGAGAGTCAGGAATGTCGGCTGTATACACATTAAACAGCAGTGGGGCAAGCACTGACCCCTGTGGCAGGCCATCCTTAAGTTGCCTAAAAGTACTTTCCTTGCATCCCAAATATACTTTAATCATCCTGTTGGAGAGCATTGAGTTGAGGAGACGCAACAGGAAAGGGCAAGGAATCAGGTTGTAAAATTTAATAAGAAGGCCTTTTCTCCAGACAGTGTCATAAGTTGCAGTAAGATAATGTGTGGTTAACATGCAATCTTTGCTTAGTAAACTGTATGAACTAGAAGCTATTTTAAGCTGCCAACTCATGTTATTTGCATCAATGAACTTGAAGAGGAGATCTCCTCATACATTCCAGAGGGTTTTGTCTTGGCTAGCTGGTTGTGCAAATAGACATCATATGGCGTACCTTACTTCTGAACAAAATCAGCAAAAAATCATTTTACAAAGTGTTTAGTTGGTCAGAGGTTACTGCTGGATGAAAACCAGACAAATAGCCACATCATTTCTCCTTGTAGGCTGCAAGGCTGGATCATGCATTTTTCTGAAGAAGGAATAAAAATTCAACTGTTTGGACTGCTTTGGATGTAGCTGAGTTTTCTCAGATTTCAACATGTAAAGTTTCTGCAATCAAACTCACAGGACTTAATATGATAGTTTTGTGTGTTTACCGCACCCCTAACTCCAATTTTAAACTGTTCATATCCAACCCAGTGGCGGCTTCAGGGGGGGGGGGGGTTCATGGCCCCACCCTAGAATTTCCGTTCAGTCACTTTTTTGGGGCTTAAAAAATACATTATATTTGAGTTATGAAAGTTTGATACTGTTTAGGTGTAGTTGGCTTTAATTTGTGTTAATTGAGATTAAAAACAACATCATATTTTGAGGATGTTTTGGAGGAGCTTGAATTCAGAGTTTGTTTTGTTATTACAAAGGTAATATTCAGACAGGTACATTGTCAATACTTAAAGGCTACTAAAAGAAAAAAGAAAAACCAATATAAAATAGACATTGGAACTCAACCAATTAAAACTAATTTACATAATAAAAGAGATAAAAAATATTGGATATTAAAAATATGCTTGTTACCAAGAATCATTGAGAAATTCCTCAAGATTATAATATGCTTTTTTTATTAAAGTTTCTTTGATATTGCCTGCAAATTTTACTATGTTTAATTTTTTAAAGGAATTCGGGATCTTGTTGTAAATTTTTAAACCCATATAGAGAGGACTTGTTTCATATTTTTTCAAACTAAGAGCAGGATAAATTTGAAAATTTCTTGTTTTCGTGTGTTATATGAATAATTGATTAAATAATTTTTAAACATACAGTAGAACCTCGATAGTTCGACTCTCGATAGTTCGACACTCCTGATAGTTCGACATGGTCCATGACAACTTAACATGTTAATAATGACCGATAGTGTCCATGTTGGAGCCTAACAAAGGTGAAAATGTAAACAAATTGACGAATGATTTGAATGTTGTTTATGTTAAAGTTCAATTAAGTTATGGTTTCACTAAAATTTAGTGTTTCCTAAATTCAAATTATGATTTTTATACTCCCAGTGTTAAAATTTCCCATATACTCCCTATAGTTTGACATTTCGATAGTTCGACACTCTCTAAGTCCACAAAGTGTCGAACTATCGAGGTTCTACTGTATCATGATTATTGTGGAACATTTTTAGAATTTCTAAGATAAATATTGAAGTTCATGTTAAAATATTTAAATTTTGAAATAGTTGCCTACATGGTGTTGTTTTGTGACCATTCGCAAGAGTTCTAATGATCGATTTTTGTTTTTTGAAAACTTTACAGACAACACCGACAACTTGTAGGCATTTACTCTTTGATTTTACTCTCTGACTTTATGCAGCTTCACAAGCCTGAGGATTTCTACTTGGCCAATTACACTGCGATATTGATGTAAATGTATGTTTTAGGCCGCCTGGCATCTACAAGCAGGACTACTTGGAGGAGTTGTACAGAAGATATGACGAAGTGCAGTACACGCCGGCCGCACCGCCCCTTCCGGACTGGTGTGACGGTGAGCGAAATATAGTGGACTATCCATAAACCAGCTTGGGATTCCTTCTGGAAGGTAGCTGTTGTTACCAGTACATTTACCTGTGAGACGGATTTCACAATCCGTCATGTAGGTAACCTTTCTGTGGTAACTGAACATCATAACAAACTAATCCTGACCTTTACCCAAGCTAAATTTTATAATTTTAAAGTGTCACCATGGAACAATGTTACTTTCCAGAAGCTGCCTCCTGGCTGGTACTGTGACATATCCCACATTACAGTTGGGTAATGCTAGTAGTCTTTAGAAAAGCGAAGGCGTGCTGAGACAAGGGAAACTTTGTAAACGTGTTTCAACGGGAAACTGAAGTGGATAGAAGAAATACTCTTTTGCCTTTGGAGAACCATAATTCCAGTTGAACGTCCTTGTGACACCATACCCAAGCAGTTCTGATTGGTGGATGGGCGTTCCCAATCTACATTTTAGAATTTCTTAATATTAGAATTACCTTCCCGGGCTACATTAAATCACCGGCTGAGGCGTAATTATTTCAAGCAAAAGTTTAAAACATAATATATATATATATATATATATATATATATATATATATATCGCGCCCAGAACAACAATTGAAAAATATGAAAACTGCTGATGATGTTGAGTATTTTTGTGGGCGGAGGACGGATATATCCGTGTGTGTGTTACTTGTTATTGTTTTATTTACTTTCTATCATAATAACAGCGAAAACAGTTCCTCGTAAACAGTTAAAAAAAACAAAAGCTAAAAATGCAAGAATTACAATAGATTGTGCGTCAAGTTCATCGCTTTCTTCGCCAGAATCATTTTTCATATTATAGTCATTTTCACTGCCAAATATGAAATCCCCTTCAGATGCACTTCTTATTTAGCATTTTTATAACATATTCAGCAAAATATCGGTCATTAGGAAAAATCATTTTGAAATAAAACTCATAGTAGGCCTACGTCATTATAAAAACGTTAAAATCCTCAGTCCAAACTGACAGTTTTGCACTACACATGTGTTGTTTAGGCATGAAACAGCTGAAAAACTCACGAGAAACTATCTTGCCAACTGTAAAAACTGAATTACCTGTCTAAAAGTATATAAGATGTTTGTTATCGTAATATATACAACATTTTTTTTCTTCGTATTTTTGGATGGATAGATACGTCTTTATCCTGGAAAAGAAAATTGTTAGGATGGATATATCCGTTTTCAGCCTGGACCAGAAATGACGTTGGACGGATATATCCGTCGATATCTCGGGAAGGGTTAAGTGTTACCTGAGAGAAGTTACTGTCAAGTAAAGTTACTGTGCAGAAGGCCTCTCAACCAACGTATATTTGGGCTATAACTTTGTCGGATTTCAACCAGTGATTACCGAGATTTATGATAAGTATATCAGACTTAAAAACATGCATTGATGGATTTAACACAGAATGAAATAAAATGAAGCCTTGTTTAAGAAAACATAATAATAATAATAATTGAGGTGCATCATATAAAATGTTATAGTTATAAATATTAAATATTAAAATGAATAGGATAGGCAATTGTACAGCAATACTGCACTGAAAAAACATAATTAAAAATCATTCCTATAAATAGTTAAGTCAGCAATTTTGATTTGCAATTACTCTTGTATTGGACACCATTTCCATATTAAGAACTTAAGGATCAATTTGCCGTCGCAGCAGACCTGCGTACTCAGCGAATTTCCCATGGAATTTTGGTATATTTTCTATTTCCCCATAAAATCCATGGGGATGAGAATATGTAGGTTTGCCGCCATAATATGGGTTTATTTGGTAAATATAAGTTAAATCCTACCTAGTGATTGTACATACCAAATTTTATAAGGTTATGGTGTTCTGTTTATTTTCCCCATAAACCCCATGGGGGTGAGTATGTAGGTTTGCCGCCATATGGGTTTTGTAAGCAAGTATAAGTTAAACCTTATCTAGATAATATACATACCAAATTTGATTAAGTTATGTCAATAAATAAGCAAGATATAGGCTTACCTTGATTTCCCATAAGAATAACATGGAAAACACATTTTTTGATTTTCCCCGTAACCAGTTATGCTAAGATAAAAATTCAAAATACCAAATTGTTTGTTTTTTTAAGCTCTTTTAAATGGTTTCAGTTAAAATTGTTGAATTTTAAAAATTAAGGTCGAAAAATGACAAAAACCCATTTTTAACAGTTTTGAAACCCCATAAAACCCCGTTCCAATGGTCCGATCATTCTGGTTTGCGAACTCAACCTAGTAGATGCTGGCTTACACCCCTGTACCAAATTTCATCAAAATCGGAGGTTCCGTTCAAAAGTTATCGTGTTCACGGACACACATATATATATATATATATATATATATATATATACAGGGTGTTTGGAAAAAACGTTTCAGGAATTCAGGAGGTTATTGTACACATCAAAATAAGCAAAAAAGTTCCTGTAAACATATGTCCTAAAATGCTTCGTTAACCCGCAAGCCGCCATTTTGTTTTTTACACTAAATAATTTTTATTTCCGTAATGGATCATTGTATCAAGTTAATATTTGGCATGAACCTTCATCATAGCAATACCCATTTTCAAGAAAAAAGTTATTTTTTTCCAATGTGTATTTTCAAAATGGCGGCCATTTTAAAATTTTAAACTAAAATATCTCAAAACCGGCAAATTTTATGAAAATTTTATTAGACACAAAAAAGTTGACGAATTTAATTATCTAACCAATGGTACCAAGTTTGTAAGGATCTGACAACAAATAACGGAGTTATTGTGATTTTTCAATTAAAATTACCTTAATTTGCATTAATTACAATGCAAAATCAATGTTTTTATGCAGAAAAATCTCAATAACTCCGTTATTTGTTGTCAAATCCTTACAAACTTGGTACCATTGGTTAGATAATTAAATTCGTCAACTTTTTTGTGTCTGATAAAATTTTCATAAAATTTGCCGGTTTTGAGATATTTTAGTTTAAAATTTTAAAATGGCCGCCATTTTGAAAATACACGTTGGAAAAAAAATAATTTTTTTCTTGAAAATGGGTATTGTTATGATGAAGGTGCATGCCAAATATTAATTTAATACAATGATTCATTACGGAAATAAAAATTATTTAGTGTAAAAAACAAAATGGCGGCTAGCGGGTTAACGAAGCATTTTAGGACATATGTTTATAGGAACTTTTTTGCTTATATTGATGTGGGAAATAACCTCCTGAATTCCTGAAACGTTTTTTCCGAACACCCTGTATATACAGGGTGATTCAGACCACCCGTCCACTATTTATAGCAGGAGAACGGTTTGAGATAAAATCATGAAATAAAGTTTTTTCCCACTAAGCCGCATATGGGCTTTCCATTAAAAATATTTTCATCAATGCCAGTATACAGGGTGTTCCAAAACTGGAGGTCACGGGTTCAAATCTCAAAATTTTCTTAAATAAACGTGCAGATTTTTTTACATAATTTTAAACGTATTAGCCTAAGGAGCATTTTCGTGAAAACAGAATGAATTTATCATTTTCCGTTTCAAAATGGCGGCCATTTTTGTAAGAAAAATCAACATTTACGGAATACCCTGTAATTCTTTTATTATTTGACATAAGTGACTCCTGATTCAATATACTTATTTGAAATGAGCTAAGCTTTGCAATGATATGTCACAAGACCACATTTATTAAAAAACTAAAATTTCCAAAATTTTATAATTTTGAGAATTTTAACTTAAACAAAACTCAAAAATTTTAAATGTAAACATATGTCATATTGTATATCTTTTTAAAGCTCTCGTTGAACTGAGCAACTTTGTAGTTTACACTACTACCGTATCTCTTGTGGTTTTGTAGTAATAACGTAAAAATATCATTTTTCCATATGATTTGCATGTTAATTGTTCAGGACTTTTTAGTATGGAAGTCCATCTTTGATTGTTGCCATTAACATTAATTTAACATGCAAGTTATATGGGAAAAATGCATTTTTACGTTATTACTACAAAACCACAAGAGATACGATGATAGTGTAAATTACAAAGTTGCTCAGTTCAACGAGAGCTTTAAGATGATATACAATATGACATATGTTTACATTTGGAATTTTTGAGTTTTGTTTAAGTTAAAATTTTCAAAATTACTAAATTTTGGAAATTTTAGTTTTTTAATAAATGTGGTCTTGTGACATATCATTGCAAAGCTTAGCTCATTTCAAATAAGTATTTTTAATCAGGAGTCATCCATGGAAAATAATACAAGAACTACAGGGTATTCCGTAAATATTGATTTTTCGCACAAAAATGGCCGCCATTTTGAAACGGAAAAAGATAAATTCATTCTGTTTTCACAAAAATGCTCCTTTGACTAATACGTTTAAAATTATGTAAAAATATCTGCATGTTTATCTAAGAAAATTTTGAGATTCGAACCCGTGACCTCCAGTTTTGGAACACCCTGTATACTGGCATTGATGAAAATATTTTTATTGGAAAGCCCATATGCGATTTAGGGGGAAAAAACTTTATTTCATGATTTTATCTCAAACCGTTCTCCTGCTATAAATAGTGGACGGGTGGTCTGAATCACCCTGTATATATATATATATATATATATATATATATATATATATATATATATATATATATATATATATATATATATATATATATATACATATACATATATATCAATTTGAACGAACGGTGTTTTTGGCTTCTAGGGACCTCAAAACAAAAAAGTATCATGGTCCCGGGCTTAAGTCTTACCGTGACTACTACCGTAATAGCGTATTTCCTATAGGGAAATTCGCTAAAATAAAAATAAATCAATTGTGATACAGATCATGATTTTTTTATGAAGCAATTTTAATGATTGTATTTTTCTTTAGAGTATCAATTTGTAATTTAATTAATTGAATTAAAGTTTGTATTTTAACTTGAATATGTTTAGGGTTCAATTCTTCGGATGCCTAACTGCATATTTGGATTTGAAATGCTTGCCTAAGAAGCGTTGGTTAATTTTCTAGCAAAATGTCTCTGACATAAATATTGTAAATTAATTTATTTGAAAAAGTCAGTGTTATTTTCACTTTAGCGCCTCTAAATAGTTTTCTTAAATTAGACCATAAATAAACAATACATCTGTATTTATTTCAGCCTTAGAAATTAATAAATTCAAACCATGTAGCTGTTAACTTTTTATTAACGATGATTTTCTTTTTTTTTATTTTCTTTTAACGATGAAGAACCTGAAGAGGAGGATGAACCAGCCTCATGGAAGAACCACAGAAGGAAAAATGACGAAGACCCTTCTGATTCGAGGTAAGTCTTCTAGGCAAAATAAAATAATAATTCTATTTATTTTTCCTAACAAAGTATTAAAATTTAGGAAATGAACATTTTTTTAAGAGGTTATCAGCCTCTTTTGGTTTACTTTGCCCAGAATTGGAAGTACAAGGGCTATTAAGAAAGTAATGGAACGTTTTGGAATATAAAAAATAAGTAGGCCCTACAAGAAATAAATTTTATTGTATATAGTTTTAAGAACAACTAAAATGCTACTTTTCTACATAGTTCCCCATGAGATTAAGGCATTTGTCGTATCAGTGAAAAAGCTTTGCGATTTGCTCTTTGTAGAAATCTGCTGCCTGGGATTTCAGCCACTCGTTGACGCGTTCCTTGTCAAAGCGCTGCGATGCCAGCCAGGACCTCATTCGCGGAAACAAGTGATAATCGCTTGGAGCGAGGTATTGGTAAGGTCTGGAAGGTGGGTGAGGAAAAGCTCCCATTTGAATGTCTGCAGAAGTTCTTGGGTTTGATGTGGTGTGTGTGGTTGGGCATTGTCATGCTCAAAAAAATTTTTGACGACAACTTTCAACACCGCTTGTTTTTAACAGCCCGCCTAAGGTTGCACAATGTTTGACAGTAGCGATCAACGTTTATGGATGTGCCTCTTTCGAGATAGTCAACAAGAAGGACATCTTGCCTATTCCAAAAAACTGTAGCCATAATCTTCCTTCCTGACAAAGTCTGTAAGCATTTTCTAGGCTTTTTAGGGGATCGAGTGTGCCCCTACTCCATGGACTGCAATTTTGTTTCGGTATTCACCCACGTCTCGTCACCAGTCACTATTCGATCCAGTTGAGATTCACCATCTTTGTCGTAGGCTTCCAAAAATCTCAAAGCTGCCTCCATTTGCTGATTTTGGTGATGGTCTGAAAGTATTTTCGGCACCCACCTGCGCAAAACTTATGGTATCCCAGCTTTTCCATAACAGTTTCGAACAGCAAAGTCCATGAAACCTGAGGGAAAGATAATGAAAGCTCCATTATGGTGAAGCGGCGGTTTTCATGGATCTTCTCGTCAACTTTAGTGACAAGTTCGTCAGTCAAAATGCTCGGGCATCCACTCTTCTGCTCATCATGAACATTGGTTCGGCCAATTTTAAACTGAATACACCACTTAAGCCCAGAACTTTCATTCATGACATTGTTCCCATACACCTCGCACAGTTTTCGATAAATCTTTATCGGTTTTTAAGTGTTTTGCCAACAAAAACCGTATTACCGATCGCACTTCACAACTGGCGGGATTTTGTATAGGAGCGGCCATTGTGAATTAAAATATAAAGAAAACGGGCAGCGCGATGATGCTCTAGTGTCACCGCTGGATAGCCACTGAAGCCCTAAGTGCTCTCACACCATAATATAGGCAATACAGGCGTGCCTAGCGGGGTAAGACGGAAACGTTTCCTTACTTTCTGAATAGACGTCGTATTTAATTTGATGATGGAGGTCTAAAATTTGGAACACAAATACTAAATATACAAAGACTTACATTTAGATAGGCGTCTTAGATTTTTCTTTTACGAGGTTTTATGGGGTTTTCACATTTTTTACCATAAATATTATGAATTAGGCATACATGTAGCTAAAAATGTAAACAATATAGTTAATTCAACAAATTAAATTATCTGAGTGGTTACATGGTTTGCAAACTAAATTCAATGAAAAAATCTTATCTGATGCGATATCTATATTTGATATGACGTGATATATTGATAGATTTCTATTCAATATTATTATTCATAAAGCGAATACGATTGCAATACCGGCACTGTCGAATGGATAATTGATCGATACGATCAATATTTAGCATTTGATCAGATATCAATATTTTGCATCAGATCAGATTTTCTTATTAAATAAAAATAATCATTGCATAATTTCATTTCATTGCACCACTCAAGATAAAATAATGGTTGAAAATACTAAATTGTTTATTTTTGTTCTTTTAAGATTTGCCACTTAAAATTTTATAATTAAAAAAACTAATGGAAAAAATGTGAAACACAATTGAAACCCTTTACAAGGAAAATCTAAGATCCCATCTACGTATAAGCTTTGTACATGTAGTATTTGTGTTCAAAATTTTAGATCTTCATCATCTAATGCACAATCTTTCAACATACTGGCTGGACTATAAATAAAACGTTGATTCCCCTCTACTTGCAGCAGCGGAGGCAGCAAGAGCAAGCGACGGCGGCGGGAGGTGAACAACAAGAACCCGGTGTTCATGGAGGGGGTTCCGGGCGTACATCCCGTGCAGGACCAGCCGCGGCTGAGCAACATACAGACCACCGTCCAGGAGATGTGTCAATGGCAGAAGTGAGTGTTACTGCTTCGTATTAGTAGTGTTAGTACGCACCAGAGAATTCCATGTCAAAAGCTAATTATGTAAACAAGTTACATTTTGTGCTTGGCATAAAAGTTTTGTTGTATTCAAACCAAAATACACAGCTAGCACTTTCGAGTCAAAAGGTCCCTATTTTAATACAGTTGCTGCTGTCTTTCCTATAGGTCAGTTTTGGAACCAGAAACTATGTAAAACAAATTGATATTTTTTAACAAGTTGAGACTACAATCTCCAACGTAGGTTCTTTTTACCTATATGAATTTCCAAAGTTGTCATTGTCATATATTCTTTATTTATTTTTATGTACATGTGGTACAATAAATAGCGTCAAATTTTCTTGACTAAAACTAACACTATATACAAATTAAGTTGCAAAGTCCTTTTTGAAACACCTGGAATCAACAGCAGTCACAGCCCCCCTAAGAGCTTATTCGGAATGTTTTTTCCCATCCCACCTAACACCATATCACACATGGTGGGTATGGACAGCATTTATGGGAAAACTTTGAGTATATCAAATTTCATCTTCAATCTTGTGCAAGTAGCTTAACTAATCGTTCACGTAGTAGATTACACCTGATAGATGATGAGTTTTTTAAAACGTTTTTTACTTGGAATACTATGAAAATTACAAGTTTGTCCACATAGTAGGATCATAGTTGATAGATGATTAGTTGTAAAAACTTTTTTACTTGGAGTACTACATTATATTACAAGTTTTTCAAATGAAAGTTACTAGTTAATTTCTTTCCATATTTCCAGATCAGGGTTTCCTGGTTGTCAGCCTGTGTCAATGGACTTACAAAATATAAAGCTTCTTCAAAAGATGCCTTATAAGGTCTCTTGGAAAGCAGATGGTACCAGGTGATTATTTATATTTCTTTTATTTAAAATAACAGATGAAGACAAAAACCAGAGAAAAACGTATTAAGCATGAAGTATAGATGCCACAAGTTAGAATCGAATGCTGATGGTAAGTTTTAGCTAAAATATGTTTCACTCCGCTACATTGTGTTCCCAACATCATGTATTGGGATTTTGCTCTTAAGAATGATTGATACCTGTCATATATCAAGTATTTAAAAATTTTTATTACATCTCTCTTCATAGCATCCTGAATAACCATATCTTTAGCCAGAAAACATAATGAGAAAATTAAAATAAATAATATTTAGAAGATTGTGAGGTTTAGATGAGTTATATTACTCAAGGTTTTTATGGCTGTAAAGTAGCTGTATATGTTAGGTTTTTTGTTGCATCATTGAATATATACAATAATGTTAATGGACTTCCCATAGCATAGGTGTGTTTGAAACTGATTTACACTGTAATGCAATCTCTTGCGGCGGACATGAAGTACAAGTCACATACAACAGTTAAATCAGTTCTACCACTCTTAACGCTCCATGAAACATTTTATAATCAAGGATTCTGTTTAAAGTAGGATACAATAGAGTCCCGCTATTCTGAACCAAGCTATTGAAAAACGGATTTTTTTCTTTACCTAAAAATAAGAAAATCCTGATCATTGCTATTACTACAACAATCGTTGCTATTATTGTTTTAGTTTACAATTATTAGATGCGATTCTGTAGCTATTGCAGCCGCTTTTCTGTGGTTCGATCGTAGTTTACAAACTTAACTACGATGATCCATCGGTTCCTTCACTAATAAAGACTTTCTGTCTCCGATGGTGAGAGTAACCGAATCAATATCATGCATTATTTATGGATTCCGCCTATCTTGAAAATTTGTTGAATTGAGCAGAGTCCTGTCCCAATTAATTCAGATTAGCGGGTTTCTCCTATAATGTTTTTTGCAGTACAGTACACTCTCGTTCATCGGAACTAATGTGGCGGACGGCCGGTTCGGATGTCAAAAAATTCCGATAAAGCGGAGTCCATCGTGAGTCATCATTTTCGCCCGTACGGTGACCTATCGTGATTGTATTCACTCTTGTTTTTAAGATAACACAAGAGATTTTATGAAAATAAGGCTCTCAAACTTTGAAAATGGTAACAATGAACCTATAGGAATAAAAACAACGCAGGAAATAAAGATCCAAAATCTTTATTATCATATTCCATATTCATATTCCAGCAGTCTACTGACTCCCACGTAACACAGGTGCAGTCGCGACGCGAGACAGACTGAATGACAGTTTGGGAAGCGGTCGACACTGATGTTCACTTCCTGCCCCCTTCCTCTTCTATTTTTGTGCGACTCCACGGCCTCGTAAATCACATCGATGGGTGCAGATTACGGAAAACGCCTGATGACTTTTGATGCAAAATGTGATGCTTCACTGTTGTGCGGATAGAACGAATGGAAATTGAAGGCGCTAAAACGGAAAAATTATTTATTTCGTAAGAAAAAAAATTAATAATATCCAGATTTTCAGTTCCGATGAAGCGGAGTTCGGATGTCGCCGAGTCCGATGAACGAGAGTGTACTGTACTTTGAAACCAGCTGAAAATTATAACATCGCTGCAGGGCTTCTGGCGCAGCCTGCTTGTACATGTCTAAATTTCGGTATCAAACAAATGCATAGGATGAGAAGTCTCTTTAACGTTAGTATTGGTGTATATATAGTACAGTAAAATAAGGCCAAAAACAACCTTTTGATCGGCAACTGATGTGCGTCCATGAAATTTTCAGGAGACCTTCCTTTAAGCTCTAGAAAAAGAGATTTGATGAGTCCCCAAAAAATAAAGTTGTTTTACACCCATAAAATCACTTTTCAAAATGGCGGTTCTTTTGTAATGAAATTAATTTTGAAAAAAGCTTCCCTTTTTTTCATTTTTTTGTGCATCGCCTCAATATTATGTTGTGGGACCAACTCCAATAACTGTTGGGTACTAAATACTTTATTTTTAACGGTCTTTATTTTTTAGCCGCCATCTTGGATCCGCCATATTGGATACAAGTTGTTTTTTTCTAATGTAAAGATAGTGTTGTGACACATCATTTCAGAGTAGATTTTTTCGCTCATTACAATGCCGCAATCCGTTTTTGAAAATATTTTTCCCTTTCAAAGATATACGGAAATTAAAATTCTTCTCCATACATTTCTTATGGACGTTTCAAATTTTGAATATATTTATTGCTTATTTTTCCTCATATATCCTGTTCTAATTGAGATAGGTTGTTAATTTTGGTATCAGATCACTCAGTGGATCAATGGGCTTCTTTAGAGTTTTTGTTCGTTCGAATTGGCTTGGTTTGAAACGGTTTGTAAATTTTAAACTTAACCCAAATTTCAGAAATGGAAATATTTTTATTGAAAAGTGTATAATATCACATCTTAAACGTATCTAATTTTAACAATCAATATATGGAGTTAAAGCCAATAATGTACCGTGTAATTTGAGACCAAAACGAACCTTGAATCTCATTTACAACTTGAGTTGTACGTCTTTAACTGAAGACAAATTTCAGGAACCAATAAATTTTATGTTGATTAGACAGTTATAAGCCACTTAATATCCAACGAATTTCAATGGTCAATAACTCAAATTAAAGACATTGATGTACTAGTTGTTTTAAGACCAGAATTAACTTTGTGTCTTATTTAGAACTTGAGATATTAATCTTTAACTAAAAGTGAATTTTAAAAAAATTGAAGTTTCTATTAAATAGAAGGATATAACTCGTCTCAATATCCTCCAAATGGAATGAAGAATAGCTAAAATTAATGCCAGGAATATTACTGAGTATTTTAAGGTCACAATGAACAGCATTCCTCAATTAGAACTAGATATAAAAGAAGAATAATGCAAAATAAATTTAAAGTTCAAAATGTCCTTAGAAATTTATAGGGTTGAATTTTTATTTGAGTGTATCTTTAAAACGAACCAAGATTTTCAAAAACGGATTGCGGCATTGTAATCAGCGTAAAAATCTACTTTGAAATGATGTGTCACAACACTACCTTTACATTACAAAAAAACAACTTTCATCCAATATGGGGGATCCAAGATGGCGGCCAAAAATTAACGACCGGTCATAATGAACTACTTCCCATTAAAAAATTATCGGTGGTGGTGTCACAACATTATATTGAGAAATGCAGGTGAAAAATAAAAATAAATACATTATTTCAAAATGTATCCCATTACCAAAAAACCGCCATTTTGAAAAGTGGTTTTATAGGTGAAAAACAACTTTATTTTTTGGGGACTCATCGGATCGTTCATTATAGTGCTTAAAAGAAGCTCTTATCAAATTTTTGGGAATGCACATCAGTTGCTGATCTAAAACCCTAATTTTACTGCACTAATAGTCAAGTAGTTAAAACCCTGCAAATCGTGTTATCTGCAGGGCTTATGAATCACATGTTATCAGTTTGGCCACTTTTTTTTTTTTTTTTTTTTTTTTTTTTACCAGGCCGTCTTTTGCTCTTGTACTGTTGTGTAAACAGGTGAAAACCCCAACTAATAGTTTATTTTTGTAAAATTCATGGATCGATATCTTACATTCTTGTTGGCAGATACATGATGCTTATTTTGAAGCAAGGAGAAGTCTACTGCTTGGATAGAGACAACAGCGTGTTTCAAGTAGAAGGCCTCAGGTTTCCTCATCGCAAGGACCCCAACAGGCATCTCACAAACACTCTTTTAGATGGGGTGAGAATTTTGGTGACTTTCTGTAAAACAACCTTACTGCCCTGCTTAAAATAATTTGCTTCACATTCAGGACAAGAGGTTTTAAAACAGACAGAAAGTCTGTATACTTCAGGGAATTAATTTGCCCTGAAGATGGATTTAAGATCTCATCCAAACTAATGATTGTTCTAGTTAGCCATAACACTAGGGATGTGTCGAATCCGAATCTCGAATCCACCGAATCTTAAAAAAGATTCGGATCCAAGATTTGATGAACGAGATTCGAGAATCGAATCTCGGGTCCGCCGACAGATTACGCCATCACGGCGTGGCGCCGAGTTGCCGTCGCACTGTGTCTGAGTAATAATTAGGGATGGACGGGACCCGAAATTTCGGGAAAATTTTCGGGAGAAAATTTGTCCCGATCATCGGGCGGGATTTTTTTTTACTCGGGAATTTATCGGGTCGGGAACTGCCGAACGGCGCGGCGGCCGTCGATCTTCGTCGGTGATCGCGGCTGGTGTTCTCGGGCGGCGATCGCAGCTGGCGTTCTCGGTTGGCGATCGCGGCCGGCGTTCTCGCTAATGAGGAATGGCACAATACACGCGACCACATTCCACGGACACTCGAGACGATATATTGTTCAGCTTATCTATTGTCCGACCTCCGGCAGTAATTTATTCAAGAGGGTTGTTTTTTTATCCTAGTACCAAGTGCTATTTTCTGAACCAATTGTCGTAGAAAACTAAGGGATGGCTCGTTTGAATAGTTTAATTCTTACAAATTTAACAAAATTTCAACCAAAGTTGTGTGACTTTCCAATCAAAGGGAAAACGGCAAAGTATTGTTAAATAAATCAATCTTTAATTGAATTACTGTTTTATAATGTTAAAAGCACCTTATTATAATTTAATATAATTTTTAAATGAAAAACTTCAAATCTCTTATTTGTTAACTCTAAGAATAAGATTGACATTGACATTATAGAGAGAGAATAAATCTGTAAATTTAATCCTTGTTTCGGGACTCGAGATTCGAGGATTCGAGATTTGATTTTTTAGGATTCGGATTCGGATCCGAGATTCGAAATTCCTGGATTTGACCATCACTACATAACACCTAATACGTTTTATTACTAAACAAAAAGTGGATTTAGCTCTAAAATACTTCACTGGTGTACACTAAAGGAATGTCTAAAATTTTATCATAATATTTTTAATTTCAAACTTTTGATTAGAATAAGGATTTCACATTTGTGCTTACATTAGCTGTGAAGCCTATCCGTCTACTATGTAGCCTATATAATAAACTTTGGCTTGATGTAAGTTAGTTTGATTCCTGGTTTTGCAAATGTTTTCACAAAGAAAAAAATATTAGCTGTACATATTTGTCTGCGAATTTTTTAATTGTATAAAGAATAAAAAAATGTATTAAATCTTTGAGTAGTGTAGGCTCTATGGAACAGTACAATAAATATAAATACTTATTAACTTGTGTAATTTAAATCATATATTTTATATTTATGTATCATATATTTTCCGATTGAATAGCTATCGATCATTATGTGAAAATTATGCCAAAACATTAGGAAAAACAAATGTACAGTTGAATATCTAAAGACTAAAATAGTACACACATTAAGTATACCATTAAGCTGCTCGACGGAAGGTATGTGTATACTATTTTAGTCATCAATAGCAGTTCAGGGGCTAATATAGTGAATTTCAATATTTAAAGCGAAAATGAACTTAAAATTTTACTATTTCAAACTTGCTTTGTGTTACACTATATAGTTGAACCAAAATACTTGGCGCTTAGTAATTTATTGAACTTAAACGTAAGCATCTGAGAGTCCATATTTCTGAGGTTTTTACTGCACTGATAATTTTGTTGTACATTGAAGTGTGGCTTTGTTACTTCAGGAAATGGTAATAGACAAGCACGAAGGGCAGAATATTCCCCGATATCTGGCATATGACATCGTCAAGTGTGATGGGATTGACGTGGCTCACATGAAGTTTCCTCTCCGGCTTAAAGTCATTGAGGTAATTTAATTTTGATTCTCAGTAACATAGTACTTCATTGGAATCTATATAAATATCACAGGACAGTTTTTGAGTGCTTAGACCTGCTATGGTACAGCCTTAGGTACTGCTTTATTGTTTATTTGAAAATTATTTCACAAACGCTGGAGTGTGGTTATACAATCTCCTTTCACAGTTCATTATAGCATTGATATTTCATTTTCAATTTCCAATCATTAAAATATTTCAGGACTTCCATAAACTCCGATTTAAGTAACTTCTAAGTTAACTTTATTCTTAGTAAAGGCTAATATGCAAGCAATAATATTAAACATTATTTTTCTATAGGTGGACGTTGTTGGGCCAAGAAATAAAGCTATCACGGAAGGAAGAATAAGAAAAGAATTAGAACCTTTTAGTATTAGAATGAAACAATTTTACCCGGTTGACAAAGCTGGAAGTCTACTGGGCGAGAAGTTTGCGAAACAACTCTCCCACGAACCCGACGGACTAATATTTCAACCTACAAACGATGTGAGTAGCGACCAATTGGTATATAATTGTAATTGAAGAAATTTTGACTTTGACCTCAAGTAGGTATTATAAGGTAATTGTTGATCAAACATTTTTGACATTTCTGATGAAGTTTCTAATAGATTGGAAATTTAAGAAAATAAAGGAACAAAAGTACATTGTTGGAAAAATCTCTCAGCAATGAAAAAGCATTGTTGAATATTATAGAGTAGAAATACGATTACCCAAACTCTTATCATCCTAACAGCCAATTACTCAAATTCCTGAATGGATTTCAGTGTACAGTATTGTAGTGCGAATTGGCAAACAGTGTTCCAGCGTCTGCAAATATACAAACATTGTATTTTTGGTTTTGATCTCTTTTTTTGAAGCCTATAAATTATTTTGAAGTACTTTTTGTTGAAAAACAGTCAACGGAATGAAACAAAACAGTTTAGCCAATACCCTTAACTGCTAAGAAGGTCTAAATTATTTAAAAAATAACAATGAGATTGTAATTTGAGAAAGCTAGATAAAGGAAAACATGATCAAACACTCCTCTTAGGTGATCTAGTTTTGCACCCGGCGAGTGTCACGGTTATTAATTTAGAGTCTGCAGTACCCATCTTGGATTTTATTCCCATAAGATGTATGTTAAATTTCAAACCTCCGCTATGACTTAAATAATGGTCGAAAAAGATTCATCTTAATGTAATTTTAAAGGAAATTTTAATACCTATTGCACTATAAAATCAAAAGTTTTATACAGTAATCCGGCATCCTATGATCTGGCATGACTTTTAAGAACAATAAACAAAATAACAATTGAGCGATCGAGTTCGTTTGGGATCGAAAGTCGCCGCAAAGCAACGCTGTGTTGTACAAAGTGTATTTCACAGTCTAGTAGGTTATTGGGAGACAATCATGACATTCCGTCACTTAGGTTGTCCGCCTGAACCACCCGGGGGCTCCAGTTACGTAAGGAACAGTGGCTTGGAGCGCTAGTGTGGATTTACTAGCGCTTGTAGTGGTTGGCATTCGAGTCGACAACACAATCGCAGGTGATCGCAGCCATCAGCGCAACACGAAAACAGCTGACAATAAAGCCATTGACTATACAATGCTGATAACAATCAAAATAGTCAAATTAAATCCTAATCGAATGATAACGGCTGAAATGTATTTCAGAATTGGTTGTCCCTCACTGTAGTTACATTTAAAGTTCCCGCCCATAGCGAGAACGGCCGGGGACTCCAGTCACGCCGCTTCCATCCGCTTAGAGCGCTGATTGCCTTGCGAACAACACTTAACATGGAGCTTCGATACGAGTGTCATGACTGTCTCCCAATAAAATATTAGACTGTGGCATATATTCCGTATTGGCATGTGTGCTGGGGAGACGAGTCGTCTTTGGCCAACATCGGGTGACATCGTGTAATTTGGGAATATACCTTTGTGTTAATTTTGTATTCATATTCAGTCTGCTAGCGTGCGTCTCTTTAATGTGACGCTGTTTGTACATTTGAAAAAAACTTTATTTAATAACAACAAAAGTAAACAAAATATCCTCTAAATTAAATTATAAGTTTATCTTTTTACATATACTGACTCAGGTGCTCTGCACCGCACAATTTATTTTCTTATTCTTGAAACCTGGTGGCTGGCTAAATTAGCCATACAATTTAAATTCAAATTTAATTTAAGTATTTAATTAAATTTTATTAAATTATTTGATTAGTTACACTATATTATAACCTCCGTATTACTGTATCCGAGTTTTCCCCGTGTCCGAGGTGGCCTTGCTCCCAGTTACTGTACCTCGATAATCGGGCGTATACTGTACTCTTTTTGAGTTTCATAATCATGTACTGTATTTTTCATTAAAGTAGAGTATGGTATACAATAGTTATTATTCTTTAAAAGCTGTTTTAATAATAAAATACATGTTTTATAGTCTTTTTATTTTAATTCACATTTTTCCTGATATTCATCCTGTAATCCGGCATATTTTGTAATCCGGCACATGTCAAGTCCCGGACTTGCCGGATTAGAGGAAGTTTACTGTATTATTGATCGTTTGATTAGTATAATACCCCCGTCGCAGCAGACCTGCGTACTCAGCGAATTTCCAATGGAATTTCAGATTATTTACTTTCCCCATAAAAACACCATAGGATCGAGTATGTAGGTTTTCTGCCATTGGGTGTTGTTAGAGTAAGTTAATCAATAATTGGTGAATGTAAACACAAAATTGTATCAAACTCTGGCAATTTTTTATTTTCCCCATAAACCCCATGGGGGTGAGGACACCTCCATACCAAATTTCATCAAAATCGAAGGTCCCCTTCAAAAGTTATCAGTACCACGGACACATATATATATATATATATATTAGGGATGGACGGGTCTCGAAATTACGAGAAATTTTCGAGAAATTTTTAATCTCGTTAACTGAGACGATATTTTATTTTGATCGAGATTTTTCGAGACGAGAAATAATTCGTGAATAACGATAAAAACGGGTATAAATAATCTACGAATTTAATACTGCAAAATAAATTATTTTGAAGCAATGTGAAGTATTTTATTTTCCTATCCTCCTCACAACTTCAAACTTAAATTGCCATCATAAACGACGGTTGGACTTCCAAGATTTGGACTGGACTGGAGAGTGGGAGACGGCTCTACGGCTGCATCTGCACGGACTGTTAGTGGTACTGACGATCAACAGTAGTGGGCGGAGTCAACATAGCTTCTGATTTATAAAATAATTCGTTTGTTTGATAAATCTTTAGAACATTGGGAAAACTTTATAAACAATAAACAATCATTATTTGACATTTAATTGCTTCAAGAAGATTATTTAAAACTGATTCAAATAATTTTTGACAAATTTAAGAGCTGTTTTGACATTAGCAGTAAGAATAGTAGTGAAAATCAGATGAATGACAAGAGACAAGATAGCCAATCAGGTTGAATAATGGCTAACCTCAAATATCCCACGTAATACATAATTTAATTTCCTTTCACACTCTTAGCAGAGTTCAGCTATTTTAAGCCATAAATGCTTAAAATCGGCTGATGGTTGATTTTATTTCAAGGTTTGGATACTAAAAAAAAACTGAATAGGCCTATTAACAATAATTGTTGAACAGCAATAAATAGGTTGTGTTGAATACATAGAAAATCAATGGTCTTACCAGAACCATACAGGCTTCATGGCTACACTAATGCTTGCCTTTATTCAGCTAGGAGCAAATAAATAAAAACCTTACCACTAGCACTAGCAGTAGCAGACGACAAATGGACAAATCGAGGGTATTACATGAATTCAAAAGCAGTGAAAGTTATGTATACAGGACTTGAATAGTTTGGAGAAATGAAAAGGAATAGCAAACAAAATGAGAGCTGAAGATTGTCTTATGGACAAAGAAGAAGAGAGAGTTGAAAATTAAAATCCTCCAATTAAAAGTTATTTCTTGTTAGCCTCCCGGTCTCTAGGCTTGTGATTCAAAGTTAGTAGGCCTATGCCTATTATGACAAATCTGTGAGTGAGGACAAGCTCTTATTTGGAAAAATTTTAAAGTAGGTTAATAGTGAAAAGTGTGAAACATGAAAGTGAAAAGTGAAGTAAGTAACTGTAACAGATGATTCTCTTTTTATGTTTTATTAAACGTAGGTCGGTAGGGTTTATGGTGAGCCTATATCTTCTCAACCTTTTTATTGGGTACATTTCTTTATAGGCCTAGACCTTTTGTTAAGAAAGTGACTTTTTTAACTTCAGTTTATTAACATAATCAGCAATTTACAAAGAAATATTTGTTCCTTCACATTAATCAGGATTAACCATGTTAGAAAATCAAATCCCGAACGCACATTTCTCGTAATGTATGAGAGGGAAAATCTCGTCTCGATCTCGTCTCGAAATTATTTGAGAATTAAAAATTCTCGTCTCGTCTCGTCTCGAACTGAAAATCCAATCTCGTCCATCCCTAATATATATATATATATATATATATATATATATGAAAATGAATGAATGGTGTTTTTGGCTTCTGGGGACCTCAAAATGAAAAAGTAAAGTGGTTGAGGGCTTAGGTCTTACCATGGCTACTACCGTAATAGCGTATTCCCTATAGGGAAATTCGCTAAAAGACAGTATTCTCAAAATTTGTTGCTTGAAAATGGGTTTGTTTTTTCAATAGTTTAATCTCATAAATCACTCTTTAATTATTGTGATTTTTGTTTCTCAGTCCTCTAGATATTAATGTTTCCTTTAAAATGACATAACAATTAATCTTTTTCAACTAATATTAAAGGCATGAAATTTGAAATAGCGTATGTTTCAAATTTAACATTAGTCTTTTGGAATAAAATCCAAGGTGGCGGGTACTGCAGACTCTTCTTCCTAGTAAAATAAATGAAAAAAGAATTATTTACAAAAAAATTATGGCTGATTTTTTGTTTGGTTTTCATAGAGTTAATTCAAGTTTACGACCTTCTGTTCAAAAGGTATGTAGATTTCTATGATCCACTCACAGATCATGTTTCAAATTTAACATTAGTCTTTTGGAATAAAATCCAAGGTGGCGGGTACTGCAGACTCTTCTTCCTAGTAAAATAAATGAAAAAAGAATTATTTACAAAAAAATTATGGCTGATTTTTTGTTTGGTTTTCATAGAGTTAATTCAAGTTTACGACCTTCTGTTCAAAAGGTATGTAGATTTCTATGATCCACTCACAGATCAATAGTGTATGTTGATGGGTCAACAAGATAAAAGCCGGTTAACCCTTATAAAAAACATTTGACTGTGGTAAAAAGTTATCAATAGACTGTAAAACTTATGAATAATGCAAGATTTTCTCAGCTTTAAGAAATGAAACCTAAACATCTACAACACTCAAAAATATTTTCACACTAAATTATATTGAAAGATGGAAAATGGCAGTTGGACAGATGGCCATTTTCCATCTTTTGTATATTTACTATCTGTTTTACATGCAGTGTAAGTGTAAATATATTTTTGAGTGTTGTATATGTTTGTGTTTCATTTCTGATTGCAAACAACACGTATCCTGCTAATAAATAGAAGTAATTAAAGCTTTAAATCATGTTGTTTATGTTCTCAGCCCTACAAAATGGGACAGTGCAGAGAAGTGTTGAAATGGAAACCACCCAGCCACAACTCAGTTGACTTTCGACTGAAAATACAAAGAGAGGGGGGAGAAGGGTATGTATCAAGTGTGTTGATCGATAAATTTGAAAGAAAACTTTAATTTCAAGATTCACTTTTATCATTTGGTATTTTTAATCCACATTGAATTAAAATTAATTAAATTTGTTTGTCGAAGAAAAATGAAGTCTGACTTTACTGTCTTCATTTTACCTTGAAAAAGGAAACACTTGGGCAAAAATTCAACCTTTGATAAAATAGTATTCTTTATTTCCAACAATTGAACTGTCACAGAAGTATATACAATTATGCTGAGAACTAGGCTATTGCTAATCATATTGCAAAATTTTCCCACACTGAAGGTCAGGAATTAATATGTGCTCAGCAAACACCTTCTATTACTACTACTAATACATTTTATTATAAAAACGATTATTTGTTCAATTAAAATAATATTGCATAAATTGCTGTGAGATTTACTTCTTTGATTGCAGTGTTATTTTGTATTGCAACTTTTTTGCATTGCCTTCATTATTTTGTTTGATTGTGCGAAATGTTAAAAGTAGATTTTTTCATTTTATAAAATGAATATAATAGTTTAATATTGCCATGTTTTCAGACTATTAAGATTTTGCCATAAAATATTTCATAACTTTGGAGTCACTGGAGGTGGAGCGGTAAGCTGTAACAAAAATTAGACTCGTGTATTTTTGCAGGATTGTTTCCAGTTTAGTTGGGGCTTGAGGTGTAACAGTAAGCTGTAACAAAAATGAAAATTCAACGTATTTTTTTCAGGATTGGTCCCAGTTTAGTTTGCCTTGAGGTGTAGCAGTACACTGTAACAAAAATTGAAGTTCCACGTTCTTTTTCAGGATTGTTCCCAGTTTAGTTGGCCTTGACGTGTAGCAGTACACCGTAACAAATTAAAGTTGCACGTTTTTTTCAGGATTGTTCCCTGTTTAGTTGGCCTTGAGGTGTAGCAGTACACTGTAACAAAAATTGAAGTTTCACGGTTTTTTTTCAGGATTGTTCCCAGTTTAGTTGGACTTCTGTTTGTGGGTGGATTAGAACCACCTTTTTCCAAAATGAAAGTTTCAAAAGCCATGAAGGAGTTAGATGGAAAGATCATTGAATGCAAATACGAGAAAAACGCATGGGTGTTCATGCGTGAGCGTACCGACAAGTCATTTCCCAATAGTTTTACAACTGCACAGTGTAAGTATTTTTTCTACTTATAATGTATAATAACTAGTGTACAGTGCAGTGCAATTAACCCATATATCAGACTGACATTCCAGTAGTTCAGTAGTTTCCATTCTGCTGACGAACATGACTGTGTTCCGTCATATTATGTTTTACTATCAACTGCTGTTTTAATAAAATTCAATAAAATTTATACCCATGTTAAACTTATGGACAAAAAACTAACTAAGGGCTGACAGTGCTCTTCAGGACATAAATATCTAAAATCTAAAACCTTATTGAAAAATTACAAAACCGACTAATTTTGTATACACCTCAAATTTTTTATTAATTAATCCAGAAATAAGGGATTAGTTAGTTGTGTCCACAAAAACGGCTCTATATATTATATTACAACGAATTATATCTAGTTAAACTGTTCTTTTAAAAAAATGTTTATAGTACAGTAGAGTCCCTCTAATCCGAAGATCAGCTTACTCCAAACACATCCAGTTGGAAAAATACCGATTTTTTCCCTAACCATTACAGAGGAAAATATAGAAAACCTGGGCTTTTTTGTGTAAAAAAATCATTTATTGTTACACAAAAAGTTAATTGGATCACATTAGACCACATTAGTATACAGTAGAACCTCGATTATCCGGGGTAATCATGGGGAGGACGGTCACGGATAACTGAAAACCACGGTTAAACCGAAATATAAACAAGGCAAGCAGCTGAACGCCAACTAAGACCACCTTCTCGTCCCCCATCCACCTCCCACCCTGTCAAGGACAGAAAATGAATAGAAAGGCCACTAAACAAATTTATGAACTTACATAAGTTGGACAAGTTAAACAAAACCAGCTGAAAAAAAGTAATTGCATTGAGTATAGTAAGAATATACACAAATTAATTAATTATAAAATGAATTTCAAACAGCCCAAATCTACAACCGAATACAACAAAGCCAGATGTACACTGCTAAGTGACATATTAGCATTGCAAGATTAACACATGAAAATTACAAAATTACAAGAGAATTGCTTTGTTGACATTCTGTTACTCATGTTCCCGGATTTGACCCTGGTTGATCCGCCCCCAGAAAATCGGATTCTACTGTAGTTTAACATGATGATTGACTCAAAAGTAAAACAAAAACAAAGCCTAAACTAGCAAAGACTTTGATAATCGGACATCGTTAATATTGATGTGTTGGCAGCTGGTGTATACAGAACAGTACATTAACACAAATTAAACGGGTATTGTTAATTCGTATAGTCTACACTCAAGAAATAATAATAAATCAGCGCCACCAGTTCATAGAGCTAGCAAATGACAGATGACAGGCATAGGGGGGTTTATTTTTATAACACTGTCTTTGAATCAGCGGTCAACGAACAATAGACTCCCTCCTGGCTGTCCCTGCGCCTGTTTGCGGGACAATACCGAAGAGCTGAGAGTTGACATAGCAGATGTCTCCATAATTAATTTCCAATATCGTTAATGCTTTATAGCCAAAATAAAACTGTTTGTACCTTTCTAAAAGATGACAACAAAAGTCATCAAAATATCCTTTAAACTAAGTGATATGATTAGTTTCATTTAATATAAGTAACTTACGCATTATATAATCAGCTAATTACAGTACATATCCGCTTAATCCAAAAATACGCCAAATCAAACAGCGTCTGGTCGCAATTAGTTCTGATTAGAGGAACTCTACTGTATTCACTGCTTATAATAGGGTATTATGAGTGAAAAGTCTCTCACGTCCATTCAACAAGTTGTGACCAAGGTAATGAGAGGGCTCAAAAATGTTAGAGATGATACAAAGATCATTTCCTGCTTTGATAAATTATTACTGGCAGTATAAGTTACCAAGATTGGTTTGTTGCAAATTTTAATACGTAAACCATGATTTGCATGCATTCAGTTTTAAAGTAAGCAAATTCGTGACGATAATAATTTTGCTGTTTACAAAGCTGTGCAAAATAAACCCAAAGAAAACAAAAAGAGTGGCCAATTATTGTAATGTTTCCAGTATAAAAATTAAGAACCTATTTTCCATACTTACAAAGAATGAAAAATTATTTATCGTATCTGCTCTTGAGAGAAGTGGTGCTTACACCTTTTGCTTAAAGTAACATCTCGGAAATTGAACCTGAGGCACCTTGAAGATTGAGATGCTAACTATTGAACTAGCAAAGTTCTAATTTAATATTAAATATTTTTGTGCTAAAACGACACAGGTTACAACCTATTTTTGGATGAAAACATGATTATAATAGTCAAGTTGAGTACCTCACACAACATGTTTCACACACTATTAGGTGGATGGAAAAAATCAACTTAAGAGTTATGCCACATTATCTTCTTCATATTGTAGAGGTTTTGTCATTAAAGCACAAACAGCTCCACCCATAATGCCTAATTTTATTTATAATCAGAGAAAGTTGTTAAAAAAAATAGCTTAAGTCCTCATCGACAGTATAATTTTTTCTTAGTCCCCAATCAAAATTAAACCAAACAGACCTTACAAAACAATGCAAATATTTTATTTAACTATAAAAAATTCATGACAATTGATGATGCAACTCATTGTACTGGTTGTTTATAATGTTTATCATTTTCATTTCAGCCGTTTGTAACTCAATTGCCAACCCTGTAACAACCGAAATCCTCCTCAACTTCATCGAGAGGCACCGGTGTAGGGACGATGAGTCGGACATGCCTCCGCCGTCATATATACCTCGGAGATAATCGATTATTGCATAGAGTAATATTTTATTATTGATGTTATTTTTTATTTATGATTGATTAAAACTTCATGACCACAATTTGAGTTTATTTTGCCCTTTTAAAACTAGAATTAATCTATGGAGGGGTAGTTGATAAAGTGGTGTTTTTTTTTTTTTTCATTTCTTATGGAAACCTAAAGTTTGTTTGTGTTGTTTTATCCTTGATTAATAGTTTTAAGAACTTTGTAGTTTAGTAGATTTATAGGACTTAAAGGGGGATTGTTTTGTAAATGCAAAATATCTTTACCTCTTTTTTATCAAAATGATTATGACTTGTTTCTTTATAACTTAAATTTTAACAATTTTGACAACACATTTGCCATTGAGAGAATGAAGAGAGAAAGTAGATATTGTGTGAAAACTCACCTGCCATTTCTCTCCGATTTCTATTACTTTCTTCTCCTTTAACAGTTTGATTAAATGTTTAAAAACATTATTTTCTGCAGCAAGTATTAGGCGCTCATCCAAATCCTGCAAAAAGAATCATGCTTGATTAAAGTCACAGAAAGTGTTGCAATAGGCTCCATTTCTTTGTAATTGTGTGATTGTAATGATGTGAAAATAATATATAAAATTAAATAAATAAATATACAAAATGAATTGATGCGTTTGATGAGAGATAATGGACTGTTATGTTTATTCAATATTATTTACATCTGTTTTTAAATCATGTGTTGTACAGTATAAATAAAACAAAATGTACATGTTGGCTGAGTTGTTAATTCATTATAATTATTTCTTCATTAGAATTGACCATACCGGCCGCCTTGAAGTCCTAACGGGCTTCAACAAATATGCTTCTTCATTGTAAATTTGGTTGTGAAACGGTCCATGATCCATTGCGTATTTTGCTTGGTTTTTGTCGATCATTCCCGACTTGCTGTAAAACCAATTTGTCTCACATCTGTTGATGGACGAAGTTGATGATGGACACTTAAGATGTTTCTTATTTTGAGCTGAACGTATAAGTGGACGTTCGTTAGTCCTATAACAATTGGAGGACTTGCAGATATCAGTGATATCGTAGGAATGGATGCACACATTGAATGTACTGATTTGTGCTGATGTTGATTTCGATTGCTGAGAGCATGGAATGGATCCCATAACAATGCAACCGAGAGGGGTATCAATGATATTTGGCATGTTGGGGCCTAAGGACGTCTGCTTTCCATTGAAAATGTACGGAAATAACGCAGCTCCCAAAATAACGTCAACTTGACTTGGTAAATAATAAGTAGGATCTGCGAGATCAAACTGTTGCGTGCGTTGAACGACATTTGAGGGAACAGGCATGCGGGGAAGATCCATGGTGAGTTTATTCAAAACTATCATGGGGTGATCTGAAGTGATTTGATGACCAGACAATGATTCTAGTGATGCGAGTATTTGTCCTTTATTTTGAGTCATTTGTTGATTAATGCCCGAAATTTGAACGTCACAATGAAGAGGTCGAGCATTCAGTAGATTGACTGCATGTTCAGAAATCATTGATCACATACCACCTGAATCAAGTAGGGCGTGAAATACATGAGATTCGCCATTAGATGTGCGAAGTTTGATCATTGTGGTGCCCAATAACACCATTCGATTTTTGTCTAGCTGTAAAGACTGATTCTGTGAACTTGATGCTACTGAAATCTCAGAATTTTTCTGATTACTGGTGGAAGTAAAATTGTGTTTAGGCTTGACATTTGAAGTTGATGAATGCGTAAGGTCGTCCAATTTGACTGAACCAAAATGTAATAATGTATTGTGCCGTTTGTGACACCTTTTGCAAGTAGATTGGGATTTACACGTTTTTAAAGCGTGCATTCCTAGACAAGAAACACAATGATGTTTTGCTTTTACCAATTGGAAACGTTCTTGTGGGGTTTTCGATAAGAACACAGGACATGCAAAGGTTTTATGGTTAGACTGATTACATGCAGCGCATAAATAAAGCGTATTGTTGCTCAGGGTTGGCATAGGTTTTGGAAAAGTGACACATGATACGTTATGCATTTCGACAGTTTTCGTTTGTGGACTAGAGTTTGAGTATACGTGACTGGCATGCAAATCTGTAACAAGTTTACCATCTGAAAAAGTTGCATCTTCATGTTGAATGCATTCAAGATTAAGGAAATTAAAAATTTCTTTGACTGTTGGTAGAGTATGATTTACTGCCGTGGACAAATTACGTGACATTTCAAGACGCTTACGCAACTTCACGTCCATTTTCCGGAGTAGGACGGCGGCTAGCAAAGGATTAGGTTCAGGCATGTTGCATTGAATAGCTTGTAACGCCTGCGCGTTTTCATTATAGGTGTTTACAAACTGTCGAATACCAGGCATATGAGCATGTGAGATATCTGGGAGATCGAGAATGGCGTTAAGATGTAAAAGCTGTAACCGCCTATCATTTTGGTATCGGTCACGCAGTAACCCATATGCAATTAAGTAGTTCTCGTCTGATATGTTTAAGTTGCGAATTAAACTCAGGGGTTCATCTGACAGAACGCTTAATAAGTATTGAAACTTGATGACATTGGACAGTGATTTATTCATGTGAATTGTTGTGTCAAACAAGTTAATGAAAGTTGTCCAATTTGACAAGTCGCCACTGAATTTTTTCAGTTCAAATTTTGGCAGACGGACAGTGGCGTGATCATTAGGTGACATACCTGCGGTTTCGTGTGTTGTACCTGTACCGTTGTCGGTAGAGTGAGATTGAGGATCAACGGTAGGTTCAAGCAGATCGATGGTAGATGCGATGTCGATGTATAGATCTCCTAGTTCATTCTTATCCGCCGCGAGAATTTCGTCAGTGAGTGCGTCATCTTCTCCGTGTGAAATGGCCCTCTGGAAGACTTGGTCGTAGTCAGTCCACATCTTTTCGACTTCGGTCTTGTATGACTTGAGGCGTTTCCTTTGTATGGCGCTGATGTTTTCTGCCTGTGAGTTTATTTCGTTAACAGCGGTCTGGATGGTCGTAAATCTTGATTTAATTATCTTCGATAGTCTGGTATAAGTTTCTGGTTTGAAATCTGTTCTTGGAGCCATTCTTAATTATATATGATGCGGTTTTATTGGTTTCAGTAGATTAGGTAATGATGGTGATAATGACTATGGACTTCTAAATGAATTGACGTTCCATAGCGATGATTCAATCATAATCCGGCTTTCGGAGAACCAAAAATGTTGCAATAGGCTCCATTTCTTTGTAATTGTGTGATTGTAATGATGTGAAAATAATATATAAAATTAAATAAATAAATATACAAAATGAATTGATGCGTTTGATGAGAGATAATGGACTGTTATGTTTATTCAATATTATTTACATCTGTTTTTAAATCATGTGTTGTACAGTATAAATAAAACAAAATGTACATGTTGGATGAGTTGTTAATTCATTATAATTATTTCTTCATTAGAATTGACCAGAAAGTAATGGATTTTCCTTAAAGTCCCCAAAGCAGAAAGGTTCTTATCTGTCTGCAACGGTGTGTGAAAAACTCAAAAACTGTCCGCAAGCGCATAAACTTATTTAAAAGTTAAATAATAATTTAATTTAATTTAAGTGTAAATAATAATTAAATAAAATAAGTTAAATTTAATTAGTTATATTAGTTAATTAGTTTATTAATTTATTTATGTAATTAGTTAAGAAATTATGTGTTAATGAATTTTGTTGAGAAACTTATTTTTAGTTTTAATTCTTTAAATTCAGTAAAATAATAATTTGATTTCTATAAATGAAAAAGGTATATTTATAAAAAATAAAGACTGTTGTAGTATTTTTAGTTAAATATTGAAAACAACATAATAATAACATTAATTCACCAATTCAGGTTGAACCATAGGTCGTACAACTTTGATTAAAGTTTTATTCAATTCGTGAAAAAATAGACGAAAAAAATGAGCTATAATTTGTTTTTGTACGTCAATTAGATCAGAAACTCAATTTAATGTACTAGGGAACTGATAAGGTCGTAAATCAGATGATGTCAAACAATAGAGCTCTTATCGGCAGGTGTTCCATCTATCGTCTCATATTACAATTGTATTGTTATCTTCCTATAACTGGACTTTCTTTCCTTAATTGATTTCTATTAACTTTTTATCTTTCGTTAATAAAAAAAAAAAAAAAAAAAAAAAAAAAAAAAAAAAAAAACTGATGCGGACGATTTTGACTTGTCTACATTTAATCACATTGTTCCTATTTTTGTTTTCTAGCTTGTTAATCTGTCCGCAGACCCGTTTCAGACCCCTTTTCCTGTGTGCGAAAATGTCGCAGCGTCGCACGTTCTTCTGCTTTGGGGCTCTAAGTTAATAAAATATTACTGATTTTTGCCAATAAACTATAGATATTCTGTTTTTTTTTTTTTTTTTTTGTTTTTTTTACATAATAACTTCAAAATTAGGATTTAAAAAGTCAATGGAGGAGGGGGGTTCGTTGTGTGCCAAAATTTGGGATTTTTTGGAATTGGGTGGGGGGATGAGGAGAAATAGTATTCCCATAACCCTTGATTAAATTCTTTTATAACCCTACAACTCTTTTTACGGTCTAATCTTTTGAGGTGTTTGGTATGGCAACGCTAAAAACAGTCTGAAATTGCCAAGATCATTGGCTCACTCTGTAAGTAAACAAAAGCAACCTCGGTGACAGTTTCAAACTAGCACTTGGGATGTTATTTTGAAAATTTTAACAGGAAAAGATATTTTTACGGGGAGGGGTTTAATTCAATTCTGTTTTCTAATTTGGCTTACCATTACACTGAATAGAAGTATATTAAACTAACCTATAAATAACACTAGTTTATGTTTAGGTTAGTTTAATATCAGATTCAGATAATTTATTACCAAATAAAATACATTCCAGTACAACAAAAAATAAATTATTCTAATGTGGAATATCCCCACAAAGACTATACGTCTGCGTGTGAGGAGAGTCTTTTCAGTCACTCACTGGTATTGCACTTTAAATTTATCCTCACAAAATTAAATAATCACTAATAAAATAATAAAACAATAAAATAATCAACTAATAAAATAAACAATAACTGTACATAGGTTAGAAAAAAAGCTGTTAAATGGAAAAAAAAAAAAACAAATAATATTCCTTGAGCTCGGGACTGTAACACATCTGCTTTAGTTTCGGATACTTAAGGCTACTTAGCCTATACAGAAAAAGAAAAAAAGACAAAAAAACAGAAAAAGAATCAAAACAGAAAAAAGAAAAAAACAGAATGTTCGTTGTCACGCTATGTCCGATACCGGGATTGCAACAGAGCTTCAGCAGCATCGTCACTGAGGCCCAGCAGCCACCGCCCCAACCCCCTCCTGAAGGCGTCGTCGCTGCCAACCTCCAATTCTTTTATATCAGAAGGAATATTGTTGTAGACTGTATGGGCAATATAAAAAGTATTCGACTGTTGAATTTTACAATTTAATTTACGTACATTGATGCCTAAATTTGTCTTATTTCTTGTTGAATACAAATGTTGTACTGAGGTAAATATTTTATCTTTGTTTAATTTAATATAAATTATTAAAATTTTCAAATAAAGTTTTCTAATACTCATTATGGGGAAATTAATAAAAAGTTATGACGTGGGAAGTATTTGTTTAATTATCGTTCTTTGTGTGACAGCGAGAGGTTCAAGAACAGAGGCAGACACCGCCCCCCATGCCAAGACTCCATACTGCATAAACGATTGCACATACGCATAGTATACACTCCTACAGTGATCCACAGACAGCACCCGGCCGAGCTGCGAAAAAGCAAAAACAAGTGATCTTAACTTGCCCTTAATATATTGAATGTGGGGCACCCAGTTCAGTTTACAATCAATTACCACCCCTAGATACTTATATTGTGCCACGCGTTCAATAATTTCACAACCGCAAGCAACCGCCGGCGCCGCCCCCGGACCACTGCAGGAGTGCAACCTTGGTATCCTCTGACCTGGGTCGCTATCCTGTCTAAGATATATCGGTAAACATTTTGTTTAGTAACATTTAATGATAGAAAATTGTGGTCAAACCAGTTCTTTAGTTTAATTAGATCAGAGGACGTCTGGCAGTACACCTCGTCCCAAGAAGAGCCATATGACACAAGGGCAGTATCATCAGCGAACAAAAATAACTTACCTTGAATGTTCAGTTTTGCAATATTATTTATATACATACGAAACAATGTAGGGCCTAATGTACTACCTTGTACCACTCCATAGTTAATTAATAATTTTTCACTACTAAATCCATTTATTGATACAAACTGTTTTCGGCTTTCAAAATAACTTACAAACCAATTTAAAGACGTGTTTTTAATACCCAAAAATTTTAACTTGTTTATTAAGATGTTCCTATCAATCGAGTCAAAGGCTTTAGCGAGGTCCAAAAATGTTACCATGAGTTTATTTCTTTTTCCAATTTCGTTTGAAATTAATTTTGTTATGTCAAACAGAGCGTCTGATGTATTTGTTCCCTTACGAAATCCGTACGGTATTGATTTGTTGCTAAAATTGCTATTATATTTTCACGTTCAATATAATTTGTGAGCTGTATCGTTATACACTTCTCGAGGATTTTATCAATTGTACTTAACAAAGATATGGGCCTAAAGTTATTGATTAATGATTTCTTTCCAGACTTATATATTGGAATTATTTTAGCAATTTTAAAAATGTTTGGAAATTTTCCTGTTGTTATACTAAGGTTGATTAAATGTCGAATTGGACTATGTAAAGAAATATTCTCTTTGATGGTTTTAGCTGGAATATTGTCCCAGCCTGGTGCCGAACCCCCTTTAATACTTTTAATTACCTTATCAAGTTGTTGTTCACTGACAGGCTCCATCACAAATTTAATACGGAGCTAACGGCGTGGGAAGCATCGTCAACCTCTGGCTGACCTCTCAGTTGTATTTTACTTGCTAGTTTTTCTCCTACTGATGAGAAATACGTATTAAATTGTTCGCTTATGTTTTTTGATTGAGTCTGGATTGACAGCGTCGGAGCCACCGGAGAATTCCCCGACTGGGAAAGGCTCCTTGCCACACGACCGCCCGGCTACCTCATTTACCACAGTCCAAAATTTCCGCGGGTCACCTGCTGCTTCACTAATTTTACTTTTGTAATAATTTAACTTTGTTTGTTTTATTAAAGTATGCAGCATATTTCTGTATTGTGTGAATTTTTGTCTCGCTCGAGGGTTGAACGGTTCATTTTTCATTTTTTTAAACAACATATCTCGTTTTCTAATCTATATATTAATACGCAAATGTTTCATTTCCTCCTTTTTTCTCAGCTCGTGTGCATCGTATTATAAATCCGAGCATACCATTAGAAAGGTATAGTCCTGTAGATGAGCAGAATCACATTATAATTCACATCGGACTCCAGGGCTACGCCCCACAGGCATTCAAATTTCCAGTGTTAATCTTATGGAGAAATAAGAATTGAATGAATCATTAGACAGCTGTTGTTAAAAACAACTGCTAGAAAATTATGAAGAACAGATGTTTTAGTTCTAAAATGTTTTTAAGCTTCTTGGGTCCAGATCAACTGAAATTTTGATCGAATTTCGATCAGGAGGCGATCTCTAGTTGACGTAATTAGGCCCCTCGTAATCCAAGGTTTTATCTTAGTATTTTTTTAGTTATTTTTAAATGTTGAAGTAGATTGGTTAACAATCATGCTTAATTTATTGATAAAGTATTCCGCACAAATATCCACATCTGTACTGTTCATGACATTATCCAAGTTTTCTTCAGATAATAGAGAAGTTACTTTTTCCCAATTAGTTTTACTACAATTGATACAGTACACTCTCGTTCATCGGAACTAATGTGGCGGACGGCCGGTTCGGATGTCAAAAAATTCCGATGAAGCGGAGTCCGTCGTGAGTCATCATTTCCGCCCGTACGGTGACCTATCGTGATTGTATTCACTCACTTGTTTTTAAGATAACACAAGAGATTTTATGAAAATAAGGCACTCAAACTTTGAACATGGTAACAATGAACCTATAGGAATAAAAACAACGCAGGAAATAAAGATTCAAAATCTTTATTCTCATATTCCATATTCATATTCCAGCAGTCAACTGACTTCCACGCAACACAGCAGGTGCAGTCGCAACGCGAGACAGACTCAATGACAGTTTTTATGAAGCGGTCGAAGCGGATGTATTGTTTACTTCCTGCCCCCTTCCTCTTTCTATTTTTGTGCAAATACTCCACGGCCTCGTAAATCACATCGATGGGTACAGATTATGGAAAACGCCTGATAACTTTTGATGCAAAATGTGATACTTCACTGTTGTGCGGATAGAACGAATGGAAATTGAAGGTGCTAAAACAGAAAAATTATTTATTTCGTAAGAAAAAAAAATAAAAATGTCCAGATTTTCAGTTCCGATGAAGCGGAGTTCCGATGTCGCCGAGTCCGATGAACAAGAGTGTACTGTACTTTCTAATTTTTTACTGTTTCATGTCAGTACCAGTACTTGAAGCGCGATTTTATCGTCTATTTTAATATACTTCTATTTTAATATACTGCACGTTTTTAAATTAAAGAGAATATTAATATCAGACTAACTTTAACGAATAATTTCCTTGTAACACATAAGTTAAACAAGTAATTTGTAAGAAGTTTATTTTTTGGCGGTTACATTCTTTTACTTTTTGGAGTCATGAACAGACGTTTTGGCCATGCACTTTTCAGACAACGACCAATGACAAATTGCAAATGCATACCTTGCGGACTAATAACAGGACGGAAAACCTCTGTTTTGCATGCAGTATGATGAAATATTTTTAACATCACAGACATACAAAATTAAGCCAAAACTTACAGGGTAAATTGCTTGAACAATTTCAGCTGGGCTTTGAGGTTGGTCAGCTGTCTGCAACACTTTTACAATTTGATCTTCTCTGCCTTGTCGGTGTGAAATATAATATGATATGACCTGGTCAGGGTTCTGAAAAATATAACTGATATAGTTTGAAAATTTAATCTGACAGAATTTGAAAAATTAATTTACAAATGCAACAATAAGATATTGAAAACAAATTTGAACACAAGGTTAGCATAAGCTAACCTGCTTAAATCCAAGCTGCTGAAATCCCAATTTGAATTTGTCAACACTAGTTTATTTTTGCCTTAATGAATCACATATTGTGTACTCTATCTCCTTATGGGGTAGTTGTAAGTCACATTTAGACCGTATCTTTACCCTTCAGAAAAAATCAATCTGTATAATTTTAAACTCCCTCCTCGGGAGCATTGTAGTGATTTTTTTAAGCAATCCAACATTTTAACTGTTCCATGCCTTTTCATCTTCGAATTGCTAATGTATATAAGAAGCCAAGATCTTTCTTGTTAACGTTCTCACAAGAACAACACTAGACATAAGCATAAATTTTTCTGAGTACCATAGGTTTTCCATTTTTGAAAAGAAACCATTGTATCTTGGCTTAAAATTTGTTCAGGCTCTGCCTTCTCTTATAACTGACATTCTCAATCCAAATAGTTTTCGCAATGGTTTGAAGCATTATCTTTTGCTTCATTCATATTATGATTTAGATAGCTTCTTTGAGCATTCTAAAATTTGTAACCCCTCTTGTCCATACCCTACCCAACCCAACCCATCCTATAGTGGCTAACGACAGAGTTGGCACTTTGACCTGTTCAATCCTTCGAAGGAATGCCCATGGACGGACACCATAATTAATTGTTAATTATTATTAATAAATTATTTAATAACTTTATACCTTAATCATTGGTCCATGTCCAGGGTAGATTAATTTGGGATTCACATCTTTTATGACTTGAAGAGAATTCATGTAGTCTAGGAGATCTTCGAAAACAGCTGTTCCTTCCCCCAAGATGGTGTCTGCGCTGAACAATACTCCGTCTTCATCTAGAGCGAGCACCACATGATCTGTCGTGTGCCCTGGAGTGTGGATCACCCTGGGTATCAACACAACATCAACTAAAACAATATTTGTGTGTGTTTCCATTGGTGTAGTGATTCGTCACATGTGAATGGTTATAAAAAAATCTAGTAAAAAACCTAATTATCTTACTTAACTTGAAATATAACATAACTTCATTTGGTACTTGATCAGGGATTTAAACTAACAACTTCTAACAACCCATGAAAGCGAATTTATAAACTCAACTCATAGTCTTATAGAAAAATGATAATTAACCACAAATTCTTTTTGATAATTAATTCACTGATAAGGCAACTTTGTTACAATCAGCAACCGCAGAATTAAATAGACTGGATATCCCGTAAGCTTATACTTTTCCAAAGTGAAGCAAAGGTCGGCCATCTTGGCTTGGATTAGAAACGTTGAGCAGCCCCGGAGAGGCAAAAGATTCTCAGTGCACTCTTTATCATTTACACCGTAGTTTAATAGCTAAAAATGCTTCAAATGCTTTAAAATTTGGCAAACTTGTATTTTAATCATGTGTGACACTCATGGTGTGGTTTTAATTGAAAATTAAAACGGTTTGTCACTTATAAAACTAAATCCAAACATTTTTATAAATTTTAATATAAAAAAGTTAAATAGTGAGGAAAATTTTTATTTCAAGGTCAGGTGCGTGATGTGAGCAAGAGCCAAAAAGTTATACTTTTTGAAAAGTATTTTTTGAAGTACTTGAAAAGTATTTTTGCTATTGTAGTTTTAGTCATGGTCAGGTAGAAGACGAGCCTTGTGACCCGGTTATGCAGCCTCTTGGCCATGCCGCGGCCCGCTTACTTGTCGACCGACTCCCGTGTTTAGCTTAGCTTCTCGTATTAGGGCCATTTGCTAAGCTATTATTACCATGTAGAAAGGCAAAATCAATACTTATTCAATACCGCTAGGGTTTTTTTTTGTTTCTTTTTGTAGAGAACTCTTACAATTTTCAAGTTTTTGTTGTCGTTTGAATAGAGCTTGGTCTGTAGTTGTTTCTGCCAAAAACTGATAAGAATCGGACTGAAAATAAAAATGCTATCCCCAATTGAACTCCGAAAATTTCCCATTACAATATTAAACATCTTTTAATGTTCAGCTGTAAATATATGTATTTTTCAGTAACAATACATTTTAACAGTAATTCAATTAATGAGATATCACTAGAGAGTTTTTGCAACAGTACCAGGGAGACCGAGCTTATGCTCGGTAAAATTATTTGAGATGAGTTCACTTCTCTCACTCTCCTGGCTGATTGGTACTGCAATTCGGTATAATTTTCCTAAACCACAGGTTGTAAAACATTGGTTTATATCTACATTTATCAGCTGATTTTTGTTCAATTTAAAAATCTCCATAAGGATGGCATGGAAACTTTGAAGGGCTCTAGTGCGAAAACCGGATTTTTCCCAGACATGGGACCAACTCCAATCGATTTCTGGTGGCCAAAACCCCCATAATCAACCAAAATATCAAAAATCCTTGGAGTGAAAAAAACCTTTGCCCGTACAAACGGAGCTTGTTTTAGAGTACGGTAAACATTACGATAAACGCTATTTTTATATTGGCAAATTTATAAATAATTAGGATTTCACGGTGGTGGAACCGGAAAAATAATGTACAACGTTTGCCGCTGATCACTTTTCAACAAGTTTTTCATGGCTTCAAGCAGTATAAATAGGTAAATCAACCATAAATGAAATGGCGATTAGCGTATTCATTTACCATATGTGCAAAAACTCTATTAATTCATAGACCAGGTTGACCTTAAAGATTTTAAAGATGAACATAGGTAGAAATTCAAACCTTTCTTTTCATTCTAGAGTTTTTCTATTGTGGGCCTAAATTACACTAAAATCTTATCAGAAATTACACTACTTTTACAAGTTGTTATGTTTTTATCAGGATTGACACATTATAGTAGGATAGGCCCAAGATCCTTTTGTAGGATATAAAGTTAATACAAGTAAGTTAAACTACGGTATTTAAAAAAAAACCCCCGTCGCAGCAGACCTGCGTACTCAGCGAATTCCCACTGGAATTTCAGATTATTTACTTTCCCCATAAAAAACACCATAGGATCGAGTATGTAGGTTTTCTGCCATTGGGTGAAGTTGTTAGAAAATCTAAGTTAATCAATAATTATTGAATGTAAACACAAAATTGTATCAAAATCTGGCAATTTTTTATTTTCCCCATAAATCCCATGGGGGTGAGTATGTAGGTTTGCCGCCATATGGGTTTTGTAAGCAAGTATAAGTTAAACCTTATATAGATAATGTACATACCAAATTTGATTAAGTTATGTCAATAAATAAGCAAGATATTGGGTTTTCTTGATTTCCCATAAGAATAACATGGAAAACACATTTTTAAATTTGCCCCGTAACCAGTTATGCTATGATAAAAATTCAAAATACCAAATTGTTTGTTTTTTTAAGCTCTTTTAAATGGTTTTAGTTAAAAATGATGAATTTTAAAAATTAAGGTCCAAAAATGCCAAAAACCCATTTTTGACCCCTTTGAAACCCCATAAAACCCCGTTTCCATAACCCGACAATGCTGGTTCGCGAACTCATGAAAATAGACTCGGTCTTACACCTTCATACCAAATTTTATCAAAATTGGAGGTCCCCTTCAAAAGTTATCAGTACCACGGACACATAGATAGATAGATAGATATATAGATCTATATATATATACATATATATGGAAATGAACGAATGGTGTTTTTGGCTTCTGGGGACCTCAAAATGAAAAAGTAAAGTGGTCCCGGGCTTAGGTCTTACCATGGCTACTACCGTAATAGCGTATTCCCTATAGGGAAATTCGCTAAAACAGGGATTTAATTCTGAATGCCGTATGGGATATTGGTTGTAAACACATTATTTCATAACAACTTGTGCATCAAAAATTTTACGCATAATAAGCAAGTCACATCATCTCAAAATTACCTGATCAGGTAATACCTTTAGCCGGACCTATGTTAAAATATCCAAAAGCCATTCAATACGTTGGCATATCGCTAAAGTTTCATGGTATGAACACAACCTGTCGAGGGTTCTGGCTGCCCTGGGAGCACGCGGCTCTAAGGTGATTCATCGCCGCGTCCGCCATATTGGGTGCAGGCCTAGCTCTTGAGCCAGCTTCACCCTTGCGTTCGGTTTGGTCAGTCTATTTAATTCGTGGTCACTGGTTGCAATGGGTATTTTCCACTTTGACCACTTAAACTGATTTGATGATTTAAAACCTTAAAAGTTCTTAAGTTCTAATATTTTAAAATCTTAAGTTTATGGAGCATTGTTTTAGCGAATTTCCCTATAGGGAATACGCTATTACAGTAATAGCCATGATAAGACCTAAGCCCGGGACCACTTTAATTTTTCATTTTGAGGTCCCCAGAAGCCAAAAACACCGTTCGTTCATTTTCATATATGTGTATATATATATATATATATATGTGTGTCTGTGGTACCGATAACTTTTGAAGCAGACCTCCGATTTTGATCAAATTTGGTATGAAGGTGTAATACCAGGTCTATTTTCATGAGTTCGCAAACCAGCATTGTCGGGTTATGGGAACGGGGTTTTATGGGGTTTCCAAGGGGTCAAAATTGGGTTTTTGGCATTTTGGATCTCAATTTTAAAAATTCATGAATTTTAACTAGAACCATTCGAAAAAGCTTAAAAAAACAAACAATTTAGTATTTTGAATTTTTAACTTAGCTTAAATGGTTACGGAGAAAATCCAAAAATGTGTTTTCCATGTTATTCTTATGGGAAATCAAGAAAACCCTATATCTTACTTTTTTGTTGACATAACTTAGTCAAATTTGGTATGTACATTATCTAGATAGGGTTTAATTTATACTTGCTTACAAAACCCATATGGCGGCAAACCTACATACTCACCCCCATGGGGTTTATGGGGAAAATAAAAATTGTCAGAGCTTGATACAATTTTTGTGTTTACATTCACCAATTTATTGATTAACTTAGATTTTCTAACAACGTCCCATGGCAGCAAACCTACATACTCGATCCTATTGTGTTTTTATGGGGAAAGTAAATAATCTAAAATTCCATTGGAAATTCGCTGAGTACGCAGGTCTGCTTGCGACGGGGGTATTGTGACAAATATTTTGATGCATTTACTGGGTATAGAAAAAAGAAACTCCCCTGATAAGGAAATAATACCAGGACCAAGTTTGTGCTTCATGTTCAACAATTGTTATTGTACATATTATTGGGTAGAGATTTATAACTTGTATTTCTCCTAATTAATTTTACCTTAAAGAAGCCCCTTCGGTTGACAATATCTGTCCATTTTTTAAACATTCAAAAGGAATGTCACTAGGTACTATATTTCCCTCTTCATCTGTTTGTTGGTGTTTCCATACTTTACAATCTACAAAAATTCCAGCAAAATTTAATAGGATTAATAATAAAACAAATTGAAACAGTGAAGTAAATAAAATTTTTTCTGTTTAAATACTCCAGAAAACTTACTTGTGTATAAGTCTTGCCACATAAGTTGACGAATGGCCAAAAACTGCTGGGTATGGCGAGGGGAGGAGAGGGGGTACTTTTCCAAAAACATCGAGCTTACGTTACATGCAATTTTTTAAGGAACAGCTGATTATCCAATCATTTTAACTGAATAGTAGTGAAAATTCATTCGTCAAGTTACGTGGTGGGGGTTTAGGAATTTAAATCCCTGGTGATCCTGACTGCTAGCAATCCTACAATACAATAAGCAATAAAACAGCAGTGCTAAAATTACACCTTGCTAACAAAATAATATTTTTATTAGACCTATTGAATTTTCACCGAATCAATCAGGTTACGTTTCTTTCATAGATTTATTTATAATTAACTGCCTAGGGCAAAAAATTTATATCTCAGTATTTATTTTACTGGTCCATGTAGTAGGCCTAGGTATTTTATTTATTGACTAGCTCTGACGGGTCAATAACCATGGAAGTTAAAGCAGAATTAAAAGCATTTTAAGTTATTCATGTTGTTTGGCCTCCAAAGCTGATAAAGACAATTATAAATAGGTTATGTACCTCCGTCTTCAGCTTCAGTAAATCCAAACTAATCCTGCACTTTATCATGGTTTCGACAAATAAATTATTGTCATAGTCAGGTACGATTTCACAAAACCAAACATCAGTTCGTTATCTAAAAGTAAAAATTCATACACACATAACACAAATAAGTTAACATTTAAAAACGATTAGTGCAATTATATGACGCGTACCGGCCGGTAGGGGAACGCTTACTATCTGATTTCAATATTAGTCAATTTGCAAGGTACTATTAAGAACGCAACTGCTACAAATATTTTATAGTGTTACTAGCTTTTCCTGCGGCTTCACCCGCGATACTCACTGTAAGGTTTAGCTTGTTCACTACGCTCGCCCGCCATAAGGCTTAGCTGGTTCGCTAGGCTACTCGCCATCACGCTTACCCGCCATCAAGTTTAGCTCATTATTGGAAATTTTCATCAAATGTTTCTTAGCAACCAATAAAAAAGATAAAATTGATTTTCAGTTTTTTATACACAAATTTTTTTCAACCTTTCGTAAAAAATAATTCTTTTAAAATAAAAAGTATCCTATATGTTACTTCTAGTACCTCCCAGAATATGTGTAACTTACAAAGTTTCATGGTGATTCATAGAGTAGTTTTTGCGTGAGATTGTAACAAACATCCATTTACATTTATAATATTAGTAAGGATTAGTAAAAGCAATGCTCGATTTCAGGGAGAACGCGGCGGAACGGCGTTCCTCTTAAAAACTACAAAAAAAAAATTTTTAATTTAATTTTTTATGTTATTTTTTGTCACAGTTTTATGAGTTTCTGTCACAGTGAATTAATTTTGAGAAATGGTAATAACTTTTTATTTGACATGAATATAATATTGCTAGAAGTTTAAAGTACCGTCTCTAGGCCTCGACTGGTCGCTATCTTTTATAAGTGGCATGAGCGCGATGCGCTGGACAGCAGCGCAGTAGGCCGGTTCTTAAGGCTGCTTACACACTGGAGTCGCCGTCACAATGCCCGCGTTACGTGTCGCCATGCATGTCGCGAGAGAACCGACCGTTCGGTGTTTTAGGCATCGTGCAGAAATGACGGCGACATCGTGACGGCGACTCCAGTGTGTAAGCAGCCTTAACTGTTGTCACGCCAGCTTGCATGCATCGGTCTCACTGTTCGGCTTGTTGTTTATAAAAATAAATGGACCTCCTCTTCGGCTGTTTAATCCAGAGAAGTATGTAGACTCTTGGCTCGTTTCTGGACACCACTCAGCGCTAGCTGTTTAAGAGTAATTAAGGAAAGATCAAGAGAAAACAATCATGATGAAGACATGTTTAAGTTTTGGACAATATTTTAAGGAAAAGCCTTAAAATCAAGTATAGACCTTAAAATCAAGTAGGCCTATAGTTTGTTAAATTAACATTACTGTATTATTAATATTTTTAGTTTCATCCAAGTCCTTTAGTTTGGTTTTCTTTCAAATAATATTGGATGTTCAATAAAAAGTTTTTAATACAATATGATGTTCTTCTTAACCTGGATATTTTTAAACTTCCAGAAAAATTAGGCCTTATCTAGATTTTACATTGTTAAATTAGTCAGTATGAAACATGCCTGCTCCCGAAAGGCTTAATGATTTTTATTAAATCTTTAAAAATGTATTTTGAGTGTCATAAAAAAGCTGCAAAAATATTCTCAGGTACGTTAAAAACGCTGCAACTTAAGAGTAATTTTAAAAAATCTTCCGGGGGAGGGCCCGTGGTGAGCCAGTTCCATTACAGTTCCCTTACCTCTTTTTCTAGAAATCGAGCACTGAGTAAAAGAGTACCGTAACTAATATCAGGCATACCTACCAGAATTGACCAGGTTGAGAACATCAGGAACTCCTCCTATGTGATCATGATGCCAATGACTAACGACTATTTGTTCAATATCACAGACTTCTTCTTGCAGGACTCTTGATAAATTTGCTATGTACTGGGGTACATTAGCATCTCCAGCATCAAGCAAAATCCGTCTAAAAAAAAACAATTTTTTTATAAATTTATAATACTAATAGACGGAACGTAAGTAAGCACGTACTAGCAGGTAAATGTGCTAGTGGTTGGATAGCATGTAACAATTTTACTACAAACTGGTAAACTAGCTGATATACAATCCAATCTAATTTTCTGTGTAATCAAAGCCCTGTGTAATCTACCCTATAGAAACTTACCTTTTTCCAGTTCCTATGAGGTAAGTGTTTGTCCCTTGTAATGTCATAGGTCCGGGGTTGCATCCTAATATGGAGATTACTCGAGATGATAAGCGTGCTATCTCTGGTACAAAAGATTTGGAAGCAAACGCCATAATATCATAAAATGATACCCTATATTTCCACAGATATTTTGGCAAGAGCTCGTTAGTATGAATATTCTTAAAACATATTCAGCTACTACATTTTGCTACTTTAGCTGAATTCGTACTATCTGCTATCTGCTTTTTAGACATTAATATAATCTAAATCTATCATCAATTTGATAAGTTATTGTTTACCTCCTTGAACTGAACAGATATCACCACAAAGCTGACATCTGAAAGCGGTGGCTCTGATGCTGATAGCAGAGCAGAGAGAGAGAGCAGAAGATAGTTTGAACTTGAACATGTGGAATTAATAAATTTTTTTTATTCTTTTTTTAGCCAAAATTGTTTATTAAAACATTAGTATGCAACTGCTAAACCCAAATAGGAAAATAAAACTGATAAAACAAAATACCTTGCCTAGTTAAACCATTGACTATTGATACTATAGTTATAGTATCCATGGTCAGTGGTTAAATGCAACTAACACCAATTTCAGTAAGAAAGTTATGGATACAACCATTAACTTTGGATACTCAAGATTCAAGATTCTTTATTGTCATAGAACACAATTAAAGTGCATGGACAAGCGTCACAGAGTACAAAGTGTCAAATAATACAAATATAAGCTTTTAAATACTAGGCTACAATGTCATGACATGTCATGTCAAAATTGAAACTGATCTAACATAATGCTAAAATACACAGAATACAATATAAAATATATAAAATGACTAGAACAATGAAATATAAAATAATGTGAATTTGATAGGTAACCAACAACAGTACAGAAACAAAATCAACAACTCGATATAAACTAGGCCCTAATACTAATGGTAACTCTCCCAACAAATATTGAAAAAATCATCAACTTTATAAAGACACTCGTCAATGAGTACATTTTTAATTTTATCTTTAAACTTAGAGTAAGGCAATGATTTTATTACAGACGGCAATGAATTATAGAGTTTAGAAGAAACATAAAACCAATTTTTCTGTGAGCTGCTATACCTATTAACTAACTGCTATACCTATATTTTACTAATATAGTATCCAAATTTAATGATGCAACCAGTGTACTTCAAGGTTGCATGGAAGCTGATCCTTATTTATTAATTTATTTATTTTAAACGGCATACGCCAATTTAACAAGATGTACAATGAACAAAGTACAATAACTTATAAAAATTCGAAACAATCCAAGATGAATTTTACAGTAAATTAAATTACAAATCCATGTTGAGATCAAAAACTACAAAACAATAAGTAAATGAACACCTTAGTACCTTTATTGAAATGAATGGATGAGACCAACATAACTTACACAAATACAATCCAGAGATACGTAAAATCTAATATACACTAATATAAATGATAGCGAAATCATTTAAAATCATAGCCTGCTTTTGCGAAAAAGAAAAAATATTAAGGTTTATGTCTAGAACTACGAGGCTACATGGAAATTTCAAGCCTGCCGGTGGTTTATGTTACAATGGTTATGGTTATGTTTGTTTTGTTTTGTCATGTTCTTTGAAATGCAGTGGATGAATACTGAACCGTCAATATACGGTACTGTGTTGTGTTTTCGGTTGAGGTGAAATAATTGCATTACATGTGAACAGTTTTTTAGATAGATAACATTCTCCAATTAAAAAACAGTTTAGGATGTCAGGCCACAGTCATGGTCATGGTGGTTGTGATGGAGATGATGCCCATGATGACACTCCTGAAATGGGGATCCAGTACAGTTTATACACTAAAATAGATAAAGAAAACTTAGAATGCCTTAATGAATCTGTTGAGGGTTCTGGAAAAGACGTATTTAAGCCATGGGAGGATAGACTGAACTTTGAGAAGGTAGGTTAGATTGATGGATTTTGAAGTGTAGATAAACTTATAGCTTCCCAGCTCTAACTAAGGCTATTTTTTGCAAGTCACCAATGACTACAGTGTTACCTTTTGTGGCCCATTTTGTCGTGAAGCAGTGAAGCGTAGTGTGTTTTAATTTCGAGCGGCAGACAACTTACGGGAATGTTGGTGTCGACCAGCTACTGTTTTGGTGGTCTTGCTATCTGGTCAAATTCCGTTATTTAGACTTCCACCTTAACCCTCCGAGCGTTAAACATTGATTTTTCGGCCCAGATTTTTGACCTTTCAGCGTTTGCATAAAATTTTCAATGGTTAGAAAACCTAAGGTATAGTGGATGACAAAAATGCAGCCATGAACGCTACCGCTGGTACCAGGAGATTCTTTGCTACTGTAACTTATCTGAAAACACCCATTTCAAATGTCGGAACGTGATTGAATAGGCCTATTTGTAAGATGCAGTGAAACATCTGGGGAAAAACTGTTGCCATTTGCTAACTTTGTAAACAACGAAATATTCATTTTACCAATGGTTTTAAGTTTATTAATTATTAAAAGTGTTATTGTGGTTGTGATAGGCCAAGAAATCCCTGGGCTGTTTAAAATACAATTATTCCGTGAGGTCTCTGCACCCACCCTATCATTGAGCTTGTTACCGTCACAAAATATAATTAGGCCTAATTATTTTATTGAATTGGCCTAATAATAATATTATGGCAAAACATCATAATCTGACTCCACCGTTATTAACTTATCAATGTGGAAATTTTGATAGGGCATATTGTGATTAAATTATTATTGCCATTAATTATTATTGCTATTCTATCAATGATAATATACACAATACGATTGCGATTTTATCACCTGATTTAGTTTTGTCCCAATATAATTTAACATACCTTTTGACGACACAACAAATATAGGCCTATTGCAATCAAAAGAAAATAACAAAAACAAGTGTACTGAAAACACACTTTGACAGTACCAGATACTTTGCCAAGTACCAGCTTTGAAGCTCTGAACCTGTCTTTGAGAGCAAGCATTGTGTTCTTAAGCCTAAATAAATTAAGGGTTCTTGGTATGCAAGAACCCAGAAGAGCTTTAAATACTTAAATATTAAATTGTATAGGCCTAACAAATTGCCAGAAAGTATACAAAACCTACCCATTAATCTTACAAGAAGATGTGGAGAATAATTTTAACTGAAAATTGTATTTATAATATATTAAGTGACTTTTTTGACCTTAAATTAGCCAACTAGTTATATGCAAGTTCAAAACTTATTGTATTCATAATAACATTGTCCAAAATACATTAAAGCAATAAAAATATTATTATTAAAAAATAACTCAGGTGTATACCAGTCAGAGCTAGTGTTAGATTTTGACCAGTTTTGCCTAAGTTTTATCTATTTTAACCTGGCTGGCTTAACTGTTGAAGGGAATAAATATCACAAATGGACTTGAGCTTAGCAAAAAATGTTTCAAAATCAATTACAAACTCCGACCTATCCGCAGTACCTCTAAACTCATCAATCCTTGATAAATCAACCTTTGTCAAGATTAAAAATTAACCTTTAGTATGAAATGTCCAGCATGCCAAGAATTAAATGGAGGACTTACCACAGTTGAAGTATTGTTGCACCTCATAATCACTGCTGAGTGGTCCGCAACTAATGGCTCTGTCTCAGTGATGTGGCATTCACAGGTGTTCAGGTTAACTGTGATGTCAATACATGACGGTCCTCTGGTAGACTCCATAGTTGTCATGTAAAGATTGAAAAGTGCAGGCCTTTCCGGGAGTTTTCAAATGAAGTTGGCATTAAAATCTCCCATTACAATCAGATTAATAGACATACACTCCAGAAACAACTGGCAGTTCTCTAAATGCCCACAATGTCTCCTCCGGATTCATCAACAATTTCAGTTGTGTGACACTGTAGAACGAACTTCTTGGTTGCTTTTTTAAAAGGCGTTCATGTGGAGTTTCATTCGTGGCTGTTCACAAAGAGCACGTATACAGTGTAGAGCCTCGGGGAATCCCACTGTTTGCGTTTCATTTTTTTTGTCCTTTATAATAAAAGGACAAAAATATGCATTCACTTGATGTTCTAAACCATAGGTCGCTTTCACCTAAAAATGTAAGGATCACTTGGGAGCAACAGGTAATATTGTTTTCCAGATTGTTCCATTGAAACGGTCCACTTGAAAACTACCCTGTGGGTTATAAGACATACATCTTTATTTATCATTAGGCTTATTAATAAGCATTGACAAGTCATAACAATTAACATCAAGTTATTATAGTAGGATTCATGAAAATAGTCAAGAGTCGATACATTGTTGCCAAATTTATTCTGAAACACATTTTTTTACTGTATTACACATGATAATATAACCACAAATGACAACATTGCATTGTGAGAGGGGGGTGAGGGGGGACACGTTAAAATTTCCATCGGACTATTTTTGTTCATCTTACTATAGTAATTTTTAATACATATATTACAGTTAATCTTGATAAATAATAAATACAATAATTATTATAACTAAATAAAAAAAAAACACAAATGTTTAAATTAACACAACTTTTAATCAACTTACAAGTGTGCTACATTTTGAACTATAAAAATAGATACAAATATATCAAATACATAAAAATACATTTGAATGAGCTGATCAACTGACACAATAAAGTTTTGATATTTTATAATAATCATTTGCAACACTGTACTAGACAGTTGCCAAAATAGCAGGGGAGTCGAATTGGCCCCTCTCCCCTCCGCGACCACTCCCATACTCCTTACAAAGCTCTTTTCCCTCATATAGCTCACCTTCAGTAAAGAGCATAAGTTTTTAGCGTATTGGCAGACAGTGTAAGATATTTTATTTCGTGCTAGATACTAATCCAGATTATTAGCAGTCCGGATATTTCTGAATTATCAACGTTCTACTAGGTACACCATTACCATTCTTTTCATCTTTTGCCCCCTCTGGTGGAATGATAGCGTCATAGATTTATCAACAAAAACTGAAACAAAAACAAACATATAGCCTAGGGCCCTACTTTATAATTCGAAAATATTAGCCTAACACATAAATGTTAAGTGGTCAAATTTAACTCACAGAAATAAACAAATATGGTTAACGAAAAAGTTTAGATTATCTGTTGCTACCAAGTGACCCAAGTGGTACCAATTTCCATCTCTTCACACCCCATTGATGAAGAGGAATAATGGCTTTAAACTTGAAAGTGAACACTTGATGTTCGAAACCATAGGTTGCCTTCACATAATCTAACATCACTTGGCAGCAACAGGTAATTTTAACCTTTTCATCAATATTACGTGATTTAGAGGCTATACCATCATAAAAATATGGTTAGCCTCATTTTTGGACAGTTACCTTTGGCACTACTTCACTAATGGAACCTCTATACCCTTATACAATGAAGCATAGGCTATATAAGGATTAGACGTGCATGTTCATTCCCATTAATTCAACTAAAATCGTGCTGCACCGTACCCCTGCTAGTAAAAATGTACTGCCTGCTGTTTTTAACTAAACAAACTTTCTGATTACAGTTTGTTGAAAGTGATGTGGATGAAGAGCTCCTGTTTAATATCCCGTGAGTTTAATTTTTTGCCCTCAGTGTTAATTTTAGCCTTTTAGATTCCTAAGTTAAATTGTTATGCCTAGAAAAAGTTACAAAAAGTAAGATGTCATTTACATATTAGGAGGGGTCTATAGGCCTAGCCTACTTTATTTAGCAGCAGAGAATGAACTTCTTTCATAATTTATCAAATTCCAATATGCCTGATTCCATTTGGTAACTGGAATGGCCAGCTACAACTTTTTGCCAAAATATTGAGATAGTTTTTCTAAGGAAGTTATGAATTGGAAACTGAAAATAATTTATACTGTTTTTCTAGTTATCTTTTAACTATATAAATGTCGCTCTTCCGTTAAAAGATTAAAATTAGACTTCTTATAGGCTCTCAACAAAGTATTTATAGTGCCTTAATTCAAATAACTTCCAATTTTCAGCTTTACTGGAAATGTGAAGTTAAAAGGAATAATTGTGGTCGGTGGAGAAGGGACATCTCATCCGTCTAAAATGAGACTGTAAGTAATTAGCCTACTATGCACGTTGAAACCCTAAAAAGATAATCAAAATAAGTAGTGTAGAATTTATATTTTATAGGGATGGGTCGATTGTTAAAGTTGGTTGTCGGTTTTATCAGTTTTTGACAAAAAAACGATAACCGGGAATTGATAACACATGTCGGTTTTTGGTTTATCGATCTTTGGACCAAGGAAGGATAAAAAGTTAAACAGAAATAAATTAGAAAGGAAAGGATGTCCACGGTTCTAGGAAGATAACAACGCAATTGTAATATGAAACGATAGATGGAATACGAGCGCGGATAGATGGAATATGAGCTTGCGGAACACCTGCCGATAATAGCTGTATTGAGAGAGAGAATCTTTATTTTACAATCATCAAGATTGAAAATTGCGTCATGAACTTATACTAAATTGGAAAAATTGTACTATGATCTCGATTTACAAAGAGTTATTCTTCCAGTCCTTGAACTCCTCGATGTTGTAGAAAGGGCGTGACAGCAACCAGTTTGATAGCACCTTCTTCAGCTTCTCGGGGTTAGTCCTCTTCACCTCATCCGGCAGAACATTAAAAAACTTTGCTCCGGCGTAGGTGGGCTTACGTTGAAATCTTGCAGTATGATGTGCTGGTAGGTTGAAGTTCAAGACATTCCTAGTGCTGTGGGTGTGAACATCTCTGTTACGTTGCGGATTTGCTGAGGTGGCAAAACAGATCACCTCTAGTAAGTAAATATTTACGACAGTTAGTATCTTCAGGTCTTTAAATGCCTCTCTACAGCTGTCCCTCCAACCAAGACTGTCAGCAATCATCTGAACTGCTTTCTTCTGGATGGTGAGCACACGCTTCAGATTGCTCTGCGAAGTGGCGCCCCAAAGAACAACCCCATAGCGCATTCGGCTCTCAAACAAGGAGTTGTAAGTGGTCATGACAGCTTCCGAAGTACTTATATTTTTCACTTTTCGAAGAGCAAAAAGAGCACTACTAAGACTGCTGCAGAGCCCATCCAGATGTTCCCACCAAGTCAGCGTGCTGTCAATCACCACTCCCAGATGTTTCGTGGCCTCAACACATTAAATATGTTTGGCATCCGGCCAGCGATCGCTTATCTATGTCGTTATCAGTTCCCTAGTTCATTATAGGCTATTTGGTTTTTTATCTAATTGTCGTACAAAAACAAATTATGGGTAATTTTTTTGTCTGATTTTCATGAATTGAATCCAATATTATAACACGAGCACTGTCTAAAGGGATGAGTGTTCCACAATCTCGAAATCTAGCGGTTAGATTTTGTTTCAACTTTGCATTTAAGCGTGTTTTAGCCCAAAAATAAGTTTCAAAACAGCCTCAATCCCAGGAAAAATCTAATAGGGTCCAAATTTAAGTTTAAAAATTGTAATTTTTAGCATTTGTCTTATGGGTTGCTATTTTGCCAACGAAATAACAACGAAAAGTATACAAAAATAAGGAACATTAATTTTAAGCAGTCTTTTTGAAACAGCTGTGAAGAGGTATAGTTGGTTGTTGGTAGAAATCTAATAGCTTTATTACCATGACACTATATCAAAAGTGAAATAAAACCAACCAGCAGGGCTCGGTTAACCTGGTACTTAAACTTTAATCAAAGCCGTATGACCTATGGTTCAACTTGTATAGGTGAATTAATCTTATAATTATGTTGTTTTCAATATTGAACTTACAAATACTACAGCAGTCCTTATTTTATTGTAAATAAACATTTTTCAATAATATATATCAAATTATTATTTTATTGAAGTAAAAGTTTTAAAACTAAAAATAATTAACTGAACAAAATAGCTGGTAGGCCTAATTCTAAAAAATGAGACATGGAATAACAAATCATTTCTTAAGCTATAATTTGAAGGTGATTCTAAACTTTTTAAATTTTATTTAAATTTTATCACCGGTACCGGTACCAACATTTTATTTTATCTTACCAAATATTTCATAAATTTCTACAAAGATACATTGGTCAAAACTTTTTTCTTTTAGTTTTTGTTTAAAATTGAAACTTTGTCCACTAAAATGGTTGTATTGCTTTTTGACTACTTTCAGATAAAATATAAGGCCAATATTGTAGTAGGATAAATATTTTCGGTACATATTTTCTTGCAGTGACTTAACTGGTTTTTTTTTAAATGCATAAGTTAAAATGTGAATCTGGCAGAAAATAGGGCTCAGCCTGATTTTAGATGGTAAACCGTGAGTTTTTTTCAAGTTTACTATGTAAAAAAATGAAAAACCGACAACTGGTGCCAGTGAAAACCCAAACCAATAAATCTTGCAACCGACCTATCCTTAATATTTTATTTTAAGGATTTATACTGGCCGGCGAGCCATATCGTGAGCGCCGACACGACATAGACAGTTACATTAATATCGCACAACTAACTACAAACCATACCTGCATGGCTATGACGATACACATTCTTCGTATCGTGACGTAAATATAAATATTTAATTCAGCTCTCTAAATAATGATGGTTAGCGCTGTTTTTATGCACAATTAAGTTTAAAGCTTACTTTACGAATTTCATGACAATACCACCATAAATATTTTCTTGATAGGGGAGGGCCCATATAACAGGGCCTGTCACGTGTCTTTTGAGGGCCCAAGCCAGGACAAAATTTCTTAACAAAAAATCCGGTCTAGGCTCACGGGCCTCCCCGCTTTCGCCGCCACTGCACTCTAAATGTTAAAACAAGTCCAGAAATTAACTGACAACTTCGTTTGCTGTACCCAATGTCAACTTTGCAACTAGTATAAACCAGTTTTAAAGTTGTCCTGGGATACTGTGTGAGTTTAACCAATCTAAACTTAGTTCTGATTTGGAGTTAATTAGTTCTGAGTGGAACTTAGTTCTACTTAGTTCTTAACAGAATTAGAAAAACATTATTAGGCCTAGTAGGAACATTTTATAAAAATTGTATTTTTGTTTGTTTAGGTATAAAAATAGAGAAAAAATGACGTTCGATGACACGCCTATCCCTCCTGACCAGGAGTTTGAGCTGCATCAGGATGCAGATGGAACGTTGGAGTACTCTACAATGTAAGCAAATGTTGATTGATAAATCTTTGGCAATCCCTTCTTCCATGCAACTTTCCACACTAAATCACACCTTACTTAATCCTGTTGGTGGATTTCGGTGATTTAAAGAGTAAAGAGGGAAAGAATAGAGAGGGAAAGAATGCAGGGGGTAGTAAGATCAAACAATAATATATATTGCAATACTAAATAATATAATAATATGTATATGCTTGTGTAATAATGTTGGAAGTATTGTTGCTATCTTCTTTTTGAAATAAGTTAAAAAACAAAACTGGTTGTTGTGAATTTTGGGGTGAAAACATAATTGTAATGTTGTTAATGAACAATTTTTTACAGCTAAAGATAATAATGTGTTTCAAAACAATGCAAACTATTTACCTAATCATAATGAATACAAGACAATAGAGTCCAGCTATTGGAAACCCCCTAATCCAAAAATATGCTTATTCCCAACAAGTTCCATAAGAAAAAACTAAATGTTTTCTTTACTTTAAACATATTAAATCTCAATTTACAATTTTACCCGACATTCACAGTCACTACTTTTGTCAGTTGTGCGTCCACTTTCCTTTGGTTTTATCACTATTGACAAGCTTCATTGCAATGTTCAATTGGTATTCGCCATTGTTTTAACACAGTGTCATAACTAGTGAGTACTATTCTACTGTCCGATCTCCACTGAATGCGGATATCAAACCCTAATTTAGAAAACAATGGGAGTATCATTAATGACCATAAATTAGGCGGTCCGATCGCCACTGAGTGCGGATATCATATACTCTAATTTAGGAAACAACTGACGAGTATCATTTTTGATCATGAATTCGCGGTCCAAAAACAACAAACTTGTAAAACTTGATAGTAAAAAAACTATGCCTACTAAACAACAAAGATTCACTTCTAGAGTGGATGACTGTTGGCCCAGAAATTTCACGGATGACAGTGACTTTGAAGATATCAACAATTTGGTGAAAAGGCTCCCCTGGATTACATTAGCTGACACTGGACACACCTCTCTTTTTTGTATACACATGGATTACTAGATATAGTACGGTATTGAGTTTTACCAGTTTAAATTATTTTTAATTTTCAGGGTCGTGAAGTTTGCCGCAGTTCACCACCTCTCAATCCATTTCCCTCGCAACTTTGGATCGGAAACCACCAAGATTTACTACATAGGTCTTCGAGGAGAATTCCACCAAGCTCACAGGCATGGTGTAACCATTTGTACATATGAAGCTTTACCTTCTGTCGCCGATCACAAAATTGACAATATCAACCCTGTGAATTACGAAGTCCAATAAATTTAAGTTTTTTTTTTTTAAATATATACAGTAGTGAATTTTCTAATTTGTTTTATATTTAGCCACCTTTCTTTCTTTGTCGCAATACAAATAGCCTTGAGAGAAGAAAGCATCTTGGTTCTGCTGTGTGAGACGGGGACTCAACAAGCTCTATTGACCAACTATCTCCACTCCACATCTCTCTTGAATGAAAGGTTTAGGTATAATTTAAAATACTAGTGTACATGTTACTCGAAATTGAGCAATTTAGTTTCTATACTGTTAAAAAATTTCATTTCGTATAACAGAGAAATTTAATTTTTCTATAACAACTCCTGGTAAACATCTTTTGTAGGCCTACATACACTTTGTCATCTTTACCAAGATGACCTTGGTTGTTCACGTGGCTTAATACTTATAGTCACTTACAGGCCGAAGGCTCTAGTCAGCTGCCTTTACAAATAATTCAAATAATAAGAATTAGACCCTAGCTATGCCAATGTTTTGTTTTGCCCAATGATTCCATGTAATAATTAAAATTAAAAATTTTACATTTTTTTAAATCATTGGCCTCAATTACTTACCTCCGAATTAAGTGGTATAACATAAATTTAAAAAAGTAAAAGTCATGGAATCATAGTTTTTATTACTTTTCAGACGAAAGTACACTTTCTAAACTTAAAATGAGCTAAGAAGCACGGGAAAATTGCATAACGTTAAATTTCTGTGCTTTTGTGGTGCACGAAAAGTAAATGTTTTGTATATCTATGTGTCCGTAGTACTGATAATTTTTGAAGGGGACCTCCGATTTTGGTTAAATTTGGTATGAAGGTGTAACCCCAGGTCTATTTTCATGAGTTCGCGAACCAGCATGATCGGGTTATGGAAACAAGGTTTTATGGAGTTTCAAAGGGGTCAAAAATGGGTTTTTGGCCATTTTTGGACCTTAATTTTTTAAATTAAACAATAAAACTTAAATCATTTAAAAGAACTTTAAAAACAAACAATTTGAAATTTTAATTTGGCTTAACAGGTTACTGAGAAAAGCTAAAAATATTTTTCCCATGTTAATCTTATGGGAAATAAACAAAACCCTGTATTTCGCTTATTTATTGGAAGAACTTGATAAAATTTGGTATATACATTCACTAGGTAGGGTTTAACCAACACCTCCTAATTCTAGGAGGTATTGGTTTAACTGATATTTGCTTACAACACCCATGTGGTGGCAAACCTACATACTCACCCCCATGGGGTTTATGGGGAAAATTAAAAAGTGTCGAATATTGATACAATTTTATATTTACCTTACCTAATTATTACATTTTCTAACAAAACTAACATTTTCTAATAACATCCCTTGGCAGCAAACCTACATACTAATTTTTATGGTGTTTATGGGGAAAATACAAAATATCAAGATCCTTTGGAAATTCGCTGAGTATGCAGGTCTGTTGTGCCGGGGGTATTATAATTTATCCTGCACCGTCCTTCACTTTATTTTAATTATTTGCAAATTTCTGTAAACATGGTCAGATTCAACCCGAATTGATCCCAAGGTCTCTAGAGGAAGAAGCATAACTTCTTCCTAATAGTGATGGCATAATTTCTTGAAAAATCGATTTTTCGATATATCGATGTATCGAAAGAGTAAAATCGATTTCAATAAAAAATCGTGAATAAAAAATCGATGTCAAAAAATCGATGTATCGAATGGTAAAAATCGATTTTTCCGAAAAATCGATTTTATTTTTCCATCACTATAATGGAAAATTGTCTTGAAAAATCGATTTTTCGATATAGCGATGTATCGAAAGAGTAAAATCGATTTCGATAAAAAATCGTGAACAAAAAACCGATGTCAAAAAATCGATGTATCGAATGGTAAAAATCGATTTTTCCGAAAAATCGATTTTATTTTGCCATCACTACTTCCTAATGACAGCTGCGGAATAGCTTTTTTTGTGTTCCGGATATGAAGCATCTAAACTAAAACGGAAGTTACGTTATAATATTTACCTTTACACAGCTGATTGAAAAAGCGAATGAAGCAGTCTTGCCACTGGTACGATATTTATCGTAACGACACCACATAACTCTATTTTACATTATTAGTTAATAACAAACCATTTGGTAATGATCAAATTAACAATTATCAATCTATGTCAATTTAAAACCATAAATTCGTCCCTAGTTTGCTTTGAAATTCCTTATTTTAGTAATAGTTGAGACAAAAAATCTCCAACATAAAGGAGAACGATTGTTGTTCCCTGCAGCGTTGGCAACACTTTGCAGGTAGCAAAGAGTAAAATGTTGAATTTTTAACAATTTAAGTCGCAGAAAGTGACACCATTGCTCTTATGGGATATAGCTCACCTGGCCCTGGCCTACAGTCATCTTGATTTGATCCGACTATACAGTGTTTACAGTCCTAATAATTTATTATTCCTTATTTTCATTCTTTTTAATATTTTTCATCTGTTTTGTTTGGCATACCTTTTGGGCAGGACTCGGGAAAACTTCTATAGTGTAATAAACAAGGGCTGTTTCATTAGCGGGCAAAGCGATTAAAAAAATCGTACCCAAAGCGTCACTAGCCTGATCAGCTGGTGCATGTTATTCTTATGGACATCAGATGGATTACGTCACTGGCCTGACTCAAAAGCGGCATTTTCCAACATCAAAGGAATGAAACTGCCCTTCTTTTTGTTTATATGTTCTCCGCAGTCCTGCATTTTGGGATTATCATAGTAAAAGGCCCCTCCACGTGAAAGTGTGTTCTCGAAAGAGATTCACGAACGTTCCGTGAAACTCATTAAAAGTCGTTTTATTAAATTCATAACAAAGATTACAAAAACTATTGAAAACCAAGTGGATCCTCTTTCGTCAGCCCAAAACCATTACATTTTTGACATACCTTCAAATAAAATTTTGAAGAGACCGATGTGTATGTGTTCAGAGCAACAGAATAATGATGAACGCCAACCTTGTTTAAATTATTTAGTTTTTAATAGAAATCTTAAATTTATTTTTCTGTATTTTTTTATAACTCGAAAATGGGCTAGTTTCATGGAAACATGCATCTTGAAAAATAGTGTACATAAGTTATTGTTGAATATAATTCAGATACTGTAACTGGAAAAAGAAAGAAAGCCAAAGAAAAAGTGAGCGTGATCGGGCGTGTTAGACAAATTATGATCCACCCTGAATTGAGATCATTTGAAATAATGGATATTCAATCTAAAATAATGTGTTAACTGTTATGGTTTATAGTTAACGGATGTCCTCCAAAATATTAAATCTCCTAAATAAGTAAGACAAAAATTACTAAATTTCTATGATCAAAATTTAACTGTAATGTCTGACAAGGGATAATTGATAGGCCTACTTGATTAAGAGCATTATTGACAATACGAAAGCTTTATTTGCAAACATTGTTTATTCACGTATTTATTTCACTCATTGGTGGGCCTATACAAATTTAAACCTGCACAATAGCCAAGTTCACCATACAGATATGCCATATGTATCTGGTTCGTGTTTTCATAAGGTATAGGCCTAGTAGGCTACCGATGCAGGAGAACGGCAACCTGATGGACACTAAGAAGCAGACGCCAAAATAAATTTGCCTATAGCTGAATTAACCCATATTGGATCAAGCGTTTTATGAGTAAGGAATACAAACCGAGCCAGATATAGCTTGGGAACTTATTATTGAACCATAACATTATCATTATCAGTAATCAGTACTGCTAAAAAGAGATTCCTTGCCCAGAAGGTATACCAAAGGGACAGAGAGCAGACGGGACGGGTGGTACACCAACTTGACAACTTGACATTTGAAATTTACAATTGTGTACTGCTATGTCTATTTGACAGAAAGTGAGAAAACCGCGCTATGGCATGCAGGTAGGGAAGGGTACTGAAGGTGATAGATAAGTTTGGGAGGGGAGGGTAATTGTTTGTTATACATAAGCCAAATTTTTTTTTAGATTATTTTGAATTAGGTCTTAAAGGATCTTAGAAGCACATTAATTGAAAGAAGATCATTTACTCGGGATCCTCGCGCTTGGCCGAAAAGGCGCTTGGTGTCCAGTTTGGAATTTTTAGGGCTAGCCCCCCATTTACTCAACATTGTGTGAAAATTTAACGTTTTTAATTTGGACGGTTTCTTAGTTTTGGTTGCGTAAATTCAGCCATGTCACCGATGATTGCGGCTAACGCATCTCCAGCCGAGGCCGCGACACAACACATACTCAGGTATAACTGTACACAGCCCGCTGCGGCGGTTAAGTTTTTATTGATATATATATAGGTTAGAAATACTTTCAATAACTAAAAACAAATCAAATTTTAGGGTTAAGTCATACGTCCGTCAATCTAGACAGCAATAAATAAACCATGATCAGGCGGGGCCTACGATAACTCCGGATCAGGTCGTTGACGGAAGCTTTCGCCGCGACGTATAGCCAAGCCACGGTTGATTTGCCAAGTGATTACCTGTGTTATTTTCACTGTGAATAACGTTTGAAAGTATTTCTGGCCTATATATCAATAACAAACATAACCTAGCCGCCGCAGGGCTGTAAAATTGGCTGAGTCTGAGTTCGTTTAACTCAGTTTATTCGCGGCCTCGGGCGGAGATGCTTTCGCCCACGATCATCGGCGACATGGCTGACTTTAAGGAAGCAGAACTCAAAAACCGTAAAACTTAGCAGTGTGTAATTTTAGTTAATAGTATTTTTTCAATTTCTGCGTTTTTAAGACCCTAGCTCAAAATAAGCAAAAAATAAATAATTGCTTAAATATATAAGAAACAAATACCGATGTGTGGGTATAGCCCCCCATATTAATTAGCCTAACCTTGAATCTATTGAAATTTGTATTCCAATATTCTATTATTTACACTATAATTTCACACAACTCTATGCAGTCTCTGCTGCCAAATTGCGTTTTGGAAACATCAGTCAACATACAAATTTATTATTTTAAAATATGAAGTTTTTCCTACAATGCCACGGAAGTCTGGGGGGGCTTAGCCCCCCCAAGCCCCCCCCCCCCTTTAGCCGCCTATGATGGTTAACATTGCCGACTGCGCAACAATGGCCTGCAAAGGTGAACATATATGACTCATCTTAACACTGGCTTAGAATGTATAAAATAATGTTTTCCCGCGCTGAAGTGGAAAAAAAGAGCTGTTGATTTTTTTAATTCAAAAGTAAATTGCATTAAAATAATCCGATGGAAGTTTTAACCAGCTACGTACCCCTCGGCCCTCGCCCCTTGTTACCCCCCTCTCACCCTCTCGCTCTCTCGTAAATATTTATTACGTAAAACATATGATTTTGTCATAACATGTGCCTGGTGTTTGTTTTAAGTGATACTTTTATTATTAAATTTATTTGCTACTGAAAATTTTATTGGATTTAAAAGTGAACATTGCAGTGTTTTATATGAATATTACTAGTTCTCTTTTTCAATACAAATTTTCTCTGCGCATCGAACAATGTACTGTAAAGAAAATATGCGAGTCCTTGTGTTGTGTTCTATGGGCTGGCATCAAAGCTTCAAGATTTCTTGGATATTTCCCTATTAAGATGTGCATTTTCTGTGTACATATCTATTTGTTTAACTCCCCCTTCTAAACTAATGACAGTGACAGTTGTTTTCCTCTTACAAACAATTACTAATCACACAATTCTGGCAATTATGACAATTTATTTTTCTCTTTTAAAGCTATTAAATATGTCATTTATTTTTACATTCGGAATCCCTCAAATAGTATTAGACATACACTTCTTAACGATTCAGGAACCTCTTTCCCCTTTCAAAGACTTATCAAGGTCTTTGCTGCTGTGTTTTGGTTCATCAATGGCCTCGAGCTTGATAGGTCCAGGATTGAGAGGCTGCGTTGTTGCAGGACTGGATAATTCCCAAATTTGTGTTTCTCCCGATCCTAAAAACAAAAATGGAATTGCCATTGCGAATGATAGTGTGGTAAAAATCGCGAATTTGATAAAATAAGGTTTTCGAATGCTCCATGTACTAGTTGGACTTGCATCTTGGAATATAGCATCAATTAAGAGTTCAAATAAATATTTGAGGGATATCGCAATCCCCATGAGCAAACCGGCATGATGGGTGCTGAGATCGACCGCGGCGGTGTAGACAGCACAGAACCCCAAACCCTGACTGTAGGAGGATGCTACCGTGAGCGCCCAGAACATCGAGACGTTACATCCCTCCAGGTACGCCGCCCCCATCAACACTGAAGAGAACAACACACCTACAAAAAGATACACCCGTCTGACGATTATCATTGACGCGAATTTATGTCTATTGATCCAATCGGCTAGAAATCCACCCATTAGCAGAATGGGGAGAACGGCGAAGTTCATTATGGTGGAAAAGTGGGTAAATGGGAGATGCAACACGTATCTTTGATAATACCACAGGTAGTCGCGATGGTTCACGCTGAGCATCCTGTCCACGGAGCTATATGCTAAAGCAATGCCGAGGAATGAGACTGATGTGATGATCTTGAGCCAGGGGATATCCCGCAGTGTCCGGGTCAGGGGTGAGGAGAGAGGGCGCCGGTTGCCGTTGATGACGTCACACTCGCGCTTCGGTGAATTGTACACCAAGACGGAGCTCAAAGCCACTAAAAGCAGCCCGATGGTACCCGTAGTGCGTTCGCCGAAACTCCACGAAGTGTAGATCACTCTGAAGAACACATTACCAAGAATGGCACCGTAGAATTTTCCTGCCATTACGAGGACCGTGAAAGTGTTCCTCTTGGAGGGGGGAGCCCAGCGGGCGATGAGCGTGAAGACGCTCGGAAACACACATCCCGTACCCAGACCCTCGAAGAAGCTGAGAACCACGAACATCGCTACAAATTTGTCGAGGAGGGGGAGCAGAAAATACTTGGACACCGACAAGAATGTACCTCCGATGAGGACGTACTTGGGGTAGCCCAGGTCGGACAACACGCCGGCCGGGACAGCTGTGAGGGTGACGCCCACCTCGTAAACATTTGTTTGTATGGCTCCGATAAAATAGTAAACATCCGGCAAGTAGACTGGCAACTCCCGCCTTTCCCAGGAGCGAGTAGAATAATCAAATGGACAGCTATCACTCGTCTCCTCTTCAGCCCTCTTGGTCTCGATTAGTGAATTTACGATTTTTGCTATTCCATTATATGTGGCAGTTTTGAAGGTGACGAACGCTATGGCCCAACTGCACATTGCACACACAACCCATCGCTGTGGAACCGACGAAATGCCAAGCTTCGGGGGCATGCTTCACTGGAACTGGTATTGTGACATAATACTGAATACTTAATAGTTGACAGGATAACGTAAACAAGTATACACAGCATATAAACCTTCAAAATTTAAAGTAAAAGCAAAAACACTTTTTGTTTTAAATGTATCGTACAAATTTAATGTTATTAAACATGTGATTACAGCTGTTTTTATCTCAAGTTAGTCTACACATTTATTTATGAATACAGAAGTCGGTCGAATAAAAAACTCACTGAGCGTATGAAAAAACTTAATTTTAATTGAGCGGAGCGAGCGAAGCGAGCGAAGCTCCTATACTACACTCTGTCTTTTTATTTACAAGTACTCCTCCTGAACGGCTGGAGTGATCCTCACGAAATTTTGCTCTGTCATAGTAACCATCTATGGGAAGGTATAAATCTGAAATGGTCCAAATCGGGCATAAGGGTTCTGCCCTACGGCCCTTTAAAGTTACCATGTTATTTTAATAGGAGAAAATATTTTATTTGGTTTGTTAACATTGTGTTGATTTTACAGCTGATATAAGGATCAATTTAACTGCAGACTGTTACTATCAGCTGTTTGTAAATACAGTAGTTTTATGTGAAATTGTTGTTTTGTTTATTTTAGTGGTTTGTTTATTTTAGTATGTGAATGAAATGCCACTTTTACGGAGAGGAGGAGCAAATCTTGAACGACACACCATTATAGCCTAATATCTTTTAAACATATAATACCCCGTCGCAGCAAATCTGCGGACTCGAAAATTATTAGATTATTACAGATTTGTGGCGAGTAAGTGCAGCGAACAACCTAAATCTGGCGACGAGTGTGTGCAGCGAATGAGCTGACCCAAATGGCGAGTGAGCGCAGCGAACGAGCTAAACCCTGACGGCGAGGGCGTAGCGAACGAGCTGACCCAGCAAAAGGCGAGTGAGCGTAGCAAACGAGCTCACTTGAATTATCTATAAAATATTTGCTATTATTGATTTAAAAAACAGTCGCTCCGCTCAATATTGCAAGCAGACAACTGCATTGTATACCTAGTTTTATGTTTGAATTGTGTTATTGAAAAACCCACATATTATATATAGTGTACCTACAGTAGACTTGTATGAAAAGAGACGGACCATCATCATACACTGTATGTCGTGCATCATGGTCAAAATTTCTTAAGCTAATATACCTACTCTATACTATACCTAATCCAACATCAACAAAAATTAAAAGCAGCGTACAGTTGATTTTTTTACCTATAACCCTCGCCTTGTAACTTGACGAATGAATTTTCACTACTATTCAGTTAAAATGATTGGATAATCAGCTGTTCTATAAAAAAATGCATGCAACGTAAGCTCGATGTTTTTGGAAAAGTACCCCCTCTCCCCCCTCGCCCTACACAGCTTTTTTTTGGCCATTCGTCAACTTATGTGGCGTCACAGTATATGGAATATATATAGGCTAAATCTATTCTAGATTATATAATAGATTTAGCCTATATATATCTAGAAATCTAGATATATATATATATATCTAAAGAAATCTAGATTCTAGATTTCTTATGTGGCGTGACTTATAGAAGCGGTCAAGACTAAAATGGACTATCGTTGACACTGAACTGCTTTTATCTGTAGAAAGAAATCTAGACATTGATCTGTAGCATAATCATGCGTGTCCTGTCAATTATGCGTTATTTTTGTTTATCAAAAAAATCTATAAACAAACGTACATTGGCGATTTGTTTGTTTTGATTGAACCTCAACATTTGATAATTAAAAACAAAAAACACATGATTATGCTACAAGTAAAAGTTCAGCATCAAAGATAGAGCACTTAGTCTTGTCCCCTTCTAGGTAAAAAAATTCAACTGTACATGGTTTCACTTTTAACTGTTTCACTCTAAAGGGTTATAGAATCATAAGACGTTCGTATATTATAGATTCAATCGGAAATAAATAAACTTAACTAAACTACTAAACATTACAATTTAACTCAGGACTTCCCATTAAAATATAGTTATAAAATCGTTTAATCATTTTTGTACTAGTAAAAATCCTATCCCACAGTCATGGAACTTTTTTTCTCATCCTGAATAAAACAAAAATAAAAATACTAGGGATGTAACACATTATTTAATTTATCATATCTTCTTAAACTAATTTATCTCTTCATACGATCGGCTTCATCTCTACATTTATCGGCTTCATACGATTGGAAGGGTAAACTCAGAAAACTTGATCACTTCAATTTATAGACGTTAGGCTGATATGCCAGGAATTTGTGGAGAGAGAGAGAGAGAGAGAGAGAGAGAGAGAGAGAGAGAGAGAGAGAGAGAGAGCGTACGTGTGTGTGTGTGTGTGTGTGTGTGTGTGTGTGTGTGTGTGTGTGTGTGTGTGTGTGTGTGTGTGTATGTTTGGGTCCGACTGTCCGTCTGTTGAGTTATATTTTTTTTGGGGGGGGGAGGGAAGGGGGTAAAATCCATCACCTATTAAATAGATGCCAAGTAAAATCTTTTCGCTTCAATTACTGTCTATGGTTTGAATTTTAATTGCTTTTTTTCAAAGCATTCTCCTAAATAATTACATTTAAATCCAAGTTCTACTTTTAAATAGTTTTAGTTTCCTTCTTTTTTCTTATTTTATTTTTGTTTAATATGTAATACCAAATAACAGCTCAAAAAAGATTATACATTTTTTTTATTATGATAACGTCTCATCTTGCTCTCACGCACGGGCTACTTGTAGCCTATGTGAGATGTATTTCCTAAATTAGCCATCAATTTGTTAGGTTAGAATTAAGAATTCTTTTATCAATGGCTCATGTTACATTGTATTAATAAGTATTCTTGAAATAAAGCTGTTTTTGATTTGATTTAATTTGATCTAATTAACTAAATTATCTTAATAATTCTTCAGTTTTTTTTATTACTAATGTTATATGATTTTATAGAAATACAGTTTTCCCTCTCCATATCTTAAAGGGACATGCTAGGAAAGATTGGCCCGGGAGGTAGCTTTTCTTGCGGTTTACAGACTCGAGTCGTCTCTATAAAGGTGTGCACAGGAACAGGGCCGGCTCTAGAACTTTTGCCGCCCTAGGCAAAGGTTATATTTACCGACCCTGCCCCCTTTCCCCCAACCCAAACCCACCCATACCCTCGAAAATCAACAAAAATTTACAGTCTCAAGATTGTTTTGCGTGAGATACTATTTCCTTGACAGGAATGCAGCAATCGGCTGACCCAGCGGAGTGGTCTCGCCGCCGTTCCGTCAACATTAGTTACTGGGTTCTATGGGTTGAGTGGGGGCACACATCAGCTGCGCATGACCCAGGAGATTGCGTCGTCTCCCGTCAACAGCGCTGAGACCTGCACGGCGAAATTTCTAAGGTCGTATTCTGTACGGTACGTGGATAGCGGAACAAACTCAAATGTTTTGACCTAGATGTTTCAAAATTTTCCGCCAAACCTTGTCTAGTAAAAGCGGTTGTTTTTATGGAAATAAATTCAAGTTCCTTGACGGTGATGATTAAAACTTTTTGGCCAAGCTTTGTTGAGTAATGGCGGGAATATCATGGCCAGTAAAATAAAATGATTTGACCGAGATCTTCACAATTTTTCCGCCGGTTGGGGACGATCCACCTCGTACCGCTGTTAAGTCTTTTACCTTTTACCTAGGTAGGCCCCGTCTATTTTAGGTGACTTCGTTGCGCCGTTAATACGTGACTCAAAAGCGCGTTTTTGTTCGACTGTATACACGAGATTCTAACGGCACAGTTTATATGAGCGACTTTGGGTACATTTGGTTGTGTAAACCGGCGACCAACGCTTGCCAGCGGCTACTAGTGGCACTGGGACTAATTATTAAGATTCCGGTTCTTCATGTTTTGTCGATTACGTTTCCCTAGTAGTATTCAAAGTAAATTTAGTAAGTCTCACTATCTTGAGCACTGTAGACCGTTGTTTAGAAATTATAAAATACTCACCCTATCATCAGTTTTCATACTAGAATCGGCCACTAACGTTTTAAAGTACCCGGAATTTTTTAAGAGAAATCACCAAGTTCATCAATACAATACACGGCAAACAAATAAGATTCACCTCAAGAGACATCGGACTACTCTTGCACAATCTGGACCTCAATACTTTTCAAGTAAAGTTTACAACAAGTTACCTGAAGAAATTAGAAATAAGACTAAGTTACATGAATTTAGAAGAGGACCAAAGAATTATTTAATGGAAAAAGCCTATTACAATTTGGAAGAATTCTGGGAGGAGAGTGTATCATGAAGAAGAGGGAAAACAGAAACGACTGACGACCACGGCTGTCTCAAGCTTCCAGTGGGATATCCTCAAGTATGCAAGTAAAGTAAGTAAGTAAGTACTCACCGGGCCGATTCCGGCCGAGTCGAGCCGATTCCGAAGTAGTGCGCGCCCTGCCTTAGCCTGACAACCAGCGCATCTACATGCGAACTCCAAATTAGCCCAGCCCGGGACTAAGGTTGAAACCTAGGAGTTTCACTGGGAGTAACAAACTAAACAAACCATTCACATGTAATAAGGTTAGAGAGTGACGGTCTTAGTTAGTAACAAGACTACAAGATCGCGCCCCATTATTCATCCCATACTCATCTCTCATTCATATTCAGGTTAATTTACCCACAGTAATTTACCCACTTATGTGAGGTCCCAGTCTCAAAAAAGTGATTTAGTGATAGTAAATTAGACTAGAATACAAACTGTCAAACTAACCACTAAACTGTGCTTCCAGTTTGTTTACATTCTTTTACTTCATCTGAAATTATTATTGGTGGATCCACTGCATTCTTGTTTATTTACCTTCCTTTACCTACGGAAATAACCCTGACTAGTGGTGGGGGATAACTGCTCGTTTTTTCAGCATTGTGTTGGATCCATATTATGTTGTAGTTTATATCTATGGTCACTACAGCAACCATTGAGGCTTTGACTTCAGGTACTATATATAGTATCTATAATCAATAGTCAATGATTGAGGTTGCATAGTATATTTAAGCCTGCCCTCTAAAAAAAAGAAAAGGAAATAATTTATTGTTGTTCATATAAACAAACAATAAACCTAACCTTATATCAACATTGATCAAACGTTGTAGGTTTTGGACATTAAAATCCATAGAAATCTATAAAATTAATAGCATTAGTAGATCTTTAGAGTTATTTATTTATTTTTAAAGTTAAATATACACATAGCAAAAAGGTAAGGGTGTTTAGGCGATTGTTTAAGATTAGCCTTAAATTTGCTGACCTAAATGGGTAGGGCCTAAATTGTTTTTATTTAAATTAGTTTAACTAAATTTGCATTAGCATTTTGCAATCATATTAATTTGTTTGTATCGATGCTGCAACTATCGTCCATCCATGTCATAAAGTTCTGTATAAAACCCCTTCAGGTATCAAGGAGACCTTTGAACCTTTGATTGGCTTATTGCTGTTGAAGTGAATTCCTGTGTTAATTCAAGGATTACATGATAAGTTTAATTACTTGGAGCTAAGTCCGGGCTACATGATTCTAGGTTTGGATGGAATGATTTTCAAGTTCTGTTTTCCAAAACTTAACCATGTGTGCAAAGACGGGAAGATTTTAGCAAATGCAGCTCTGTCCGTGGCCTCGATCAACAAGCAGCTAATTTATCAGTTTGAAACTTACGAATTATTCGACAACTCACAACACGGTTTCCGAAAACATTGTTCAACTGTGACAACAGTCAAAGCTGTGGTCGAAAATATAAAGACGCCTTTAAAAATGATTTGCTTATTTTGTATTTATTGCCCCTGAACTGGTGTGATAAATAAAGTGGTGTTATGTTACCTTAATCGTATCCAGTTCTTTCAAAAGTTCATGAAAGAACTGGATACGATTAAGGTAACATAACACCACTTTCTTTAAAAATGAGGGATCGGTTCTATTAACGCTATTGGACCTAACCATAAAGCATTTTATAGCATCTCGCATGAGCTTTTTCTGAAGAAACTTAAGGCATGCAGGGGCTGGAGGAGCTGCCCTGGGATTATTTTAATGCTATTTTACTGAACGCCAACAGACTGTGGTCCATTCAGGGAGCAAAGTCGAGCGTGGCTGCAGTCAATAGGTGTCCCCCAAGGCTTGTCCCTTGGGAATAGTCCTTTCCTCATTCTGGTGAATGATTTCAGAGTAAACAGCAGTGATACTTTGCTATATACGGATGACATAACCATCGTTAATTGAGGTAACTGTATGCTTTCTTTGAATATTGAGTCTCCCCTCTGCCTGGAGGAAGCATAGAACTGGTTTAAGTTGAACCGCTTACAGTTAAATGGGGGAAAACCCAGCAGCTGCTTCGTAGCTTGTGGACGCATCCGGATGCAAAAATGGCTGTAGATAATAAGGCTGTCAAATTGCTTGGTATAACTGTCGATGGGAAGTTGTCATGGAACCCCCACGTTGACAAGTTGTGCAAAAAGCTCTCTTGCGTAAAAATTCTTTTCAGAAGCTTAAGTTGCTCGTTACACCGGGCTACTTCGCATTGTTCCACTGTATCTTATGTTTTTTTTTTTTTTAAGGGAGAGGCGGAAAAATGCATTACGCACACAGGTAGCCAGCCTGTAGTGTGGGGCTCCCCTAAAAACGTTTTTACCCACTAAAAAACCTCCTCTACTCTTTAGGAATCTGGAATTGTTTGTCACATTACGTCAGGCTAGGCCTAAATTTGGCTTACGCCCGTGGGGCTCGCTCCTTATCCAGCCGCACGATCAAGGGATCTGAGGTACTTCGCGGTCCAGATCGGTACCAGATCAGACTGTCTCTTATGTTATGGTCTATTATATTGGGAACATGCACCTAGTGCCAAGAGAGTTCTTCAAATGCAAAAGATTGCAGTTAAGACTATAACTTCGATTGGACAGTGGAACCACTGTAGGTCTCTTTTTGAACAGCTGGGCATACTTACAGTGTATTGCCAATTCATACTTTACTGCCTTCTGCTTGTCAAGTCAGACCCTGAGCTTCCCAGTATTACACGTCAACAGTGTCACAATCGTAATCTGGGGTAAAATAAAAATATTGCTGCTAAATCATATTAAAGACTTTTGGTTATTGGTCTTCAAAGCGAAGATAAAATCCTGGCAAAGAGGAATTGTTTCTACTCCATTGAGGTACACTTTAAAACTGACATAAATATTTAAATAGGCTACTTGAAACCGGTTGTCAGGTCATGTATATATGTAAGTTTTTGTCCTAACTGTTGAATCTCAAATGTTAAAATAATGATGACAAGATCCGTCCAATCAACTGGTCAACGCTTGCCTGTTGGTATAATGTGGTAATGTAATATAACTGTACTGATAAAATTCACCAGCAGAATGCGGTTTTGAACCGACATCGCTGCTATGGTCCCAAAGTCCGGTGCCCTAACCACTATTTCTCCACTCTCCACTATCTCAATTCTTCATCTTCTAGCAGTATCCTCTCAACCTAGTCCACAATATCAGGTCCTGCACTTCCACTGATAGCCATCCATATATTAAAGGCAAATATATATATTACTTAAGGGTGTGTACTCACTATGGGTACTACCTACTTAGTACTTATATAGTCAAGGGCGATACAGAGTCGAATGGGTGAATCAAATGAGATATTTGTAGAATTTTATCATTGAAACTTAAACCTCTTGTCATTTAACACTTTATGATGAAGCATGGGTATTCAGCTAGGGTCTGTCTACTAAAATTTTTATTATTAATGTCATCTAATTAGGGTCTTTCATCCCTGCAAGCGTCAAGTGTAGAAATAAACTGCAATTATAAACAATCATATGTTTCTTAATCACGTTTTCTTCCTGCCTATTTCTTACGGCTTATACTTCTCTATACAGATTAAGACCTATGAAAATTAAATTTAATCAAGGGTCTATTTTGATGTTTTTTGTTACTACCTTACGTCAATTTGTTGTTAGATAACGTTATCAATTTATAGATGGGGAAGTCCAGTGCATCAAATTCTAGTGACAGTGAAGAAGATAGACGGCAGAGAGATGAGTTTGCCGAAAGATTGAAAAAGAGAGACAAAGAAAGGACCAGAAATGTCGTAACATCTCGATCAGGTATTGTAAGTTAGGAGTACTTGTGTTTTGTATTGTACCATTTAAAACTGTAACACGGTATTAAGTTACAATGGTCTTTTATGGTAAAATAACTTCATTTCCTTGACAATTCTCTTTGTATAGATAGGCTTATGATTATTTTAAGTTATTTAGAGGACATACAAATACTTAACTACACTTAGGTGCTTAATTGACAAATATCCCAACAGCAAAAGCAGCTTACCGTACACAGAAATATTTTGATCAATAAATTACATCAACTAAACATAAGAGACTCAGCACTAAAATTAATTAAAAACTATCAAGCAAATTGTAAACAGGAGAAATCGAACATGTAAGAAAAAACTACGAAACAAAGGTCAGATCCACCATGCAAACAACTTATCAAGGAATTCCACAAGGATCCATTTTGGGACCATGATCTTTCTTACTTAAATCAACTCCTTCCCAGACAGTCTTTTTGAAAACAGCAAATGTATTATTTTTGCAGATGACAAAACTACAGTAACTCCAACAAATAGTAAAAATCCCCACCTTCAAACTGCTCTAGCTCTAATCGACTCAATAATGAAAACATTTGAAGCATCGTGCCTAGAAATAGGGTTCAACATAAATCAGAATAAGTAAATAGTATTACACTTTAAAACAACAAATGTAAACCAACCAGAATTGGAATACGAAAACCCTAAAATATCAACTAAATATCTGGGCATCATACTTGACGAACATCTGACAAGAATTGACCACGTAAATAAACTTCACAAAAAACTATCACAAGTCATATGCTTTAAGACTTATCAGAAGCATCACGAATAAGGAAATAGCCTTAAGACTCATCTGTTATGTTAACCATACGGCTTTTAATGCAAAACATGGCATTTTATTCCCCTGTTTTGGACGCTGTTTTTCAACCGATTTTCTTGAAACTTGGAAAGTGTTTAGTTGATTAGTTTAGGCTTCTCATACCTCAAAATTTTGAAAAATTAACAAATATTACTCTCTTTGACGTCGCAAAGTAACTCGATTTTCCTTAGTAATATCCCAAAATTTAGCAAAGTTTTAAAAATTTTGAGGTATGAGAAGCCTAATATAACTATTTAACAAAATACTTACAAAGTTTCAAGAAAATCGGTTGAAAAACAGCGTCTGAAACAGGGGAATAAACTACCATGTTTTAGCATAAAAGTCGTATAATTAACATTGCCGACTGCGCAACAATGGGCTACTGGCCCAAGGGTGAAGATGACTCTTAACAGCCTACCATGCACTATTTTCTTCTCACCTACGATGTGGAATACTGGCATGGTGATCAGCAAACGAAACCAGCATTAGCAAGATAGTCATACTTCAGAAGAGGGCTATTCGCATAATAGAGCATAAATTATCTCAAGAGCACTGTGAGCCGATCCTCCGGTATTATTCTGTCTCTTTAAGCGCAGCCAACCCAGTTTTGCACCAGAAGGCCGCTCTGGTCTCGGGGAATCCTCAGAGTTTTGACCACTTTCTAAATTATTTAATAATCAAACCAATGCATGTACAATAACAAATTATGACTTATACTTTTCGTGTTGATTAGACTATTAAAGCCAAATTTGAATCATAGTTCTACGATGTTTAATAACCATTCTAAAAAGGAATTTGAAACCTCAGACAATGAGTAGTCACAACTGGCTTTTGAATTTCCCATGACGAAGATGAATTTTTGGTTTTGCGCTTTCATATAAAACAGTCTGTTCTACCTCATAACAAAATACCCTTAGTTATGTAATAGCGGCCTTTCAGCCTTGTCATACCTAACATAATAATTTTAACAAATATACATTTTTGCATTAACAAACAATCCCAAGATAATAATAAAGACATACAATTTCACTTTTAAAAAATCTTTACAAAGCATATACACTGTTGTGTCTTGTTATTTTAACCTACTTAGGCTTAAATATCAAAGTCTCTTGAAGTCATAGCCAGATGCCAGTTGTTTTCCTTGCCCAGAAATTGTAGGTTCTATTGAAGGGTTTACATTCTCTTTTACCTGGTTCTCCATTTCCGAAACATAGTTTTCGTCTTCTTGGATGCACTCTTAAGCACAGTTTTCTTCGACACAGCACGGTCGCCACATCCTACAGTTGAAACCAACAGGAGACTGAACTTCTGCACGAACCCCTCTGTTGATTTCCGGTGCGTCCCAAAAGGAGTTCAGTGGCTGATATTCAAATAAATCAGATATGACTAATTAGGAAAGCCTCAGAGAGTAGCCGGTTGGGACTATACTTTTTGACTGAGGTTTTTACAATGGTTATTAAACATAAACGTTTTCCATGTTATTCTTATGAAAATCAACAAACCTTATTTATTGTTATAACTCGATCAAATTTTGCATGTACCTTTTATGAGGTAAGAGTTCATTTATATTTGCTTATAACACCCATATGGGGACAAACCTACTTAGGCCTACTCCACTTTCCATGGGGTTTTTTTGGGGGGAAAATATTCCTGTATACCAGATCATTATAAAATTTTGTATGTACACTTGGTAGTATTTATCCTATATTTGCTTATAAAACCCCAAATGCATCAAACTTACTTACAGAGCCCTGTATTGTGATAAAAATCAATAAATTTTACTGGAAATTTGGTTAGTACACAAGTCTGCTCTGATGGGGATATTGAATTAAATTTAAATTATTTAACTACAAATGAGATTAAAATTAATTAAAATCTGCCCATGGATACAGTTATTTATTGGTTATATGTATAAATATCTCCTAATAACAAATAGCAATGTTTACATGTCAAGTCAAGCATAAAAACTCAATAAACTCTTGAAAAAACTTGATACTTAGTACTTACACACCTTGAGTTTTTGTAGTGTAGTTTTGATACTATTAGTATACATTTATGATATTAAAAAATAAATGGATTTGTAATTATAACTTGATGTATTGTTGACTTAATTGCAGATAAAAAGGCATATGAAGAAGCAGCAAAAAGGCTTAAATTGGAAAATGAGAATAAAGAAAAGCTTATACCACGTTTACGTATTGAATCCAGGAGAAAATATCTTGAAAAGCGAAAAGAAGATAAAGTAGCAGAGTTAGAGGCAGATATAATTGATGATGAGTACTTATTCAATGAGCAAGAGTAAGTTTCCCATGTTCGATTTGAAATAATTTTGTATTGCTCTCGTAGTGTTTAACAAATATCCTTCAATGTTGGTTGTATAAGACATATAAATTGAGTTATTTTCAAAGTTTTCTAAAAATTACTTAACAAGAGCACCTGTTTCTCAATTGCAGTCCGAGTTTTGGTGAATTTTCTCTGTTGGGAAATTTATATTTCACACTAAGGGCTACACTTGGGATTTTGCCAGCCCGAGATCACTTTTTATGACCAAAAGTATGTTATAAGGGTATGTTATAAAAAGGTCCAAGGACTATTCAAAATCCTTTTTGGGAAGGGTCAAACATAATTTTTCATATACCATACCATGTCCATTTCATTAAAAAATTATATATATATATATATTGCATTAAAATTTAAAATAGGCAATCTACATAAAAAAACTACTCACAAAATTAAAAATTGCATTCTAGATTCCGCTAAAGAAATATCCCAAGTAAACAAATGGAAGAATACAGAATTCAACTTTGAGGTATGTTTTCTCTTGAGACGTGATGACCATGTGTCAAAGTATCATGAAGGTGATAGTATACTTCGCATGAGTACAAACGGCATGACCCATCAAGTCCTTACACTCAGTGATTCTCTACTTGAGTGAGAGACTGTGGTACTGGAATGAGGTTGTTCGACGGGCCAGCCGTTATGGAGAGTGAGGGAAAACTTGGCCGAAAAAGCCTCTCTTATTTCGGTCTTCTTCTATATAAGCTTTTTGTATCCTCAAGACATTTATTTTTTGTATTAACGCCAGTGGCATTTTTGTTTACAGTACATAAACGCTTTTAGGGCAAGCACTCAAAGTCAGCCATTCAGATTTTGACACCCAAAAATGTAGTGTTTGTTAATATAAAATGAAGAATAGTGTGTTTGGTATTTTGTCTGTTATACTGTACTATTTGAGTTTGTATGTTGAGTGGGGTGGTCCTGCAAATCATTTTGTAACTAAGAAACAATTAAAAAAAGCCATTAATTCATTAATATTCAACAGAGTTCTTTAGATATGTACTGTTATATGTTCATTACTCAATAAACGAGTTCCTCTTATCACTGTGAGACATATTTGAACAAAAAAGGTGTACAAAAAATAACAGAATAATTTATGTTTGTTTTTCTATGATACTTGGTGGTGGTAGGTATTTTTATGGTGGCTTCAATTTCTATAAAAGTAATAAATGTTGATTTATATTGATTGGATATATTTTTATGATATTCAACTACTGTTTTAAATCAAATTATTAACATTACTTCACTAATAAAGCTACTTAAACAAAGTTATGTTAAACATGGGTAGATAGGATCTATCCAGACATCTCGATAACAATCATCAGTTGGTAATTCTTTGGTTATTTATTAAATTATATGCCTTATATATTCATGAAAGATTTTACATAATTGATGTGTTAATAATAAAAAATATCACTTATTCGTTACCACAGGCTTACAGAAAGAGAAAAGAAGGACCGTGAACATAAGAAAAAACTGCTTACGTTGGCTAAAGAACATGAAAAAGCGAGAGAACTTGAGAAGGTGCAACGCTACCACATGCCCCAAGACACGAAAGATGTAAGCAAAAAAAATACTCAAAAGTAACTATTTTAATAGTACCTTAATATTTTAATATAATTTATAGAGCTCTTGGAGATGATCATAAAGTAAGTTAAAACCTCCATTGATCATCCAAGATGGGTTATTGATTGACAAAATATTTTTTTGTCAGATGTTATTGACATATATTTTCTTAAATAGTAGTTTTCATCACTAGGACGGAAAGTAGCTTTTTTCTGTGCACAATTGCATATTATGAGCGAGGCGAAGCGACCACAGAAAAAACACTTTTCGTCCAAATGATGAACAATGGTTTTCATCATACTGCAAAAAATAATAACTAATTTTAAAATAAATTACGGTAATGAAAATTTTATTATGTTTTACTTTTAGTAGTCGACTTCCATCTTAGTTTAAATGTAAGTGAAATGAATGAAATGTCAAAATATTGCATTAAAATGTAGTCTGCTAATCGTTTTTTGTTTATATTGATCGTATTTGTTTTGGAATAGTATGATATTTGCTTAAGAAAAATAACTTTTGAGGTTAGCGCACGGAAAAAATGAACAGATGATGTTTTTTCGGTTCACTTTTGTTATTTTGTCAATTTTAATACAGTGGAACCTCGATAGTTGGACACTTTGTGAACTATCGAAATGTCGAACGATAGATAGTATATAAGGAGTTTTAACACTGGAAGTACAAAAATCATGATTTGAATTTAGGAAACACTAAATTTTAATGATACCATAACTTAACTCAACTTTAAAGTAACCAATATTCAAATCATTTTCCACTTTGTTTACATTTCCACCTTTGTCAGTCACCAACATGGACACTATCATTCGTTATTAACATGGACCGTGTCGAACTACAAGGAGTGTCGAACTATCGAGGTTCTACTGTTCTTTGTTATCGTATTAATTTTAATGCTTTATTGTCCTTCAAATTTCAATTATTTGTTGTGATTATTTATTAATTTATCTCTTTTTATTTTATGCTTACTGTTATTGTTTGTAAATTTTCTGCCACTCTAAACAATGTTTTCTAAACTTACCTTTTACCTGTGTTACCAACTTAATCACATTCCATTCACTTGTATACATATGGTACCTACTTGATTTACATCTAGCCTATATTAGTTAGTTATTTTTCATTACTCTAACCACGAAAGTACACTTTCTAAACGTAAAATGAGCTAAGAAAATAGATTATTTCCGCTATTGCACAGCAAAATTACATAACGTTAACTTTCTGTGCATTTGGGGTGCACGAAAAGTAACCATTATGGGATTTTGTGGTGCAGACCGATTAGCTGGTGCATTAGGCCGATCAGCTGTTGGATAACGCTGAGTTTCCGTGTGTATGTACCCTGACGTAAGCACGGAAACTCAGCGTTATGCAACAGCTGATCGCTCTGCACCACAAAATCCCATAACGATTACTTTTCGTGCTCCACAAATGCACAGAAAGTTAACGTTAGTATATCTCAACATAAGCACGGAAACTCAGCGTTATGAGTTAGTCACTTTTGAGACTAGTAATGAAAACTACTATTACTTATGTAATTTGACTTGGTATCTTTTTGCGTATTTTATACGACTTTTCCTATATACTTCTTACTTCTTGGTGCGTGCTTCCGGCGCCGACCGCACGGTGTCTCATTTATATGGCTTGCTAGTTTCCAACAGTTGGGCTCAGTTAGGATTCTTTTGGATACTTTTCCTATATTACAAACTCTGTATTGAACAGCAATAAACATTTATGATTTATGATTTCTAATGATTTAATTAATAAAATTAAATCATTATGCTATAAAATAGCTCTACTTCATAAGGATAGCTATCAGTGCTATCAAGTACAATCAGTACTGGAGTCTGATGGAACTTTTTTGAAAAAAATTGGGGGCGAGTGCCCCTTCCCCCCTTGCAATCCACTCAACGCTACGCCTATACGTTCTACCTAAGAAAATTATCTCCTCAGCCAAATATTTCTCTACATATCCATATGGTGCCAAAAAACAAATATAATGTAAACTTTTGCTTTAATTATCACTGTAAAATGTTTTGTCGAGTTCTCATGCAGTGTTTCACCACTTTGCCAGAAGATTTTTCTTTAATTGATTAACTCCGTGTTGATCCGTGTAGATTATTGTATGCATTACTTCTGTCAACTTGTATTCTGTTACAGAGCAAGGACCACTATGAGGAGGTGGACGATCGGGAGCGGATGCCCCACTACGAGCAGCGCAAGTGGGAGGAGGAGCAGATGTCGTCTGCGGTGTTCCACTTCGGAGCGAAGCAGCGCGACCAGCAGCAAGAGTATGACTTGGTGCTTGAGAACCAGATTGACTTCATCCAGGCACTGTGCATGCCAGGCAACAGAGACAAGGATAAGGTGAGCAATGACACGGTTGTACAGTCAACTATCCAAACCCTTGAACTGCCTAGTAATTCAGTGTTCAATAAAAAGAAAGTAGTGTGAAACGACAAGCAGAGCGCAAGACTCTGGACAAATATAAATAAATATGTACAATTTATAGTTTTGATCTTTTTTTATAAAAACTTATAGATTATAGGGAAGTTTTTTTTTTTTTTTTTGTTTTGTTTTTTTTTTAAGTCAATGAATATGAAAAAGTTTAGCCAATAATCTAAACTGCAAAGAAGGTCCACGGTTATGGAAAAATACGAGAAGTAATTTTAGACACACAGATAGAGCAAAGGAAAATACAACAATAATCTTCTTCCAAGTGATCTAGTGTTATTGCGTGTTTCACAGTATTTAATTCAAAAGACAGCCGTTCCTTGCAAAACCTAAACATTATAAAAAGTTATAGCTAAATTCTTTGTCCCTTTTTTTATTTTACAAATTGAATCAATCAATGTTGTAAAACCTTCGGTTCAAATTAAATATAAACACATCAATGGTTTTAACCTGTTCATAATAAAATTGTTATTCACGTCCATTTACAATAGGTAAAGCTCTTGACAACATACATGACCGTTTACTAGTGAGAAGTACAGAAAACCCTATTTTTATGCCTGCTTGAATATTTTTATAATAATTAATAAGTTTTTTTAAATGGGAAATAATTTTCATGTTTAGCTATCTGAACTATCCCCGGTAGCAATTAGTTCAGATACCTAATTAAGTCTGCTGTGAATAATAGCCAGAATACCCAGGTCCCGCCGGGTGAGCGTACTCAGACAATTTTGTGTGGTATATGGTAATATCACCTAATTTTGAATGAATGAATGAATGAAAATACTTCTTTATTGAGGCGAGTTTAGGGCCAACATGGCCCTTTCTTACAACTAACCTCTTAACTAATAAAACAAACAGAACTTTTTACTAAAAACAAACATGAGTTTGTAACAAACTTACTGATGATTTAAAATAAACAATAATCACTAAATAACTATACAAAAGCAAAATAAATAAAACAAAATTAAAAACATCTCACACACTCACACTCATTCCCTGCTACACCCAGGCCTAACGCACGCCCTCCCGCCACGCCCCGGTCATCCGGCTAAGATAAAGTTGTTTCAGCGCCACCGTCAGCCGGGATTGGTTTTCTATTGATTTGATGGGTATGGGTAGGGAGTTCCATAATCGGCAGGCAGTCACGGTGAATGAACGGTTAAAAACCGTGATTCGGTGCCGGGGAATGCGAAGAGTTGACGAGCCAGAGCGAGTATTTCTTGCACCTCCCCCACCCACAAATTCGAAATTGACAGCAAGATAATTTGGAATCCCGGAATTGATAACAGAATGAGTAATTTTGATAATGCGAATCTCCCTTAAATCAGAAAGTTTTAACAAAGAACATTGGATGTAGTAAGGCGTGACACGATCGTCCCGTCGAAGATTGAACAAATAATGAATGCAATAATTTTGTGCTCTTTGTAATTTTGTTTGCAAGGCCCACAGCCATGTCACTAATTACGGAGTTACAGTAAGAGAAATGCGGAAAGGCAAGTGATTTGATGAGTAGTAGTTTGATGTGAAAGGGTAGAAGTCCTTGAAGTTTCTTGAGCGTGTGAACAGTCGCAAACACCTTTTTACATGTGTTCACAACTGTGTCAGTCCAGTCCAGAGTGTTGCTGATGATCAACCCAAGACTATTCACTTTGTCGTAGTAAGGTAGTAAAGTGCTGTCAACAGTAAGCTTGGGTGCAGTGCTAGGTCAATTCTGTGAAGAAGACGAGGGTGACCAAGAATGATTGGCTTAGTCTTGTCAGGATTCAATTTGAGCCCGTTTTTGGCTGCCCAAAGAACAATGCCGTCAATGTCGTGGTTGATTCGAGTGATAGTTTCATTCAGTTCGCTGACTTTAAAATGAGCATAAATTTGTAAATCGTCAGCATAAGAATGAAACTTTGAGTGAAGTAAAACTGCAGAAATGTCGTTTGTGTAGACTGTAAATAGTAAAGGTCCAAGTATCGAACCCTGTGGGACTCCACAGGAAACAGGTTTACAGTCGGAAGTGGAATTGTCATAACACACGCACTGCTGACGACCCTGAAGGTAAGATCTCATCCAAGCAAGAGTACTGTCTGAGAATCCTATTATTTTTAGCTTGGCAAGAAGAATATCATGGTTCACAGTGTCGAAAGCCTTACTAAAGTCAAACAATGTCAATACAGTGCACTGGCTACGGTCCATGGCCAGTCGAATGTCGTCAGTTATTTTCAATAAGGCTGTTTCGGTACTGTGAGACCGCCTGAAGCCTGATTGGAAAGGGTTAAGAAGGTTGTTATTCATGAGAAAATCAGAAACTTGTGAGTGAACTATTCGTTCTAGGGCTTTGGAAAGAGCTGGGAGAATGCTAATTGGTCTATAATGTTGAGGAAGCGATGGGGATGAGATCTTGTTCAAAGGGCGAACTAGAGCAAACTTCCATTTTTCTGGGAATACACCCGTTAATAATGAAGTATTGAAAATATGAGTTAAAGTTGGAAGGAGAGCAAAAAGAATTTTCTTGATGAGTGAAATTGAAATGTTGTCAGACCCTGTGGCATTTGAGGTAATGCCTCTGATGGCCTTCAAAACATCAATTGGTACTATTGGTCTAAAGTGGAACTGAGGGTGAAACTGATTCAGATTGGCCTGCAGAGAGAGCTCGGATAGATGGTTTTGTACGGATAAGGTATTCGTTGAAGAAGTAAAAGAAAGAAAATAATCGTTTAAGTCGTTTAACGGTACAGATAACGGAACAGAATTGACTTGTTTGCCGATGCCAAATTTCTTTACGTTTCGCCAAAGAACAGATGAAGATTGCTTTCTGTCAGAAAAAAGGGCATGAATGTATCGAAGTCTGGAATTACGGATTTGCTGTTTTACATGATTGCGCAAACGGCGATACTCTGCCATAAGTACAGGATCTCCAGACCTCTTTGCCCTCCGATGGGCTGAGTCACGGCGAGCCATTAAACCGAGAATCTCATTGGAAATCCAAGGGACAGCATGTTTTTTGTTGACTCTACGGGTCACGATCGGGGCATGTTTGTCGTAAAGTTTCAAAATTGAGTTATTAAGAGAATTGACCATGTCATCGACTGACTCAAGAGCGTGTATGGAGTCCCACGGAGTTGAATAAACATCATTTAAAAATTCGACTTCATTTAAATTTCGAAAATTTCTGTAGGTGATGATTTTTGGTTTGAATTTAGGAGCTCTCAATGCAAGGGCACAGTAGATAAGGTCATGGTGGGAAATAGCAGGGACTGGAAGTTGCCCATGATGTACAGAAATATGAGGGTCACTAACAATAATAAGATCTAGAAGAGTATCGGTGCCAGCAGTGTGATGTGTCGGGTCCAGTGGGAGTATGGTCATGTTGCAAGAAGCGAACATGTTAGTCAATTGTCGACAGTCGTAACGTTCAGGTTTGAGTAAGTCACAGTTGAAGTCCCCCATAATTAAGACACGACTATAGCCCGGCATGAGGCGCAAGAGAATGTTTTCAAAGTCTGCCAGATGTCCTATGCCAGGAGGGCGATAGCAAATACCGACGAGAATGACATCTGAAACAGACGAGCCAATTTCTAGAAACATGATTTCGGGTTTAGCCGAGTACTCGCCCGGAGGTAAGTACAACTGCCTGGTATTTAAACCGTTCTTGACAAACGCAGCAACTCCTCCTCCGGTCTTATTTAAACGATCATTTCTAAATAAAGAGTAACCAGGCAGTGCAATCAATCCAGACGAAATACTCGGCTTTAACCAAGTTTCAGAAAGTGCAATGATTTCAAAATTTTGGAGCCGAAAAATTGCTCTGATCTCGTCAATGTGTTTGGTGAGTGATTGCACGTTGATGTGAGCGGCTTTAAAATGTTTGGAGTAAGGAGCGAGGTTATCAGATAGGATGGCAGCGTTATCAGGAGGCGAGGGAGGGGTGTGATGGGTGGGAGGGGGGTTGGCTGAGGCGACGCTGTGCAGGCCCGCTATCCTGGACCTGCGGCACGAACCCGTGGCGCGGCGCCGAGAGCGCGCATCGGCATAGATGCAGCAGACACAGTCACACACGCACTCACTCCATGGACGTACAAGCTTGCAATGAACAAAAATAAAATGTTATACTCTACATAAAGCATGATAAAATTCGACTTAGTCAATTTACTAAGTAAATTAACACGTATTCGGCTCCTAGCAAAAACAATAGAGTGTAATCTAAATAAGTATATAAAAAACAAATATCTTAATTTGATTGTAAAGTAATAATAGACTAAAACAAATTATGAACATTTTGTCAATAACCTGGCATCTGTCTTAAAATAATGAAAAATGTGAAAGAAAAAAAAAACAAATCAATATTAATTATTAAAAATAAATAACGAAAAGAATCTCAAAGCAATCGTAATAAAATTTACATAATGCTTAAAAATTAAATAAACAACATAAAAAATACTGTACAATTAAAATAAAATTTACAGAACAGAAATTTATGAAATTATCAAGGAGTTACATTAATGTCAGTCAAAGCAAAATCTGAATAGCAGTGATCTTATATAGACAATAATTATTACTTTAAATTATCAATTGTTCAATTTTCTTGGTTAGAACATCTTTATTGGGTCATGAGAGCAAAATAAAATATGCTTAACATAGGAATAATACAGAAAATCATTAGCGTTATTACCAGTCTACGGAATTTAGTAAAATTTTGTGTGGGGTTCACAAAATTAGTTTTGATGTTTTATACTTATTTATTCATTTATTATGTATGAAGTACGTTATTTTTATGTAGGGTTGAAATTTTTGTTGTTGTGACCATTGCCATATACACTTAAAGTGTGGTTTTTATAATGTATACTTATAAAGCTTGTAATTAAACATTTTTTTGGTAAATAGATACATCCTCTTTAGCTAATTTAACCTGCCATTTGTGTATAAAATATACTACCAAGCTTCAAGGAGGGTTACTATAAAAAAAGCAAAATCACCAGAATGCAGGGTGGTTCCCAACAAACAACAAAGCAACAACACCAAAACCCTCAGTAAACTTTTTTTTTGTATTACTGTTCGCTGTGTTGATAAACCAAAGATCTGATGCAGATTTATTAGGTGAAGTAAGGAAGTTAGCCTTTAGTTAATTGTTAGTTAGGTGAATGGAACTAATAAAATTAACATCAAGTGGAAACAACACGGATAAAATTAAACTAGCATTTATGTGATAGACCAAAATAAATTCTAAGTTTTCATTTCTCTTCGAAGTATCTAACTTGCGGACTCTAGAGAAGGAGTAAAAATTTGTTTGGTAGCTTAAAATTATGCTTTGTAAAAATAATTTGTTAATTTCAGGACAGAGAGGAAGTATCAGAGGCTCAAAAGAAGAAAATGAACATCGAAGAAACTCAGAAAAGTCTCCCAATCTACCCTTTCAAGGAAGACTTGATTGCTGCTATCAAAGAACATCAGGTAAAATATTAGGATTAGTTATTTTGTATTAAAACCATGAGCTCGTCAAACTAAAATATGTCAAACTAACATTTATACTAATTATGACTATTTTATGTATTATTTTTAGTTTTTTTTACTTTACAACTATGTTACAGGCAATGATAATAAACAGACACTATGAAAAGATTGGCGAATAAGAAGTTAAATTCTGGTTGCAGTTTAATGTACTTAAGAAAAGTGAAATACTTTTGTAATGGAAATGGCTTACGGTATCTAGAACTTTGAGGCTTTAGCACATATGCTATGAAAACTTATCAAACTAGACATTATTTCCTAGCCTGAAGCTTTTGGCATTAGAAAATAGGTTTTTGAGATTTAGATTTAAGTTTAATGGCCATGTATTATTATTAAAGTCAACAAAGTGATTAGCATCACAGTCTCTCGATATTAACAACTTAAAACCCCTCGAGTTCTTTACACTTTCACTGCAATTGTGACTATTTCCGATACGGCCTGTCCTCATCTTCCATAAGAATGTCCTTCATTCTTCTGGGGAGGTTGTCCAGTTGGTAGAATAGGACAGAATGAATTGAAAGGATGTGACATTGATATTTATAAATGAAATCCTGCTATTCCGGCTAAACAGAACCAGGATCCAATTTATTCAGCTAACTCGTCTAAAATTTGTCATTTTAATAGGCCGTTTTAAAAGTTAATAATTGAAGAAGCCACGTTTTGTTTAGATCTTAATCATCGAGGGGGAGACGGGATCGGGCAAGACGACGCAGATTCCGCAGTACCTCCACCAGGCAGGGTTCACAGCTGATAAGAAGAAGATCGGGTGCACCCAGCCTCGGCGGGTGGCGGCCATGTCGGTGGCGGCGCGTGTGGCGGAGGAGATGGGGGTCAAACTCGGCAACGAGGTGCGAGCGACGTTGTTATCTGTAATTTAAGTGATGTTTTTAAATTCTGCATTTCATGTTTTAAATTACTAATAGACGCTGATTATTTAAATGCCAGTTCATGCATTTTTGTTTTGTTCAATTACTTATGAAAATTATGAAAATTATAAGTTTTATAAATTAGTTAAACGAGTAATGTTTTTTTTAAATTTTGATATCACTGATGGAGTTTTTAGAGGTGATTTACCAAATTTGTGGATATCATGTGTACATGGTGTGTGAAAAAACTTTCTAATAACTCAGGTGGTTATTTCCCACATTAAATTAAGCAAAAAAGTTCCTATGTACTAAAATGCTCCATTAAGCTGCTAGCCACCATTTTTTTATACTCTTAATTTTTATTTCCGTAACAGATAATTGCATAAAGTACATATTTGTCATGGAACTTTATCGCAACAACATTAATTTTAAGGAAAGATATTATTTGAATCCAATGTGTATTTTAAAAATATCGGATCTATTTAAAAACGACGAAAATGTCTTAAAAATTTTCAAGTTCCAATAAAATCAAACAAGACAACAAAAAAATTGACAAATTTAACTATTACCAAAACAATAATACCAAGATCATTAAACATTATTTATAATTTGTTTCACTATTGTGCAGACATATATTATTATTGGGACTTATATTCAATGACTTGTATTCAAGGATTGCTCTGGTTTACAGGTGGGCTATAGTATCAGGTTTGAAGACTGCACTTCGGAACGGACTGTCATCAAGTACATGACAGACGGAACACTGCACAGAGAGTTCTTATCTGAGCCTGATTTACAAACTTATAGGTAACACACTTCAAATATACCAGGGGATCCAGTTGTTAGTTTACCTAGCAGAACTGAATATATCTTATACAATTCAGAATACTTTGTATTTGTATATTTATTTAATTTAAGACACATGTTATTGCAAACAAATACTTGGTAAACTGACTTTCGGTTTAATTGGTGTTGAAATATTTTACAGCAATAACCATGAACAAATATGCAAAATTGTCTTATTCATGATGAACAGTTTGATTGATCAATGTATTTGAGTCTTTTTATAGTCACCAAGACAAACTATCGTATCTTGAATAATATCCCTCTTGGTTCAGTGGTAAATGTCTGTGCACCAAATCACTAAGAGTGTTAACCATTCTGCAAGAATTTATCAAAGATTTGACCAAACAACCGATTATTTTCTCTTTCTTTCTCAGTGTGATGATCATCGACGAAGCCCATGAGCGGACGCTTCACACAGACATCTTGTTTGGACTAGTCAAAGACATCACCAGGTTTCGACCGGACCTTAAGCTGCTCATCTCGAGTGCTACTCTCGATGCTCAAAAGTTCTCAGACTTCTTCGACGATGCCCCGATCTTTAGGATACCAGGTATTAATACATTCCAGTTAACCTACATAATTACAAATTAGTACCTTCTATGAGAATGTTGCATAAATTAAAAATAGACATGTTAGTGAGTAGAGAAGATATAAATTGACTATTTACATTAACATTTGGTTCTGCCCGAATTTTGGAAAGGTTCATGTTTGCTGTGCCAGAGGCGTTGCAATGGATGTTGTAATTAATCATTCGGATTTAAAGTTGTGCATAAACACATTACCATGACAAAAACAGAATCCTTGATTATAAAATGTTTTGCCCTTGGTTAAAAAGAATCATAGTACCTATCATATGTCACTTTTACCACCTTATGTTCATCACAGGAGATCTCGCCACCATAAATTGGTGGCAAACACACCTAGTGCTATGAGAAGTCTAAAGTCTAATCACATTTGTGTATTTAGTCAATGTTTAGGTTAATAGTAAGGTGTTTAGGTCAATGTTTGTGTATTTAACCAAGGTTTAGGGAAATTCAAGGTTAATGGCAGGTGGAATAAATTGAACTGATAATTTTTCTCACTAAACTGCATGTAAAATTAATTAATATACCTTGACCGTGACCGGGTATATTAACTACAAACCACCCACCATAATGAGTTGCAATGTAACAAAGACTTTTCAATATTTAGTTTTTTTCTGATTTGTTAGCATTGGCCCAAATAATTCTATCATTATTAGTTTCAAAATATTTTTTATTAGGACACTTTATTATTCATAAATTTTAAACTCGATTTTTTTGGTCAAAAAGATCCTCTAGATATTTTTAGTGTATTAAACCCATTCTTAATGAATTTTTTTTCTCAGGCAGAAGATTTCCAGTGGACATTTACTACACAAAGGCCCCAGAAGCAGACTACATAGACGCGTGTGTTGTTTCCATCCTGCAAATCCATGCGACTCAGCCGTTGGGAGACATATTGGTGTTCCTCACAGGTTAAACTATTTCTATTTTATTTGGATTCACGCTATTCTACCCTACTATGCTCACAATCCATTTAATGAAAACACATAAAAACACACATAAAACAGGGGAAATACCAATTTCCAAATTTAGATTAAGTTTACGGTTATTAGATACGATTCTGTCGTTATTGCAGCTGCTTTTCTAGTTCAATTGGTGTTGATGAACATTATTAGAACCTCCCTTATCCGACCTCTTGATAACTGAGTCCTCCCGCTATCCGACTTAGTGTCCGACCGTCTATCTGTGATTCCACGCTCCTGCCGTTGCTGAGCCTGTTGAAACATGAAGGATTTATTCTACCCATTATGATTTATTTTACACATTACACATATGTATTAACATTTTTCAGTCATTATACTAATTTTAACGTTTCAATTAGTGTGTTTTATGTACAATAAATTTGTATTACAATAGTGTATAGCTGTTTTTCTTCATAGGTGGTTGGGAAAGGGCGAATTTAGTCTATCGAAAAAATATTGAAAATATTGAAAAAATGTGAAAAGTCAATTTTCTGAAATTTACTAGTCAGGTTCAAAATCAAAATGTTCGAAGGAGCAGGTAATGTGTACCAGAGATGAATAAATGCCTACAAAACTGTTCGTAAAAAATCAAGAGAAAAGGTTTAAACTCACTGACGTGAAAATCCTTATGGCGGAGCTAGAAGGGATGCCAAGATGGCCGACTGGACGCCGCCACACCAGAGCACGGGAACTGCTGGGCCAGGAAAGTCTCTCCGAGGTCCAGGGAATCTTCTTTCTTGCTGCGGATTCGCACGTACGCACAATTGAGTAATGGTTTGAGCTCTCGTACAGTCCAATGTTCATATACGCGGGAGACCGAGAGTTGCCCGACACGCACTAGACACACACTATAGAGTCACTGCAATTTGTTAGTGAACAGGGACAATAGTTAAATGAACAAAACAATACCACTTTACAAAATGTTTAAATAAATTAAAAAGGGGGAAGCCACCATAGGCGAAACTAAGGTCACGTTCAAAAGGATTAACGTGCCTGGAGAATAAAAGGCCGAAATCAATCGAGATAAGCTTAACGGACTGAGACCACGAGACGAATGTGAGCGTCCTGCAAGGTTAGGGAACTGCTGACACGCCAAAAACGGAACAGAAGTGGTTTAAGTGTCATCAGCCAATGAGCGGCCTGTGAGGTTCGGAGCGACCGACAGGCAAGGGTCATCAACCACCCAGCGCCCAAGGATCAGTAAATTTCCGTTTTGATGGTGATCACTAGCTCTCACGACGCTCTCGCCATATCTCTGTCTCTCTCTCTCTCGCTCTGCCTACCGCCAATATTTGACAAATGACAATTCTACTTGTCTGTTATAACTTAAAATTACTTAACAATAGGATATTATTTATTTTCTTCTCCTGATGTAAAACCATGGCCTGGTCCCGACATGGTGAGATATGGGAGGTTCTACTGTACAATGTCCTATTTAGGTATTTTCCAATGTGATGAGTTCCAGAACTACAAACCATGTTCAAGCAAATGGCGGAGTAAAAGAGTAAACTACATTATTGATGCATTATCTTGCATTATTGATAAATTCCTCGTATACAAAAAATTCGTATGCAAAACTAATATGATCCGGTCCCGTCCAGTTTTGATGAGCGGGACTCTACTGGGGAGTCCTCTTATCAGTAACTTTAAAAAACACTTAAAAATAATAATATTTATTTAGGTTAGTTTACCTTCCACAAGGTCCCCCTCAATTGCACTTGTTTACTCCCAAAATTTATTTGAACAATTTGAAGGTGACATGCGGTAATCTCAAAAAGGGGAAATATAATGTGAACATCGTGTATGGTATAGTACTCGCTCGTCTCTCTTGATCTGACAGAATCAGACTAATAATATAGTGTATTTGTTTATTACAATGAAAAATTAGATTTTGTGCTTTGGCAACTGTAATATTTCAAACTGTTTATATTCAACATTCATCTAGCGAATGTACCACCACACATTTTGCATTGTTTGGTGATTCTTCATAATCTGCATCCAATGTAATTGACGAGGCAGGGGAAGTAGTTGTGTATAATATAATAAGAAGGGATAAAGGTTGTAAAGTTCTGCTTCTCAACCGTCAATTTCTTGACTGCATGCTGTCTGTGATGAGTGAAAACCCTGGAGATTGTGGAATGGAACTTACATTCCCAATTTGATCTAAATTGGACAATTGGATTTCTTTCTACCTGTGTTTACTTCTTAATACACACACAGAGAGACATTATTCTGAAGATTACTTTTTTTGATATCACCAACAACAAAACAAATATTTCCACCAATAAATCAAATTTTAAAAATATTAACAAAAATTACCTCTCCACATACAATTGAATAAGGGGAAAAATGTTTAATGAGAGATAACAATTAGAATGTATTATTTGTGGGGGTTGCAGGTCAAGAGGAGATAGAGACCTGTCAAGAGCTGTTGCAGGACCGCGTCCGCCGGCTGGGCTCCAAGATCAAGGAGCTTATAACAGTTAGAATGTATTATTTGTGGGTGTTGCAGGTCAAGAGGAGATAGAGACCTGTCAAGAGCTGTTGCAGGACCGCGTCCGCCGGCTGGGCTCCAAGATCAAGGAGCTTATAATCCTGCCAGTGTACTCAAACCTGCCCAGTGACATGCAGGCTAAGATATTCATGCCCACACCGCCCGGCGCCAGGAAGGTCAGCACAGATCAATCTTTAATTCAGGTTCTAGAAATGAATTGGAGAAGGCTTTCCAACAATTTGTTCTGCAACAGTGAGTAGTGCAATAGGTGCAGCCTTAATAACTGTATTAAAGAATTTATTCTTTTTCATAACCAAGATAAGGGCACCCTTTTAGTAAAGTGTTTATTAAAAACTCTACTCGAAAGTGGTCAAAACATATGTGAGTACTCAAAATTAAATGGTTGAATATTGATAGCTATCAGACAACCGAATCTTTCCATTTTGTTTGACTCGTTTAATTGTAGATAATATTAATAAAAACACTTCATCACTGTATGGAAAATAGCTTTTCAACGTCATCTATGAGTGCCGAGAAAATTGTTTTCCTGGCCGAGGCGGGGGAAATCAGCTTGAGAGTTTACCTACTTTAGTGATTAATTAGGCCTAATACCATAAGCGCTAAGAGTTTATTTCCCATAAATCAGCTGTTTTTATTAGTTCAATAAACTTGTTAACATTTTAAGGGTGGGTTTACACGTGAGAGTTTTTCACTCTCGGAGAGTGGTTAGTTACTCTCATAAAAATCTCAGACAGCTGTTGATAGTACTCGCAGAAAACTGTCTAGCATTAACAATCTTGGAAAATTTCCTTGTTGTGTAAACACCTCTGCGAGTACCTCCTGAGAGTACGAAACTCTCTGAGAGTGAAAAACTCTCACGTGTAAACCTACCTTAATGGTACAATCATTGTACTGCAGAAATCAACTGAGCAAGCCCTAATTAATCTTTTTGGAAAATGATTAATTATTTTTTTCAATTAGTTAATATGATGCTATTTTACTATGCCTATTTCAATGTTATGATTGATCAATGACAATGAAGATTCTGATTCTAATTCTGATGAAAAATATAATTCATACCTCCAAATTTGTTACTTCAAATTCCGTACTTGGCAAATGCCTCGATCATATCCTGGAACCAGCCTCTTTCCACTCAAGTGATGAAATGTACTATATAAGTACAAATTCCACCAACTGTTTGACTCGATTTTCCTCTTTACGTAATACCCCAGTGTCCAATAACAATTTTTTATAGATAATTTCAAGTGGCCAAAAGTATTTGAATCTATTTTAAAAATAAATTTTATAATGATTCTTACAATTGTTTTAATAATAACAATAGAAAATTATTTTCTCAGGTTGTGTTGGCAACAAACATTGCTGAAACGTCATTGACCATAGACAACATCATCTACGTGATAGACCCGGGCTTTTGCAAGCAAAACAACTTCAACTCTCGCACTGGCATGGAGTCTCTTATTGTGGTCCCTATATCCAAGGTGAGCTGCACAGTAAATAAAAGTAGGAATACGTCGAAAATTTATCAATTCTCGATACCGATACCAATACCAGAAAAATCTATTCTTTAATACCTTTAATACCTTTAATACCTTCCTCTTCGTCTTTTACCCACAACTGTGGGATTGACAGCGTCATATTTACTCATAAAAACATATATTTACAAAAACAGAAAAAAAAGACTTTGACTTCCGGTCTGACTAAAATTAAGTTCTAAAAATAAGGTCTGGCTCAGCTCAAATGGGTGTCAATAGCTCAGAAAAGTTCTCGATACTGATACCATCGGCGTAATAATATGCTTACCTGTAAGCAAAATAAATTTACTCGCTGATAATATGTTAAATTAATATTGTTTGCAATAAATAAAATCATTTATACTTAAGCTACCAATAGCATAACAATTTAAATGGTCATACACTTGTGTAAATGAGGTATTTTTTTAAATAAAAACAACAAAATGGTTAAAAATAAAAATATCTTTATTCTCCGACTAGCAATGTCCACATATCCACACTTCAGATGCCATCTCCTAGGCCTAACACTAATTTAAGTATTATAATAACCTTTACACAAAATTAAATATCAAGGTAATATAAACACTACTGATGGGCGAGATTGGATTTTTAGTTCGAGACGAGACAAGACAGGATTTTTTAATTCTTATAACATTTCGAGACGAGATTGAGACGGGATTTCCCTTCTCGTACATGACAGGAAATGTGCGTTCGGAATTTTTATCTGATTTTGTAACATTGTTAAATCCTAATTTATCATTGATAATTCATGAAAAATATAAATTATAACACAAAAGACTGATTATTAACTTTGATTTAGAAACATCTTTAAAATACATTAGTATAAAAACAAATATTAAGTAGGCTACCTTATTACAAATAACTCTTAAACATAAGCTAAGATATGGCGATAAGAGTTGGATACAACACTAAAATTGCAAAATTTACCCCACAAACACCAGCCTTATTAGTTAAGTATTAAATTACTATTTAAGTCTTGTTTTTTTCTGTGTTTTAATTTTTGCTATATTCAGTTAAATGTGCCTCACACAAGTCACGCTTAACAATACTTCTCATAAATACGATGACAGTACAAAAATAAGGTGAAATTAGGTCATAATCATAACTGTAAACATAGACAAAATTGATAAAAAAGGAACTAAAAAAAACAAACTTTTAACTACATGAAAATTTGGGATGTAAATGTACAAATAGGTAAAATAGAACACTTCACTTGTTTCAAAATCATGTACTTCAGTTAAATTGTAAAAACGCACATATCCTAGGGATATCCTTGGAATATGACTGTTTACGTAGCTCTGATACATCTTTGGGATATCCCTAGAATATCCTTTGAAATGTTGTTGGAAGGGTGTCTTATGGTACAAAAGTGGAACAAATCCATTAAACACTTGTTTTGTTTGAAATTGTTTACTTTTAGTCCTATTTACATAAAAAGTTTATAATTTTATTAAGTTCCCTTGGAATATACTTAGCATGTTCTTTTGTTCTTCTCCATATCCCGGGATTTGAACAGGATATGGGATCCGTTTGGGGTATCCTGGGGAAATCTTGTGCTCAGTGGGTTGCTTGGGTGTATAATTTTACTTTCTTGACTTATTTGGCAAAATCTATTAAGTCACTAACCCTTTGGAAGATCAATTAATCTAAGTAAGGGGATTTTATATAATTTAAATTTTACCAATTACTTTATTTATATTATTAAATTAAAAAGGTATGTCTAACTATGTTTGTGGTTGTGAGAAAAAACTTTGGCCTGATCAGGTGTACATCGAGGAAATGGATAGGATTGAAATAGGCTTTGCTAGCCATATGATAGGAAAATATGTAATAATCATATTTGATAAACAAATGTATATCTTATGATTTGCTTGTAAGTTCGCCTTCTGTAGACCCTCTTTAGATAATGTTGCTTTACGTACATTAATTCCTCTGGACCTTCTGGAGAAGCTCAACTAGGGGGAAGGCACATCCCCCCCCCAATCACCACAACATATACCAACCAACTGGTCCATTGTTCCCTGGATAAGAATTAGGCTTAATTAGAACTAATTGATTCATAGTAGGTTATATGTTTTCAATTACGGTTAATTAATCAGATTAAAATAGAAGTAAAGTTTTATAAATTTCCTAAACATAAAACCTTGGTACTCTATGTTAATGAAGCATTGTTCAAAATTTAACTTGTCATCAAATGGTAGTGATAAATAACTTATTAAAATAATTGATGACATGACTAGGCCTACATAATTTAATATTGACATTTTACAGCAAGATACAATACTAAATAATAATAAATGAGTTCATTAATTAACTAACATAATTACTAAAATTATCTCAACAACAAACAATATTCTGACAGAAACGTGTAATGAAAACTTGAGCACTGTGCCAAGAGGAGGGTTGTAGCAATAGCACGATTAAACTGTATACTTGCAAAAGAGATATAAATCAAATCGCTTATTTACAAAATTTTAATTGGCCTACATTTATGTCTCAATATTTTAAAATCCCTTTAAAAACAAAATTCTGGGACTTTTAGGTGTCCTGATACAATTTTTTGGGACATTGAATGACATGATAAAAAATGGGACAGTTCCAGTTTTTCCGGGACGTTACGTCATCCTATTCTACACTCATCTTTTTTTTATATTTTTATTCTTTTTCCTAGGCTTTTATTTTTTTTAGGCGTCTGCCAACCAGAGGGCAGGTCGTGCGGGCCGGGTGGCCGCTGGCAAGTGTTTCCGCCTGTACACGGCGTGGGCGTACAAGCACGAACTGGAGGACAACACTGTGCCGGAGATACAGCGGATCAACTTGGGCAACGCGGTGTTGACACTCAAGGCTCTAGGGATCAACGACCTCATCCACTTCGACTTCCTCGACCCTCCGCCCCACGAGACACTGGTCAGTCACCACCCGTAGTGGCAGTAGACCTGTAGCGTAAAGTAGTGTTTAGTGTTTACAACCGACACTCTCAAATCCGGCAAATTTTGTCATCAGAGTTTAGGTGGTTTGAGAACAGCATGATATAATGTTGACTTGAATGATACAGTAGGTAAGAAAACAAAGTTTCTGGTGAAACTTTAACAAAGGCCGGTTAAAAAGGTGTTGTTTTTGCCAGGGTAGGCCGGTTAAAGCGGAGAACGGTTAAAAGGTGGCCGGTTAAGAGGGAGTCTTCTGTATGTCTTTGTTGAGGGTGCACTTTAACAAGTTCTTGATTGTGTAATTGGCTAGTTCATAAATGTACAAGTTACAGTGCTGATGTTCAAATTTACGAAAAGAGGTTTGCAATTTTTTCCTGGGAGGTGCATCAGATAATATACGGATGGCCTTCTTTTGCAATATCAAAACATCGCATATCAAACCTAGTTCAATCAGTATTTGTCCGATTTCAGCCCTATTAGGCCTACAACATGTCTGAAAGAGTAAATTATGTCTGTTAAAAGTTGATAGCAATGCATGTATTAGGTAAGTATGATGTCCCTTGCAGTTGAAGAAATGCGTTTTGTTCGGATAATTATTTTTAGTTTTAATTATTTTAATTCAGGAAAATCATAATTTGATATTTATAAATGAAAAATGTACATTTATAAGAAATAGGGACTGATGTAGTATTTTTAAGTTCAATGTTGAAAACAAAATATTAATAACATTTATGCCCATGTACAGGTTGAACCACAGGTCATAGAACTTTGATTAAAGTTTTATTCAATTTGTGAAAATCAGACAAAAAAAATGAGATATAATTTGTTTTCTTACGACAGTTACATTAAAAATCAAATATAATGAACTAGGGAACCGATGAGGATGTAAATAAGATAAGCGATCGCTCTCCGACCGGATACCAAACAATAGAGCTCTTATCGGCAGGTGTTCCGCATTCCATCTATGTTATGGAAATCATAAGACAATTGTTTTGTTATCTTCCTAGAACCTGGAAGTCCTTATTTTTATAATTGATTTCTGTATAACTTTTTATCTTGTGTTGGTGAAAAAAACCGATAAACCTAAAACCGACATTTGTTATGAATTATTGCTTATCTTATCAGTTTTTTCGTCCAAACCGATAAAACAGACAACCGACCCATCCCTAGTTTATATTTACATTTACTCTTTTGATGATTAATATTACTCTCGAGTTGTACATTTTTGAGGTATGAGCTAAACGAATTACGTTCCTTGCCTTAAACATTGAATTTATTAAGTTGGCTTAGTAATTTGTCATGAGGTATGCTGTTAAAAGCCTTTGCAAAGTCTAAGAAAATTCCAATGATGTTTTCCTTTTAATCAAAACTGTCTATAATTAAATCAATAAAATTTATAACTGCTTAAAACTTATAAAATTTATAAAATAGTTGATTTACGTGGCCTGAAGCCATGTTGGTTATTATTAAGTAATTGACATCTGTCAAAAAATCTAAAAGTTGTTAAACAAATTTTTTTTTAAGTATTTAAAAAAGTGGTAAAAGCGATATTGGTTTTTAACTTGCATGTGGGTTTCCTTTTTTCAAAACTAGCACTACTTTGGCAATTTTTAATTTGCAAGGGGGAAAACAGATATTTAAGATAAATTCACAACATGTGTTAATTTTTTAAGGGTGAAAAGAATGCACTGTTTTACTACAGTCATTGGAATTTCATCAACTCCTGCATAAAATTTATTTTCAAAAGCCTTCACTATATTAGAAAATTGCTCTTCACCTATTGTTTGGAACTTAAACAACTTTTTGGTAATGCCTTGTACACTTTGTGCTTTTGGAAATATTACTCAGCCAATCATTAATTTTGTTGCTGCGTTATGTTTTTTTGTTAGTAATCTCAGCCTCAGGGCTCCGTGTGGATTTCGGCAGTTGTAAGACTAACATAATCGTCTTGAATGTGGTTCGCATAAAAATAAAAAATACCAAACAACAATGCAAAATGCAAATAAGAAAGTAAAATCGTAATCATTTGGTAATTGTGTCCTGGTGGAATCAAGTCAAATATTTTTGTTACTGGCATAGCTTTTTGTTAATTTTTGTAACTATGCACCAGATTGATATACAAACCCAAGATATTACACTTACCCATGGGAAGTCAACACCATTGTATTGAATAATATTTTTTTAATCTCATAACCGTATCATTTGAGCTCTAGTTTTATTGAAGATATGATAATCCTTGGACTCAGATTTCAGTTTAGTTTAATTTTGTAGTCCTTAGCAGAAGTTTCAAATGGTTTGTTTGTGTGCAGGTGTTGGCACTGGAACAGCTATACGCTCTGGGGGCCTTGAATCACCATGGGGAACTGACCAAGCTTGGCAGACGAATGGCTGAGTTCCCCCTGGACCCGATGATGGCAAAAATGCTCATTGCTTCCGAAAAGTGAGTAGGCAACCCCAAGGTCCAAGGGAATCAATGGCTCTAAAATGTTCCCAAAGAGTAACTAAGACTTGTAAAGTATTTTTAAACCAGATTTGCTTTTATGGCTTAAAAAGAGTTGACTTAAATGATTCATTATTTTCTCATTTTTTTTATGAATTGAATAGGCCTACAATAAAACTAATACCATAGATGGAACATTTGTTCTACAACACTGTGTATGTCTGTTAAATAGAAACCAGTTATTTCTATGAACCATGAGTTATTGAAGTTTGTTCACTTTTTAGGGCTACTATTAAATTATACAAAATGAATAAATACCTGATTACCCTTTTTAAATAAAAAAGGGTACTCAGGTATTTATTCATTTTGTAGAACCATGAGTTATTGGTGAACAAATTTTTAATTTGCAATTGTACCGACAAGGTTACTTTTACCAGTGTGGTCCCAGGACAACTTTAAAACTGGTGAATATAAGAGAAACTGTAAATTAAACAAAAAATGACTATAAAACACGTATTTTATTATTAAAACAGCTTTTAAAGAACAAAACTATTTTAAAACACACTCTACTGTAATGAAAAATACAGTTCATGATTATGAAACTCAAAAGAGTATAGTAGACGCCCGATTATCCGAGGTGCAGAGGTGCAGTAATTGTGACCGACGCCACCTCGGATACAGGAAAAACTAGGATACAGTAATTCAGAGGTTATGTACTATAGTGTAACTAGGCCTAATCGAATAATTTAGTTTAGAGGATATTTTGATGACTTTTGTTGTTATTTAATAAAGTGTTTGAAATGTACAAACAGCGTCACATCAAAGACACGCACAATAGCAGACTGAACACAAACGAAGACGAAATGTAAACAAAGCTACAGTGACGTCAGGCCTATCCCAAAATTAAACGATGTCACCAATGTCACCCAATGTTGGCTGAAGACGATTCGTCTCCCCTCCACGCATGCCAATACAAAATACGCCACAGTCTAATATGTTATTGGGAAACAGTCACGGCACTCGTATCGAAGCTTCATGTTAATTATTAATTTTCGCGCTTGGCAATAGTGCTAAGCGGATGGAACTGGCGTGACTGGAGTCCCTGGCCGTTCTCGCTATGGGCAGAAACTAAAATGTAACTTCAGTGAGCGGCAACCAATTCTGAAATGCATTTCGGCTTGGATTTAATTTGACAATTTTGATTGTTATCAGCGTTGTATCGTTAATGGCATTATTGTCAGCTGTGTTCGTGTTGCGGTGATGGCTGCGATCACCTGTAATTGTGTTGTCAATTACGACGCCAATCACTACGAGCGTTAGGAAAGCCACACTAGCGCTCCAAGGCACTATTCCTTGCGTAACTGGAGTCCCCGGGTGGTTCAGGCTGAAAACCTAAGTGATGGAGTGTCGTGACTGTCTCCCAACAACCTATATTAGACTGTGGAGTACGCTTTGTACCATACAGTGTTGCTTCGCAGCGACTTTTGATCCAAAATAATCTTGAACGCTCGATTGTTCTTTTTTTCCTTGCAATATAATTGTTCTTAAAGTCGTGCCTGATTATCAAGCGTGCCGGGTGAGAGGAAGTTTACTGGGTGATCTTTTTTGGCCACAGTTTCTTAAACTGTAGATCAGGCATTTTTATTTCACTTCCACAATCTCATCTATACTTATTTAGTAAGCTAAGGATTTTCTAGTGATTGAAACTTTCCTACAATTTTAAACCGATTTTCAAGTTTTGTTTCGCTGGATAGGGCTTTGTTTGTGGCCGAAGAATCGGCCTCCAAGGACAAAGCCTCATAGATTTTTTAAATCTCTATATTAATCTAATGGAAGGATGGTAAAGAATTGAATCATTATACAGCTGTCAAACAAATGCTAGTAGATCACGAAGAACAGATGATTTTCTTTTTTTTTTAACTTATTGCCGGGTCTAGACTGTCCACATCAACTGAAATATTGGTTGAATTGAATTTCGACCAGGAGTCGATCTCTAGTTGTTCATTATTACAAATGTATTTATTTTTTGCCTTAATATCTAAATTTCATCTGTCTGAAATTATTAGATATGATTGATTATTAGAAGCTCACAACTATCAGATTCACTAGCAAGATAGTCAGTGTATGAAAAACCCCTCAAAACTGATGTAGATATCAGATGGATCACGTCACATGTTTCGCTCAAAATCTACATCTTGAAACATCAAGGGAATGAAACAGTCCTTGTTTTCTTCAATTTTCCCCTCGACAATCCTGAACGTAATCTAGTGTAATAGAACTTAACCTATTTAACCTACCCTAACCCAACCGTGATTGCTCGGCAGGTACAAGTGTAGTGAGGAGATCGTGAGCATCGCTGCCATGTTGTCTGTCAACAGCGCCATCTTCTACCGGCCGAAGGACAAGATCATACACGCGGACACGGCGCGCAAAAACTTCTTTGTGCCAGGCGGTGACCACCTCGTGTTGCTCAACGTGTACAAACAGTGGGCGGACACCGATCACAGCACACAGTGGTGCTACGAGAACTTCATACAGTACAGGTAATAGCATCAACCATTGTAGTTAATTTTGATGACAATATGATTATTAAGTCACATTAAGTACACTTATTCTGTGCATATGGGGATGAACATACAAAACATCGACAATCATGGATTTAAGTTATTCTGCTAGATAACATATTTATCTAACATATTAAATACATAATAATGTTGAAAAATTATAAGTTGATAAAGTTTTTTCACATATTCCTTTTCAAAAATTTTGCTTGTGAAATAATCAAGTTGTATTTTGTGTAGTATTACAGCAGCAGGAAATATTTTTCTAAATCCTAACTCTATGCCGAACTCAAGCACCAGTGAAACACCCTCCAATGCATTTCTTATAGAAAATAAAATTACGGACTATCAATAGTCAGAATAATTTCTCCAACAATAAGACATCTACAAATTATGCAAAAAATCTACTGTGAAAGTGTGAAGTTTACCTGACACTTTCTTCGAGAGTAATCGTTCACCATTGAAATAGGGTTTCATCAATACACTGTGGCATGAACACTCATGTTTAGGATTGTTCTCCTTTTTGAGTCGTTCATCCAATTAGCTATGCTTTGTAATCATTATAATTGTACTTATTTTATATTTAAACCATATAAATGATAGGACCCTAGCAGCTAGCAGGCCTTCATCATTTTGGCATTTGCAGGGATGGTTACGATGGTAGCGAAGGGTAAGTGTTGCTGCGTTCGTCAGTGTTTCCAGATTTTGTGTAACGTACTTCACTTTCAATCTAAAGCTTTGGGAACCTTATTTTACGAACAACACTTGTATAAGTCTAGAAGAGTGTATTTTCTTCTGTCCCAAAGGAGGAATTCTCTCTAACGTTTTATTACTAACATTCTACTAATATTTTATATTGCCAGGTTATTAAGCACGTTATTGAGAAGGATAATTTTTATTATCATTACATTATTTATTTATTTTAAATTAATTTTATTTATCACATTAAATTTACAAGCATGATAGTATGCTATACTTGCTATACTCAAAATCAAAATCAAAATCTTTATTTTCCTTTAGGCATATACATGCAATTGGCATCGTCACAAACTTAAGACTAACTTATGTAAAACAAATCAAAATGGCAAACCATGCACAAGGCAAAAAACCATGCACAAACAGAACACAAAACTCATCAAACAATGTCAAAAAAAGTACTTACAGTCTCCCTAGGAATATTGAAGAAGTCGTTGACTGAGTATAAAGGAAAAGCCAATAACAGAGCCCGAAGACTGGTTTGGAATTTTGAATTCGGTTGGGTCCAGGCTGTACAAACAATATGATTTAATAGCTTCATGCTAAGCTGGCTAGAATTTCTTTGACTTTTCCTCAGTCTAACAAAAGGGATATCAAGCATATCTCTATTCCTATTGTTGTGTGCATGACAGTCACCCCTACGGTTAAAAGATACCAAATATTGCTTTATATTAACTAAGGATATAAAAACAAATAGGCTACAAACAGTCATGACTCCTTCTTTAACAAAAAGAGGCCTGCAAGGAGCATCATACTCAGCATCAGCCAGGAGCCTAATTGCCTTTTTCTGGATCAGCAATACTCTGTAAATTTCAGCTGCACCTCCCCAGAGTCTGAGACCATACAAAAGCGTCCCCTGAAAGAAAGCTAAGTAAGCTTTTAACAAGCAAGATTTATTTACACAGGTTTTCAGGTTACGTAGAAGGTACAATACCCTTGAAAGTTTGCTACAAACAAGCGTTATTTGAGAGCTCCAGGTCAATTTAGAATCAATGGCAAGCCCTAACAACTTGGCAGTAGTTGAATCATGTTCTGAGTTTCTTAGACTAAAAATTATAGACTGAGTTTTTGCATCATTCAGGGATAAAAAATTAGCCTGGAACCAAACCGCTGCCTGGGTTAAGGATCGCTGCATGGCATTCATAAGATTTGGAATGGAGTCAGACCCATGAACAAGTGTTGTGTCATCTGCATAGCATATAACACTACTTTCAACATAAGAAGGCAGGTCATTTATCATAATTACAAATAACAGGGGCCCAAGGACCGACCCCTGCGGAACACCATGAACTACAGGACGAGACTGGGAACTCAAACCGTTGACAGAGACCAGCTGCTCCCGCCCGCCCAAGTATGATCGGAGAAGCTGCAAATGGATTCCCCTGATGCCATAGTGATCTAACTTGGAAAGCAACACGTCATGGTCCACGGTGTCAAAGGCCTTACTGAGGTCACACAAAGTGGCCCCAGCAAAGCTCTTCGACTCAAAGGAGCTCAAGACGTGTTTAATGAGTGCATCCACGGCATCCACAGTCAATAAGCCAGTCCGGAAACCATACTGGGAGGCCGAGAGCAAGCCACCATCTTCAAGGTAGGAATATAACTGGTGTTTCATGAGGGACTCAAATATTTTCGATAGGATGGGTACTAGGGAAATCGGCCTAAAGCTCCCAGGTTCGTCCCATGCGCCCTTCTTGTGAACAGGCACAACCTTCGACTTCTTCAGGCAAGATGGAAAAATACCTTGCAGAAAACATTGATTTAAACAAAAAGTAAGAGGCCATACTATAGTACTAATAACAGACTTCACAAAGACACTTGATAAATTATATACATCCTTACTATGAGAGTTTTTCAAATTTTGGGTTACACAATAAACCTCATTGCAATTGACCAGTCTCCATTGGAACTGGTTTTGAGTTTGGGGGATATTCATCAACTGAACAGCTGATGACTCTGGATCTCCCAAGTCATCCCTCACAGCTTGAACAGAGTCTATAAAGAAGTCATTAAGAACATCCGGAGACACAGAGGCTGACCTACTGGAAGCAGTCCCGGACTCAGCTCGGATGACTTTCCAGGCAGCAGAGCACGGATTTGATGCGCTCTCAATTCTCTGTTCATTATACCTTAACTTTGCCAATTTTAGCTCAGACTTGTAATCCTTTTTGAGAATGTTGTAATACTATGTTTTATATAACTAAAATTCTCGATTGCAGGTCGATGAAGAGGGCGCGTGATGTAAGAGAGCAGCTGATTGGTCTAATGCAGAGGGTAGAGATGGAGCTCGTTTCTAATCCTACGGAGACTGTTAATATCAGGAAGGTTGGTTACGCTTTCTTCCCTTGAATCCCTTATTTTACTTTTTTAACTCCCCTTTCAGTATTATACTTTTTATTAATCCTTGTGAGCACTGTATACAATTTTACATCCAATTAGATTCTCTTTAACTATAACCAGATTTAATTATATGCGTGAAAGAAATTGTCGTTTTCAAATATAAAAAAATAACAAAGTCACTATAACCACCTAAAACCAATTGATTCACCAAACAACACAAAGTCATAATTATGTCCCGATTAAGTTCTTAGCCACATTATTTGAAATTAGCAGCTAGGTTGTTTTTAATTTTCAATTATTAATGTTAACAAATAAAAAGATATACCGTACTCGCTGTACGAGGGATCTATTGTTGTTGTTGCTGTGGGTAAGGAGACTTCGGCCAAACCGCTAAGATCGTCTACCTTTAATGGGTATTTTGTGCAAGCCCCCAGAAGGACGGAATATTAAGTAGAGGTCTGCGGGTACCCGAAAATTCGGGTAACTCCGGGTATTAGCGTGAACCCGAGTGGTCGGGCGGGTTTGACACGTCTCGGTCTTTATTCGAGCGGGCTTTTATTTTAAGCCGGGTCGGGCGGGTGCCTAATGCCCGAATTTAATCGGGTTGTAGGTACCCGACAGGACATTAAAAGCCAACCCGGGTTTTTAAAACTATTTTACAGCCAAAATTTGTGAATTACAACGTTCACGGAATAAATGGGCATCGTTCCACACACTATTTTAGACTAGTGGTCATAACTGCCAGTCATTATTACTGAGGTGGATGTGGATGAACTAGAAATACTTTAGCTTACTATTCGCGACACTCGCGCTTGAAAATGTGGCTTCTGAAAGAAGCTAGCGGTCTCTGGTGCCTAGAAACGTAAGCAATTTTGTTTTGTTGATAATTTGGTACGCCGTACTTCATGTTCAATTTAAAACAAATAACATTTTGATCATGAAAGATCGTATTTGACGTAGGAACATGTATTCCTTTAGTACAGTACTATTTTATGCCCAAAAAATAGTTTAAACAGCATTAAATCATTTGTTGCAAGCCTAGACACCAGTAGCGCTAGCATACTTTTGTCACTCTAACCTAAAGGAACTGCTCAGTGTCGTCCGTGACTGACTCACACTCTTAGACTGTGGCGTAGCCAATACCGTCACCAACTGTACAAACCAAAATCAAGGTAGCAGTGGCATTGGTACTATCATTGACTTTACATACAAAGTCTTTATTTGTAAAGTCAATGGTACTATTTACACGATAACCGGTAAATAGCAAGAGCAAAATCAAAAGTTAATAATCTCTACAGATTAGTGTTTACATTATTTTTACAATACAAAATTCATCAGTGTATATATATTTACGAAATATAATCAATATAGTACTATTCGGTATAATTGGTTTTATTGCCGAATTATTCCTCATTCCATCTTGCAAAATGTCAAAACATTTAAGATTTCTTGAGAACCAATGAAAACAATTTCTTGGATAAGTAACAGTTGGATATCCATAGTCAATGGTTGGATACTTCATAGACAGATTTCTTCATTCTCTATGTAGTTTTATAGTAACGGTACTCCATGTTTGTTGTATGGTATGGCGCGATCCGTCGTCTGTATTGATGATTTGATAGATGGTTTTCCTCTCGTTCTTGTTTATTCAATTCACATTTGTGTTACTTGAGTGATGTTGAATTTTTTTCTGATATGAAAAATAAATATTGAAAAGCCACGGAATTGAGAGAATTCTAATGTCCGTGTATCCATTAACAGTCCTACTAGTGAAACCAAAGATTTGGGAAGTGTAAAATGTCGTGGATGGGCATTCATCTGCTATTTGGAATCACTCAAGCAAAGAAACAAATTTGCGGAAAGTAATCTAACAGAAATGAAATGCAATTATTTTAAGTCTGTTTTGGAAATAGGATATGGCAATATTGATTGAAAGGCCAAGTTTGAGTATAATCACATAATCTTTTCATAATAAAATAACTTTGTGTATTATTAGGCCTACAGAAAAATAGGCTAGCCTACAGTATGATAATTCGCATCTAGTGTATTTTGACAGTTAGGGCCTATAAAAGTGGTTTTTGTTTAGTTTCAACAGTGTACAATATCATTTGTATATTTGTCATGTTTGTTGAAAAAGTTAACATTGGGTAAAGTAACTTAGGACTAAAGGAACCCTTAGCTTGATAGGTTATTGGCTCGGGAGAATTTTTTAACTTTTTATACTAAAATAAAATACATTATAGTTTTTTAACTTTTGTTAGGCCTAGGCCTAACTTAGTAGGTGGAAGGTTTTTGTCTTGTATTTATTAATACTATACTTAAGCTTAGTAGGCACATCAACAATTATTTTAAAATGAAATAACTTAGGCCTAGACATTTATTTTACAAATAATAGCGAAGCCGACCTGAAGTTTTATTCAACTTACAATACCCGAGCCCGACCCGAGTTTTTTTTAACATACATAGGCTACCCGAACCCGACCCGAGATTTTTTTAACTCACACACCCGAACCCGAAACCGACCCGAATTTTTCTTTAACTTATAATGTTCAAACCCGACCCGACCCGAAAATTGATGTTAATCTACTACCCGACCCGAAACCGACCCGACTTGAAAAATCACTACCCGCAGACCTCTAATATTAAGGAAGAGAAAGAGTGAGAAGTGGGGCTGCAGTCGGTCGATTTACCACTCAGAGAGCCAACTCCCGTGCTCCTGTGACACCTGATAGGCAGGCTCAAACTGGCAGTCCGATCTGCCCTCTAAATGACCAACCAACCGACTGTCGATTCATGTTCCTCAGCTAGGGGTTTCCATGTCCTCCGGATGACATCAACCCCCTGCTGTCTAGAACATGAATGGATCATGAGGGAAGGAAAGTCATAGTGGACAGCCAAAAGATTGCCAATTAGTATAAAACAGTTTAATAGTTGTCCTGGAAAAATCAATTGCTGAGAGAGAGTGAATGAAAAAATTAATTTCTTCGCCACTCTACACCTTAGTGTAGGTGTGCAGAGATACACAATGACTCCTTTGTTACAATACCATAATTATTATCTACAATTCATTTGTCGCTGGAGGTGGGCGGTTATGACACTCAATGAAGTAGCATTTATCAAGCCTAAAATACGTGAAATCTTCACTCTGAAGAAAGTTTAAAAACACATAAATCACAAACGAGTATGATGTATGTGTTTTTAAACTTTCTGACGACCTCTTTGGTGTGAAGGTTTAATATATTTTAGGCTACATAATGACACCTCATTGATTGTCAAACTGGTCGCCACTCCAGCATCATATAGAATTCAGACTATAGTTAAGGTATTGTAACCTCTTGTAACAACTTCAAAAACAACTTGTGATCATCAAAGTGCTAATGGCTACAATTTACATTTTTCAAAAGTAGTTTTCTTCTTAATCCCATCAAGGTGGTATTGAGCCCCAAAGCAGAACATTTCTTTCCTCTCTGCAAACAGTTTATTTATTTATTTACAGTGTCAAATCACGCCCTTACATGCAGTGTATGCCTGGGCTGTAGATTTATCATGACAATATAGGGAAAAACTTCCCACAAGCTTAGACTTAACAAGTAATCGTACCTTGTTTCCATTTTTAAAGGGATTATAGAAATGAAAATCCAAGGTTAATTAAGTATTACCAAAATCTAATAGGAATAATGATACAGAGCAAAGTCAAATTATTTTTTTAAATATTACTGCACAATTACTTTTGTTGTAGACCGACCTTTCTGCTATGGCTCACATATCTGGTGCAGCCATTCTCTCCGACATAACTGTTTTATATAGTTCGCCTGTCTGGCATGGCTGAGCTCTCTACAGCGATCGCAATCTTTCTGTGACAATGTCACACCATAGCCCATTGTTTTGTATTTAGGTACAGTGGAAGCTCTCATAACCTACCTTGGATCAACCGCCTGTCGGATTAACCGACTATTTTCCAGGAATATACTAAATTCTGCCATGCGATAATGATCTAAAAATAACTCGTTTCAACAGGTCGATCATATGTTTTTGTAGCAAGGCAAATTCTGTCAGGTAGTTGCAGTTTTTTATACCACAACTGTCTTTTTACTTCATTAATTTATTACATAAGGAACAATTGAATGTGATGCAACACTTTTCTACATTTTTCTCTTGTTTTATTGATTTTAACACATATTCCTGATATTATTTGTTTAACCAACCTCTTCCGTTATCCAACCATAGTCCTGTCCCGTAGGGGTCGATTAAGATAGCTTTTAGCGAATTTCCCTATAGGGAATACGCTATTACGGTAGTAGCCATGGTAAGACCTAAGCCCGGGACCTCTTTACTTTTTCATTTTGAGGTCCCCAGAAGCCAAAAACACCGTTCGTTCGTTTTCATATATATGTATATATATATATATATGTGTCCGTGGTACCGATAACTTTTGAAGGGGACCTCCGATTTTAATCAAATTTGGTATGAAGGTGTAAGACCAGGTCTATTTTCATGAGTTCGCGAACCAGCATTGTCGGGTTATGGGAACGGGGTTTTATGGGGTTTCAAAGGGGTCAAAAATGGGTTTTTGGCATTTTTGGACCTAAATTTTCAAAATTCATCAATTTTAACTAAAACCATTTGAAAGAGCTTATAAAAACAAACAATTTGGTATTTTGAATCTTTAAAATAGCTTAACTAGTGATCGAGAAAATTCAAATCAAGTTTCCCATGTTATTCTTATGGGTAAATCTTTAAAAAGTTATATATCGCTTATTTATCAACATATCTTCATAAAAATTTTTATGAACCTTCACTAGGTGGTGAGTAATTAAGATTTGATCAAAAAACCCCATGGCAGCAAACCTACATACTAAATCCCATGGTATTCTCATGGAAAATAATTGTATAACGAGGTGGCCCGTGCGCAAATTGCGCATTTTATGATTCTGTATGAGTGAAACTCACCTAAGGTACGTGAATGTTGATTATGAAGTGACAGAAATATATTTTTGTTTACTATCTGGCTTTTAAAATTCATCCGCAGGTAATCAGCTGTTAAATTATAATTCACATTAAAGAACTTGCAATAAAAGTTGGTCAACGTTTTAAAGCGCCCTCTAGAAATAAATCAAAGGCCAGGGGGGCGAAGCCCGAAACGATATGACCTTTTTAATTACGATTCGTCACTGCGGTATATCCTAAGCTTTAAAATGACACCTCAATCTTAAAAATTGGTTCAGTAGGTCGAGAGAAAAAGGGATGTAACAGACGAAACCCTTATAGAAATAAGAAGATAGATGGGAGCAAGAGAGATGGAGATATAAGGTATCTGTTCCTAATCAGCTGATCAGCTGTCTTCTGCATATTTGTCAAATTTGAAATGTTTATGTTTTGTCATTTGTAAACAAATCTTTCCTTTTGCATGGAAGCTTTGGATTATGCACTTTTATTACTGTTAAAAAGTCATTTATTGCAATATAAATATTAATATATGAATTATTAAATAAAAATAATTTACTCAGAAATATAATGCCATTAAATATATTATATTTTCTTGTAAAGATTATTAATTATATAAGATAGCCACAAAGTTCTTTGATGTTAAAACAATAATTCTTTGGTTGGAAATTCGCTGAGTACGCAGGTCTGCTGCGACGGGGGTATTTCTGTATTGCGTTCAGTAGTGTTACATTAAATCTATAAGTAATTAATTAAAGAACACATTATTGTAAGATCACAAACATTAACTGTATTTATTTTTCAAAACTCCTAATAACAAAAGGTTGGCATAAACATGTGATATTTATAAATATCTGATTACACCACATCCCCCTTTCTTTACATAATTAAAAAGAGGTATAGCCTATTAAACAGCTGTATCTTGCTGGTGGTCGCCGTTCTCTAGACGATCTTTAAAGACGTTTTCGTTTGATGGAATGTTCTTTGCATCTTGAACGGTCGATTCCTGTGGTAGATGTGGCGGATTTTCTTTTTGCAATGGCATCAGGTGCCATCGGTTTCTCCTTATCTCTGAACCGTTCGTCAGAGTAACTATGTAGGAACGTGGATAATCCGCCCTGGCTTTAATCGTGCCCCTGTTTCATACATCTCTGACCCAGACTTTTTCCCCAATGGCAAGGGTAGACAACTCTTTTACGCCTTTACGTCCGTCAAAGTTTCTCTTGTCACGAGCCTTTATTTCATTATCCCGCTTGCGGAATGACTTGATTTCATCTTTTTCTACCATTTTGAAGTCATTGAGAGAAGACAGAGTCGTTCTCAACTTGCGACCATATAATAATTCTGCAGGTGATAATCCAGATTCTAACTTAGTTGTTCGGTAAGCCAATTAGCCAAGATTAGGGTCAGGGCACTTAAGCAGAATTCTTTTGGCAATAGCTACAGCATTTTCGGCTTCTCCATTAGACTGCGGAAAGTAGGGGCTGCTTGTAGTTGTTCTAAACCCATGCTCTAGAGAGAATTTCTTGAATTCCTCGGACGTGAACTGTGTTCCCCCATCTGTCCGCATTTCTATTGGGATACCATGCCTAGCGAATATATTCTTTAGCTTTCCAATTACTGAACCAGAAGTTAGTGAATTAATTTGAACTAGTTCCAAAAACCGAGAGTAATAATCCTGAATAACCAAGTACCAGTTCTGGTTACATTTAAAAAGATCGGCCCCAAGGTAAGTCCAAGGTTCTTGAGGCAATTCAGTCGTCAATAGAGGTTCCTTTCGTTGTTGTCTGTGCTCAATGCACACAACACAATTTTCCACAGTGGCTCCAATATCAGTAGAACATCCAGGCCACCAAACAGATTCTTGGGCCCGTCTTCTACACTTGACAATCCCCAGATGACCTTCATGAAGTTTTCCAAGAATTTCCTTCCTCATGCATTTTGGGATGAACATTCTTCTGCCCTTGACTATTAATCCGTTTTCCATCACTAATTCATTTCGATATTTCCAGAAAACCGAGTTTCTTCTCCATTTGTTTTCCTTTATACACATAGCTAGTTCTCGTCCTTCCGGATCCTGCTCTTGAGCCTTTTTTATCTCCGTAAGCCTGTTGTCTGAACATGGCAATGCTTCAGCAATACTTCTAATGAAAAGATCCTCCTCTACATCAGATATAGTTTCTTTGTTAATTGTTGAAGTTTCAGGGCTTCTAGATAAACAATCCGCTGTGCAATTTTCTTTTCCAGCAATGTAAATCACATCATAGTCAAAGATTTGCATTCTCAACCAAAATCGCTGGAGTCTAGCAGATAAATCAGAAATAGGCTTGGATCCCATTATTTCAACTAGCGGCTTGTAATCAGTGTACAGTTGAAATGGTTTCCCTAGCACATAACTTGAAAATTTCTCGCACGCCCAAGTTAATGCTAATGCTTCTTTTTCAATTGAAGCATATCTTGACTCCGTCTATGTGATTGTTCTTGAAGCGAAGGCTAATGGACGCCAGATGTCATCCTGGCCACGTTGCTCAATAACAGCCCCTAAGCCGTAAGACGATGAATCTGCAGTGATCCTCGTGTCCGCATCACGATTATAGTTGGTTAAAACCTTGCCCTTGACAATAACTTCCTTCAAATTTCTAAATGCTTTTTGCTGAGGTTCATCCCAAGCCCATTCTGTGTTTTTCTGGAGAAGACTTCGTAACGGTGCTGTTAACTCAGCTAAGTTGGGAATGAATTTCATTAGTTGGTTTACCATTCCCAAAAACTGCCGAACTTCAGAAACGTTTTCAGGACATTTCATCGACTGTATGGCTTTAATTTTATTTGGATCCACACTTACTCCATGTTCTGTTATCACATGACCTAAGAAAACTACGCTTTTTGTTCCAAAGTGACACTTCTCTTTATTCAGAGTTATTCCGTTTTCCTCTAGCCGTTTGATAACTATTTTCACTCTTTGGTCGTGTTCTTCTTTGGTCTTCCCCATTATTAAAATATCATCTGCCTGATTGACAACTCCCTGAATATCAGATAATATTTGAGACAGTCGAAATTGAAAGACTTCAGGTCCAGAACAGATTCCAAAGGGTAACCTCTTAAAGTAGTACCTTCCGAAAGGTGTGATGAAGGTTGTAAGCTTGTAAGAATCACAGTGAAGGGGGATTTGCCAAAATCCATTTGCTGTGTCAAGTTTGCTGAAAAATGTACCTCCTTCCAACTTCGCTAATGATTCATCAACTGAAGGAAGCTGCAAAAACTCTCTCTTCACGTATCGATTTAATTTTGTGTAATCCACACATAATCTTATTCTATTCCCCTTTCTAGGAACCACTACAATAGGTGAGCACCATTCGGTTGGCTCGGAAATTGGTGCAATCACCCCCTCACCAACCATTCGCTCCAATTCAGCTTTTACCTGCTTATGTAAAGAGACCGCCACCCGTCTCGGTGACATAACAGCATAAGGCCTTGCATTATCATGCAATGTAATTTTATACGGCTGTTCCATTTTATCCATGCCGTTAAAAGCTTTTGGATGTTGCCTTTGTAATGCTTCAACATCCACAAGATTGACATTGAACTTTAAGAGCTCTAACTTGAGAAGAGCGTTCCTGCTCAACAAAGGTGTGTTTTGGGTCGGCAAAACATAAATTTCTTCATATAACTGTTTTTCCTTGTACTGAATTGTTGTTTCACACACACCTTCAACTGTCAATTTGGTTCTGCCAGGTCCAAACAAAACTTTATTAGTTGGCAGAATTTTCAAATTTAACTCTTGAGCAAGCCGTCTTCCCACGACCGAAACATCTGCACCCGAGTCCATTTTGAACCTGACTGGTTTGCCACTGACGTTCACCTCAACACTGGGACATCCTTCTTGTACAAAGTTTATTTTGTCCAAAAATTCATTTTGACTAGTATACGCCTGTTCTTCTGATTCAATTTCTTTTACTGCTTTGGGACCATTTTTGCAAAACTTTGCAAAGTGACCCATCAATTTGCATTTTTGACATCTTTGTCTGAATGCCGGGCATGCACGAGGTCCATGGTTAGTTCCACAACGACGACAGTCAAACGTTTTGTTGTCAGGGATCTCTTTCTTCGATGCAATTTTTGAACCCACTGCACCGATTTCCCCGTGCGACGATTCCCCTCTGATCTCTGATTGCTGTTTAGCCACAGACTCTACTTGTCTTACCCTGGCTATAGCCTTATGCAGGGTTAGTGATTCGTCCATCTGCAGCTTTTCTGACAACTTCTGGTTATTAACGCCAATTACAATCAAATCACGGATGAGGCTTTCTTTCAGTTGACCTAAATCGCAAGTTTCAGCGAGTTTGTGCAGATCATTTATGAAAGCATCAACTGGCTCCCCAGAACCTTGCCTGCGTTTCAAGAACTTCGCCCTTTCATAAACAATATTTTTCTTAAGACCCAAGTAACTTGCAAAAGCGTTTACGACATCATCAAACGACAAATCTTTTTCATTCCCTAAACCAAAAGTTTTGAAAAGATCTTCACTTTCCTGGCCTAAAGTGTATAAAAGTGTGCTTATTTGCTGACAGTTTGGTTTGAGATACAATTCTGACGCAATCCGGTATCGCTCAAAGCGTTTGATCCATTTGGGCCAAGAGGCAGGATTCGTGAAATCAAAGTTTTCGGGCGCTGAAAGCTGAGTTGGCATTCCCACGATTATTGACGATTGTGATGGAATCAAATTGGCGGTTGTTTCACCCAACTTCTTATTTTGGTCAACTTTTAGGTCTTTAGGTATCTTTGGTTTCGGCATAATATCAAACTTATTACCTGACACCAAGTAGTGTTACATTAAATCTATAAATAATTAATTAAAGAACACGTTATTGTAAGATCACATTTTTCAAAACTCCTAATAACAAAAGGTTGGCATAAACATGTGATATTTATAAACATCTGATTACACCACACGTTCCGTGAGCCATTCTCACCCAACATTGTCCAATGGTGTAATTTTGGTATTTTGAGTGGCAAGAGCAATATCATATAGAATTGTGCCATTGGATTATTCCTGCTTCTATAAAATAATTGTGAATACTTCAAGTCAAAGTAACTTTATTTTGCTGACTTGTAATTCTTTGTTTGCAGGCCATAACATCAGGTTACTTCTACCACGTGGCCCGGTTGTCCAAGGGCGGCCATTACAAGACGGTGAAGCACAACCAGACGGTGATGATCCACCCGAACAGCTGTCTGTTTGAGGAACTGCCGCGCTGGGTTATCTACCACGAGCTGGTCTTCACCACCAAGGAGTTCATGAGACAGGTTCGTTTTCACCAGTTTAGCACCCAACTTAGTCAAAATTTGAAATGTAAAATGAAATTTTGATTGAAGTCTAGAACTGTTTAGATAATCAAGTTAGGTATTTGTAGTAGAATTTGGAACCACGTGTTTAACGCCAATATTAGCCCTTTGGAGGGTGATTCAAGATTCAAGATTCAAGATTTTTATTAGTCATAAGGCATACAAAGTTAATGCATTGGACATTGTCAGTAAATAAATATAACAATAAAAGTTCGCATGAAAACTAACTAAGTTAAAAACATCCAACTTAATTAACAAATCAAAGGTGAGCAGTGTGCAAAAATTCAGACGTCATCCGTTGAAAGAGTAATTTGACTTAAACACTAAAAAAATATATATAGTATTACAGATATCGCAGAATATCTTGGCCTCTGACATACTCCACTTCTGGATTCAAATTCGTAAACATATGGTACTAAAAACAGTCTGCGACAATCTGCAACTTCGTCGCTCTACTCCAATTGTTTGAACTGTAAACGGTCATTACAGGCCAAGATATTCCGTGTTATCTGTAACAACTAAAGTTTTTTTAAAACATAATAAAAATAAGCTACAAAATATGTAAATAACAATTTAAAGATTGAAAACTTAACAGAACACCTAAAATATGAAAACTTAACAGAACATTTAAAATAACAATTTAAAATTAGAAACTTCACAAAAAATCTAAAATAAAATTTAAAATTTAACTTAACACAATATTTTAAATAACAATTTCACTTTTAAAATCTTGACAAAACATCTAAAATAACAATTTAAAATTTAAAACCAAGCGAAATCACACAAAAGGTCATTATGACAACATTTACCAAAAACATCGACAGAAGAAAACATAATACTATGACTTTACCTAAATAAAATTTCCAGATCACTCATGTTACACTGAAGGTAAGCATTGATTGAATAAAAAGCCATTTCCTTCAGCCATTTCTCCATTACTCTCTTAAATTTATTTATTTCTACATATTGAGCTTTTTTTGGCAGTTTATTAAAAATTCTCACCTCCATGCAGTCTGAGCTTTTGTTTGTTTTTTCAAGTCTTACCCTTCTTATCTCTAATTTGTAGCCCTGCCTAGTATTGTAGGAATGAAAGTCTGATCTTAAGTTATACTTTTGTATGTTTTCCTTTACTTTTAAAAGGCAGTTAAATATGTACAAGCACGGAACATCATTATGCCCATCTCCTTATATAGATCTTTGCATGAATCTCTTTGTCTTAAGTTTTTCATAGTTCTTATTGCTCTTTTTTGCCAAATTAGAACTTGGTCTGAGAAAGCACTATTCCCCCATAAAGTAATACCGTAAGTAAGATGTGAGTTGAAAAAGGCATAGTAGGCATTAATCAGCATGTCCTGGCTTACATTCTCTCGAAATTTTCTAAGTAAAAAGTTTACCCTGGCCAGTGTGTTACAGAGATGTTGAATATGTTCTTCCCATCTTAATTTATTGTCTATATAAATTCCGAGTAATTTGACAGAGCTCTCTGTTTTAAATGATTTATCCATTGAAAAAATTATACTCTCTGTTTTGCTGTCATTTACTTTTAAGGAGTTTGCTGAAAACCAGTTACATGCTTGTTTCATTATTTCTTGCTGCATTATTTCCACACTTTCTACATTTTTTCCGACCTGAAGCAAGGTAGTGTTATCTGCATATAAAATGGATTTACAAGGCATATTTACTGAAAAATCATTCACTGCAATTACAAATAGGAATGGTCCTAACACTGAGCCTTGCGGTACTCCATATCTAATTATTCTAGTATCTGACGTATCATTATTTTGTACTACCATCTGTTCTCTATTCTGGAGGTATGTTGCTATTAAATTAAGCTCGTATCCTTGAACGCCATACCTTTCTAACTTTCTAATTAAAATTTGATGTGGTATGCAATCAAAGGCTTTTGTCAGGTCAATTAACGTAGCATTTGTAGTAATTTTATTTTCAAAACCATCCAAAACTTCTCCAATTACATGCTCAACAGCTTTTACTGTACTGGTGCTTACATTTTATAAGAACATTGCTTGCTAGCAGGCCTTGCAGGATTCCTGAAGTTTTCTTTACCCCCCTCCCCCCCACACACACACATACACATGATAGTTGGAGGTTTCGTTGAGCAGTCTGTTTAAGTTTAACCTTGGACTGTCTACGTTGGGGGAGGGGCTAGCGCACTGTTTCTTATGAATTGAGTAAGGCATACTTGGAAGGGCAGTGCTGCTAACCCCAAGAAATAAACACGGCAAAATCTACATTGCCCTAGACAGTCCACTTTTTGTCGTCTTGAAGGTTAAAAGTATTACAAAAAATACAGCTACTATTGGTGTTAATAAAATCCTATATATTAATACATGATAGAAACATTAGGTTCTCAATAAGTACAGAATCGATATTCAAGATTGTTGAGTCAAATTAAAGGAAATGACAATTTTAATTAATGGAACTATCACCATAGTGGAGCACGACCAATCAGCTAGAGTGTTAATAAAACCATGTTCAATTGCCAAATCAGCCGTATTGACTGTCACTAGTAGCACTGAGGCATGAAAATAGTCCCTAACTATAGGCTAAAGAAAATTATTTGTTTTGGGTATGAGAATATATTAGACGCCAATTGCAATGTTGCAATAAATGAAGAGGTATATTGGTTAATTTGTAAGGGGGGAACTGGATTAATATTGTTTATTTAATTATTAATTATTGATTGTTTGGGTTTTAAATTGTGGGTTTCAGGTGAGGTCAAGGAAGTAATGTAAGGAGGAAGTATTTGAGCTTGCTGTTGTATGAGTAGACTGGAACTGTTATTAAACAATATCTTTGTTTATGCTGACCTATTGGTAGCTCTGGCTTAAATAGGTCAGCAGACTTAGTTTCAGGGGAGTGTGTCTAGTGCAGTGATGTGAGTGTATAGGTTTAGGGGGGTTAGGTCCGAGGGGCCATGGGGCTCAAGGCCTGGGGCCCGGGGTAAGTTTAAATTAGTTGGGGTTTTCTAAATTAAGGGGGTCCGATCCAAAATTGATAATTTGTTTTAAGTTTCTCTAGTTTAAAAAGTTTGAATTATTTATTTGGGAGTTCCAGTCTTCTTAACCCTAACATTAAATTTAATAAATGTATAAGTTAAATTCCGTTCTTGTTTATTATTAGTTATTTTACTGGTTGAAACGATTGTATTTTCTGTTTGTTATGTTGATTTTAATATCTGTTAATTATATTTGGTTTGAATCTTAACATGTCTCAGGGTGTCTACTGGAAATACTTGAAATACTGGAATTATACTGGAATTTTATTTCCATACTGGAAATACTGGAATTATACTGAAATTTTAAAATAGATACTGGAATTTTAGAATTTTATTTAAATTTGTATTTTTTAAATGCATAATATATAGATTTTGTCATTTGATCCGTACATAAAAATCTAAAAATATTTTACAAGTCATTTTTGCTGTTTAAGTATGTTTGCAAACCAAAACAAGAAAACTTGTAGTTCTCTTGAAATAGTTGATCAAGAAATGTAAACATTTGTGTAATTATAGAGCCTAAAAAATGTTTGATTTTATACTAAAAATTTATTTTTGTTTCTTAAATTTTATTCATATTCTTCTTTTTTACTTTTAAGTATTAACCTATTTCATTATTTTTTGTAGTAAAATGTTCTTTATGATTATTTTTCATATTACATAAACGCAAAACAAAGTGGGACGAACAGAGGGCTATAGAGTGAGTTAAGGGCCTTCACAAAAAAATTATCAAAAAATATTAAACAAATGTTATTGTTGGAAAGTACTTATTATTCATAATCATAAGGGTTTTATCTCTATACAAAAATCTATTTCAATATTGGTTATATGAATAAATTGTCATTATTGTTACTCCATGTTTGAATTAACAGTTCGCGAGTGATACTGGAATTTTTGAAAAAATATACTGGAATTCTAAAATCAGATATCAGTAGACACCCTGTGTCTCTTTTATTTAATGAGCTACGCCCTCAGTCATGTAGTGTGGCTTCTCAGTCTGGCCAACTGGAAAGTCGCATTCATGACAAATTGCTTTAGGCGGTGTCCTAGCTGGGCAGTGAAATTCGGACGGCGTTGCGTGCGTGCGAATTTGCCGGCCGGTGGAAATTACAAACGCACTGAGAGGCATGGGAGTGTCCTAGCTGGCCTTGCGTTGCGTTGCCGCCGGTGCGTTGACGCTGGTTGTTGCGGCGAAAAGACAAGCATGTTGTGTTTGGACGTCCGTGCGGCAAGTGCGTTACTGCGTCTAGTGCGTCAGTGCGTGTTTGGCTGTGACGGGAGACGGGTCTGATAGGCAAAATTATAGCCAGATTTTATTAAACTATCATGTACTGAAATTTTAAGACTTTTTTATTCTTTGGTATTTTTATCTACATCTAACGGTTAGGGAACTAGAGGCAATTAAAGTTCATTTTGGTTTAGTTTTATTAAGAATAACATGGGACGAACTTTATCTGCCATATCTCCGAAACCATTCAGTAAAATAAGAAATACTTAAGAATAAAAATGTATTAGAATTATGTTTTGAGAATAGTTTACTTAAAAAAATTATCATTTACACATGAATTAACTTCTTTCCAATATCGCGGGCAAAATTTAAAATTTCAAAAAAATTAATGTTAGACCTATTATAAAAAAAGTTCTTAAAACATCAATGTGCTTGTGAACTTTGTTACTTATTGCGACTTACGGTAGCAGTAAATAATTAATTATTTATATTCAAATACATCTTTTTAGTGCAGATTTTGAAGGCCTACTTACCTCAACGTCAAGAATGAGCCTTTTCTCAATAGAAATAGGCCGCATAATATTAGTAACCTTTAAAGGAATTCCTTCTTCTTCAAGTCACTCACAACGAAGTCAAAAGTGTCAATTAATTGACATCCTAGTATAATATTTAAACAACTCAGGATTCTCCCTTAACTTATGATAGAGATGGTGAAAATCACCTAATTCCTCTCTTTCTCTAAAAATATCATTAATTGGAGATCTAGTATCTCTAGCTTTTAGCTTCAAATAAGCGTAACTGTCAAGTAAATAAAGTTTTCGCTTACTTGCGGAGTGCATGTTTTCAATCACCCACTACTACGCAGCTAATGAGGGCTCTTGACTGCCACCGCCGCACGAACGCATTGCCGCAGACGCAGTCCCACTGCGGACACCCTTTTGGTCGGTCGTCCGTGCGTCAAATGCACGCAACGCTGTGCGAATTTTCGCCGCTCAGCTAGGATGCTGCCTTAGTCCATTTGAAAATGACTCGTTAACAACTGATGTTTCAGGTGACAGAGATAGAAAGCAAGTGGCTGCTCGAGGTTGCTCCTCACTACTACAAGCAGAGAGAACTTGAGGACTCGACCAACAAGAAAATGCCAAAAGTTGTTGGGAAGTCCAGAGCTGAACTGGCTACCTAATGGCAGTGTGTCGGCAGTGCCCCTATACTATGCATTCATTTTTTTCAATGAATGTCAGTCACTTTATGCATGATGCCAATTTTTGTAATTATCTGTATGTATATTTATTACTATTAAGAACTGTAAATAATAGTTTTATATAAAAGTGTATTTTATATTTTGTATGGCTAACATTTTTAAAATGCTTTTGAAGTTATTCACATTAGTGATTAATTATTACTAGAGGTGTGCGAATATTCAAACTTAAAATAATTTTAAATTGAATATTGCGATATTTGCTTCAAAATTTGGGAAAATATTCAAAGTTCTTCAAATATTCAACTATATATTTCAATATATATTCAAAATATTCAATACTCTTTCTGCATGGTTGGTATAAAATAGTACGATCGAAAAAAGAATTCAAGATGGAGTTGGGTTTTATAACTCTCGTTATCAGTGATGTGACAAAAATGTAACTTTGAATTTATGGTAATCCATTTTCATCATAAAAGTTTCACTAAGATTCTTTGGACCATTAAATAGACTAATAATAAAAACAAATCCTGAAAAAAAGTATGAAAAGAAATTAAAAACTTAAAATTAAAGTTATCTTATTAGTCACCAAGATTCTGGGCATCAGTTGCAAATAACAGAAAAAATCGTTATATTAAAATAACTTGTTTTTTAAGGGTTGTTAAATGAAATAAACAATTGCTAAAAAAATAAAAAAATTACTTCCAGGTCAATACATTTTCAAAAATTAAACCGTTGCCTTTAAGTTGTGATGCTGGTAATCAGGAATCTACTGTCATCACTTTTAATGGATCAGGTTGCAATAATTTAAAACATAAAACGGACAAAATAATTTTTAATACTGTACAATGTACAAAACCAAGAACATTAAATAAATTATTTTGCCAGGAAAATCACAAGTTTAAGTGGGTGAAAATAAAATATTTAATAGCAAAATAAAAGTGATCTTCTCTGGGCTTCAGTTTACCAAGCCATGTTGGCCTCTAGCGGGAATACCAAAATTTGTTTTCAATTCTGGGATGCAACTTTCTTCTGCTCATGGAAATTCTTCATCCTTTCTTCAATTTCAGGTCTGAAGTGGCGAATAAGACCCTGAAAAACAATGGTTAATTATGATTATGAGTTGATAATCTTTTTGTGACTTTTCTAAAATGTAGAAGGACAAATTTTATTCAATTTGAATTTTAAAATTGGTTTTAAAAATCTAGTTAGACAGATGTACACATGGCAAGCTGAGTTTCAGTTTAAGTCAGAATCAAAAAAGGTGACCAATGAAATTTTGCATTTAGTGCATACACAATATTGAAAATTTGTTGATAACTTTTTGAGATGGATTTTAAGATTAATTAACTTTATTTTGCCAGTCATAGTACAAATAATTAAAATAACTGGTTAGTTTTGAGCAAAAGTGAACAAAAATTTCAGAATAACTAAGTAACAGATTTGTAAATTCCCCTTATGGTGGTTTATATATCTAGCAATTCAAGATAAAGGCCAGTTACCAATCATGGTAGAAAAAGTTTCTTTTAACTACCACCAAAGTTTAAATGTGACTTAATACACTGGAATAAAAAACTGTCGCTACTGTGTTGCTGCACTAAGTTTAAAAAAAAAAAATATAATCAGTAGAAGATTGAAGTATTTTTCAATGCTTTTTATGACAACCTATGTTGTGGGTCAAATTAGCTTGATGCAAATAGTTTTCTTCATTTTTTATTCATGTTTGCCCCCTGGATTGATGATGACAATAAATTATAAACAATACCTTTACGTCTTCAATCCAAAAACAATTGTCTTCAGTTGACTAGTTTCGGGACGTACGTCCCACTTTCAAATCTTGCGTCAAAAGTTAAAAAACACTGTCAGTTTTCGTCAAATTTAAAATAACACATTACATTTACTACACACAACACGGACATAACGAACGTACAAAATAAAACATTTAATCGCGATTCACGTGTGGCCGGCCAACAATGAGTCCAGACTGAGCGGTGTCGCTGGTATCGAACATGCGGCCGCGGCGAGGACACGGTCAGCCGATGCCTGCTTGATTACATGTATACTGGAGTGGTGTTATCAGCTGGACTTTACTATCTATGGTGCTGTTGTTACTTAGTGTTGAAATTCTGTCAAATAAAACATTTGAACCAAAGTTTAGTTTTTCAATTAATACATCATTAGGCGACGACTTAATAGCTTTGTAGATCTCGTAGCTTTCTAGCACGTTCATCACGGGGCCTTTATTACATTTGAGTAATACTTTTAAACTATCACTACAGCTGTCAACATTATGATTTTCATTAATCAGGTGCTCCGCAAACTTAGATCTCTGTGTCTGCAAATTTGGTATAGGCAGGTGTTCGCTAAACCTTTTTACAAAGGAACGCCCAGATTAGAATACATACATTTTTTTTGGGCAATCACTGCAAGATAATTTATAGACTCCCGTATCGCCAAGGCTGTCTTTAATGCTATTAGAGCTAACTTCATTAAAGTGACATTCAAGTTTATTTGCAGTTTTACTTACCAAAATGATGTTTTCTTTCTTTAACTCATTTGTTAAAGTAAAGTGCAGATGGTTGCCAAACTCGATTGACACAAATTTGCGGTTGGTTTTGTCAGTAGGTTTTTTTATGTTTCTGTTAATGAGGGGATCAATTATGTTGCTCTGGTAACCATTTTTGACAACAATGTACTTTAAAATATTGTATTCATTATTATAATCATCCTGTGACATTGGAACTTTTAATAATCTATTGACAAAACTATTATAAGCAGCCATTTTGTGGGATTGGGGGTGGTTCGAAGTGGCATGAATGGTATGATCGGCAGTGGTAGGCTTTCGGTAAATTTTGAATCTTATTTCATTGTCATTTTTCATCAGTGTTAAATCTAAAAAGTTTATCAATTCTTTTTCCTCAATTTCAAGGGTGAATTTTATGTTCTGTGAAATGCTATTGAAATAAATTATTAAATAGGGTGAGCTGTCTTGCATTTCTGTTAAATATGACAATTGTGTCATCAACATATCTTCTGTGGAATTTTATTTTTTTTGCAAAGTTGTTTCCGTCAGAGATGATAAATTGATTTTTAATGTAGTTAAGATATATTTCTGACAGTACACTGGACAGCGGGGAACCCATAGCTAAACCATCTTCTTGTAGGTAAAAATTTCCATTAAACGTGAAATAGTTTTGTTGCACGGTAATTTTTAACAAGTTGATTAATTTATCAATTGCATCAACACTGAGCTCAGAATTAGTTAGCAAGTTATCTCTTGTAATATCTAGTGTTTTGTTGATTGGTATGTTTGTATATAAATTCACTATATCAAATGAAGCTAATGTATATCTGTTTTCTATTTTAAGTCTTTCATGAGATCAACTAATTCTAGGCTATTTTTTAGGCTATGATAGTTATCAAGTTTTATATAAGTCCTGAGTATTTTATCCAATTTCTTTGCAAGTTTGTATGTTGGGGCAGTCGTAAAATTTACCGGTCTTATAGGCATCAATTCTTTGTGAATTTTGGGCAAACATCAACACTGGAGCTTTGGGTTTAATCATTTTTAAAAAGTTGGTTTTGCTTCCTATAAAAATATGTTCAGATTTATTTAAGGCGTTTTTATTGTAGTCTGGAACTTGTCGGTAGGATCTATAGATATCTTCTTTATATTATTACTATTTATACATTCAAGCACTTTCTCATTGTATTCATTTAGTTTCATGATAACAATAGCTTGGCCTTTGTCTGCCTTAGCTATGATGCAGTCATTAGTAGTTAATTTCTCTTTGATGGCTTTCACAATATGTTTTACAGGACCATGTTTATGTTTATTTTTTTATGAAAGAATGGACTTAATTTTCTTATCGACAACATGTCTAACGTGATTTCTGGAATTTTCATCTTTAATAGAACTTATTGCAATTTCAGCATTTAATATTTCGGAAATCCAGTTCCAGTTTCCATTTTGAATACGGTAGTATGTTTTAGACCTTTGTTTAGTATGCTTATTTCATCATCAGAGAATGATAAATTTGTGCAATTATGTATCCTGGGAAAAAATTGATGATTGATTAGAAATTGTTCTATGGGTTTTGATTGTTGTTTAATTAACTGTTGTAGTTTACTTTCTTGAGTTTCCTTCTTTTTGAAAATTACTTTGTTGACCTGATTGTTAATATTTCTGAATTAAATTCTGAGAAATTAACTACTAATGCCTGCATCATAGCTAAGGCAGACAAAGGCCCAGCTATTGTTATAAAACTAAATGAATAACAATGAGAAAGTGCTCAAATTTATAAATAGTAATAATATAAGAATATATGTGTAGATCCTACCGACAAGTTCCAGACTACAATAAAAAAACGCCTTAAATAAATGTCAACATATTTTAATAGAAAGCAAAACCCAACTTTAAAAAAATGATTAAACGCAAAGCTCCAGTGTTTCGAGGTTTGCCCAAAATTCACAAAGAATTGATGCCTATAAGACCACTGGTAAATTTTACGACTGCCCCAAAAAACAAACTTGCAAAAAAATTGGATAAAATACTCAGGACCCGTATAAAGCTTGATAACAACCATAGCCTCAAAAATAGCTTAGAATTATTTGATCTCATGAAAGACTTGAAAATAGAAAACAGATCTACATCAGCTTCATTTGATATACAGTAGACTCTCTCTTAACCGGCCACCTCGGGACCAGGCCACGGCCGGATAATGATTTGGCCGGTTAAACCGATGTTCATTTAAGAACCCCAACCTACAATTTTATATGGCCTAAATATAATTATTACTTGAAAAACAACCTTAAATACATTACTTATATGATTTATAGCTAACATCCACCACCCATGAAATCCACAACAAACCTACACCAATAATAATTCGTTTATTGCTGTGGTCTACTGGATATAGTAGGTCCAAATGCATTGACTTCCGGTGGCATTCACTTCCGTCCAGGACGTTACATTTTAATTGGTTTGAGAACGTCAATATGAAATAAAGTTGATTTGAATGGATACATTTGATAAGAAAACAACGTTTCCAGCGAAACGCGGCCGGTTAAAGCAATGTTGAGATAAAAAAATGGCCGGTTAAAAAGATGTTGCTTTTGCCAGGGTAGGCCGGTTAAAGCGGAGACCGGTTAAAAGGTGGCCGGTCAAGAGGGAGTCTACTGTAGTGAATTTATATACAAACATCCCATCAACAAAACACTAGATATTACAAGAGATAACTTGCTAACTAATTCTGAGCTCAGTGTTGATGCAATTGATGAATTAATCAACTTGTTAAAAATTACCGTGCAACAAAACTATTTCACGTTTAATGGAAATTTTTACCTACAAGAAGATGGTTTAGCTATGGGTTCCCCGATGTCCAGTGTACTGTCAGAAATATATCTTAACTACATTAAAAATCAATTTATCATCTCTGACAGTAACAAGTTTGCAAACAAAATAAAATTCTATAGGAGATACGTTGATGACACAATTGTCATATTTAGCGGTCATGCAAGACAGCTCACCCTATTTAATAATTTATTTCAATAGCATTTCACAGAACATAAAATTCACCCTTGAAATTGAGGAAAACGAATTGATAAACTTTTTAGATTTAACACTGATGAAAAATGACAATGAAATAAGATTCAAAATTTACCGAAAGCCTACCACTACCGATCATACCATTCATGCCACTTCGAACCACCCCCAATCCCACAAAATGGCTGCTTATAATAGTTTTGTCAATGGATTATTAAAAGTTCCAATGTCACAGGATGATTATAATAATGAATACAATATTTTAAAGTACATATTAGTCAAAAATGGTTACCACAGCAACATAATTGCCCTCATTAACAAACAGAAACATAAAAAACATTCTGACAAAACCGACCGCAATTTGGTGTCAATCGAGTTTGGCAACCATCTGCACTTCACTTTAAAAAATGAGTTAAAGAAAGAAAACATCATTTTGGCAGGTAAAACCGCAAATAAACTTGAATGTCACTTTAATGAAGTTAGCTCTAATAGCATTAAAGACAGCCTTGGCGATATGGGAGTCTATAAATTATCTTGCAGTGATTGCCCAAAAAAAATGTATGTAGGCCAATTTTTCTTTGCGTTCCTTTGTAGAAAGGTTTAGCGAACACCTGCCTAAACCAAAGTTACAGACACAGAGATCTAAGTTTGCGGAGCACCTGATTAATGAAAATCATAATGTTGACAGCTGTAGTGATAATTTAAAAATATTACACAAATGTAATAAAGGCCCAGTGATGTACAAGCTAGAAAGCTACGAGATCTACAAAGCTATTAAGTCGTCGCCTAATGATGTATTAATTGAAAAACTAAACTTTGGTTCAAATGTTTTATTTGACAGAATTTCAACACTAAGTAACAACAGCACCATAGACAGTGAAGTCCAGCTGATAAAACCACTCCAGTATACATGTAATCAAGCAGGCATCGGCTGACCGTGTCCTCGCCGCGGCCGCATGTTCGATACCAGCGACACCGCTCAGTCTGGACTCATTGTTGGCCGGCCACACGTGAATCGCGATTAAATGTTTTATTTTGTACGTTCGTTATGTCCGTGTTGTGTGTAGTAAATGTAATGTGTTATTTTAAATTTGACAAAAACTGTTAATAATTTTAACTTTTGCTGCAAGATTCGAAAATGGGACGTACGTACCGAAACTGGTCATTTGAAGACAAATGTTTTTGGATCGAAGACGTAAAGGTATTGTAACCTATTATTATTTATTGTCATCATCAATCCACGGGGCAAACATGAATAAAAAATGAAGAAAACTATTTCATCAAGCTAGTTTGACCCGCATAGGTTGTCATAAAAAGCATTAAAAAATACTTTAATCTACAACTGATTATTATTTTTTTTTAACTTAGTGTAGCAACTAGCAACACAGTAAGAACAGTTTTGTATTCCAGTGTATTAAGTCACGATTAAACCATAGTGGTAGTTTAAACATTTTCTGCCAGATTGGTAACCATGCTCGACCGACCTGCACAGGCCAGGCAGCGCCGTCGCCCAGCGCGCAGATGGTGTGGCCTTCGATCTGCTTGCTGAGTTCCCAGAGCATGTCAATCTCCTCAGGGCGAGCATTTCCGTCGACGAAGCGGTACATCATCTTATTCATCCAGTTGATGCCCTCACGGCATGGCGTGCACTGGCCGCACGACTCGTGCTTGTAGAACATGATCAATCGCGCAATCGCCTGGAGAAACCACAGAAGGATATAACACTCGTCTAACCTCGAGTTTAAGACACAGGGTGATAGAAAAGTCACTGCCTGTTTTAAAATAAATTACATACATAACTGTCAGTAATGTAATTCTAATGCTATACCATTACAGTTTGTCCACAAAATTAACTTCACAAAATTCATGTATATTTCCCGCTTTTCCCGTCAATTATACCGCTATTTTGTGAAGTCAAATATACTTCAAAAAGTTTATAACAATTCATAATACTACTAATGTTCAATTAATTGAGGCCCGGAGAACGTCACAAAGGTAAGGAACAAGCGTACCCGATCGGCAGACACAAACATCTCCGTTCGGCGGACATCGTGTTAGACCGGCGGATGCGATCACCTAGGTCGGCGGACATTATTGATGAAGAATGGCGGATTCCATCAACACAGTAAGTAGACCTGATGACCATTAAGTGTCAAGACCAGCCGATAGGGGCGTCTTTCTTTAGGCGGATACGAATGTTTTCGATCAATGGGAATGAGCGTCTCCGTTCAGCGGACACATCCATCTCCGGTTGGCAGACTCGGAGTGTTTTCGATTGGCGGACATTAGCGTCTTTTAATTTAGTTTATAATAAAAAATCACACATTTTTTTTTAATTCCTGTATAATTCCCGCATTTTTTACACAGATAAAAATTCCCGTATAATTCCCGCTTTTCCCTCAATTCCCGTTGCGTGGACACTCTGCATTACATAAAAACCCATACATGATGAATTAAATTCCAAGCTTGGCTTGATTTCACTTTTCAAAATAAGTTAACACGAAAATTACCTAAATAATTTCATCCTGCAGGATGCCACACCATGTGGTTTTTCTAAGCACTTAGTTGTAAATAGAGGTCTGCGGGTAGTGATTTTTCAAGTCGGGTCGGTTTCGAGTCGGGTAGTAGATTAACATCAATTTTCGGGTCGGGTCGGGTTTGAACATTATAAGTTAAAGAAAAATTCGGGTCGGGTTTGGGTGTGTGAGTTAAAAAAATCTCGGGTCGGGTTCGGGTAGCCTATGTATGTTAAAAAAAACTCGGGTCGGGCTCGTGTATTCTAAGTTGAATAACACTTCGGGTCGGCTTCGCTATTATTTGTAAAAGAAATGTCTAGGCCTAAGTTATTTAATTTTAAAATAATTGTTGATGTGCCTACTAAGCTTAAGTATAGTATTAAAAATACCGTACAAGGCAAAAACCTTCCACCTACTAAGTTAGGCCTAGGCCTAACAAAAGTTAAAAAAACTATGTTTTATTTTATTCTAGTGTAAAAAGTTAAAAAATTCTCCTGAGCCAATAACCTATCAATCTAAGGGTTCCTTTAGTCCTAAGTTACTTTACCCAATGTTAACTTTTTCAACAAACATGACAAATATACAAACTATATTGTACACTGTTGTAACTAAACAAAAACCACTTTTATTGTCAAAATACCCTAGATGCGAATTTTCATACCATAGCCTATTTTTCTGTAGGCCTAATACACAGTTATTTTATTATGGAAAGATTATGTGATTATACTCAAACTTGGCCTTTCAATCAATATTGCCATATTCTATTTTCAAAACAGACTTAAAATAATTGCATTTCATTTCTGTTGGATTACTTTCGGCAAATTTGTTTCTTTGCTTGAGTGATTCCAAATAGCAGATGAATGCCCATCCACATTTTACACTTCCCAAATCTTTGGTTTCACTAGTAGGACTGTTAGTAGGTACACTGACATTAGCATTCTCTCAATTCCGTGGCTTTTTAATATTTATTTTTCATATCAGGAAAAATCCAACATCACTTAAGTAACACAAATGTGAATTGAATAAACAAGAACGAGAGGAATACCATCTATCAAATCATCAATGCAGACGACGATTCGCGCCATACCGATACCATACGACAAACATGGAGTACTGTAACTATAAAATTACATAGAGAATGAAGAAATCTCTCTATGAATTATCCAACCATTGACTATGGATATCCAACTGTTACATCATCCAAGAAATTGTTTTCATTGGTTATCAAGAAATCTTAAATGTTTTGACAATTTGCAAGATGGAATGAGAAATAAATCTGCAATAAAACCAATTATACCGAATAGTCATATATTGATTATATTTCGTAAAAATATATACACTGATGAATTTTGTATTGTAAAAATAATGCAAACACTAATCTGTAGAGATTATTTACTTTTGAAAACATTTTGCTCTTGCTATTTATCGGTTATCGTGTAAATAGTACCAATGCCACTTGCTACCTTGATTTCGGTTTGTACAGTTGGTGACGGTATTGGCTACGACACAGTCTGTCTCTCTGGCCTAAGAGTGTGAGTCAGTCACGAAAATGAGCAGTTCCTTTAGGTTAGAGTGAGAAAAGTATGCTAGCGCTACTGGTGTCTAGGCTTGCAACAAATGATTTAATGCTGTTTTAACTATTTTTTGGGCATAAAATAGTACTGTACTAAAGAATACAAATGTTCCTACGTCAAATACAATCTTTCATGATCAAAATGTTATTTGTTTTAAATGGAACATGAAATTTGGCGCACCAAATTATCAACAAAACAAAATTGCTTACGTTTCTAGACACCAGAGACCGCTAGCTTCTTTCAGAAGCCACATTTTCATGTGTGAGTGTCGCGACTAGTAAGCTAAGGTATTTCCAGTTCATCCACATCCACCTCAGAAATGACTGTCAGTTATGACCACTAGTCTAAAATAGTGTGTGGAACGACGACGCCCATTTATTCCGCTAACGTAATTAAAAAATTTTGGCTGTAAAATAGTTTTAAAAACCCGGGTTTGTTTTTAATGTCCTGTCGGGTACCTACAACCCGATTTAATTTGGGCATTAGGTACCCGCCCGACCCGGCTTAAAATAAAAGCCCGCCCGAATAAAGCCCGTGACATGTCAAACCCGCCCGACCACTCGGGTTCACACTAATACCCGGAGTTACCGGAATTTTCGGGTACCCGCAGACCTCTATTGTAAACTAATTACCTGGCGTTTCACATCAATTTATAATAGCTTTTGAAGATGTCACTAAAATTAGCCGCACACCAAAAGGGATGCAACATAACATATTATGACTTTACGAGCAATCGTAGTCACATACTGTCTTCAAATTGAATGCCCTCACACTGTCGTGTCTACTGTAGTGTGCCAGCCTATGACATGCAATTGTATAAAAAATACTGGATTTTATGTTGAAAGTTAATTTGTGTTTGGTTTCATACATAATAGTACAACACTTTAATTATATTGAATGCATAAATATTGTTGTTACAGAGTTAGTGTTGCATTAAAGTAATATTTAAAACAGTCAGTGACTTTTCAACCTTTTCTTACTTGTAGGTAAAGTAGAGTATATACGAGTGGGGAAATTCCTACTATAATTGAGCAGGAAACAAAGTTGGTGAAAGCGGCTGCTTAATCTGAAAATTGGGAAAAATTAGTTTTTACTAGAGACTTACTGGTAAGAGGCTTATACCTCCTATGATGGTTGGTGTAGTAACTTGATTGTATATTCTGTAAGTTTTCTTTTTAAATGAAATAATATAGAAAATAATGGTTAAAAAATAATGTAGGAAATCATCAATAATGAAACATGTGTTTTTTAAGTGTTTGGCAACGAATGGACGTTTTCAAGTATATGTCATCACCATTAAGCCGGTTGTTTGGGTTTGGTACCAAAACCCTTAAAATATCCGACCGTGTAGTACCGAGTGTGTTGGATTGTACCTTGATGACGTCGGTCTGTTTGTTCATGACGATGACGGCTGCTGTGCCCAAACTGGTCTGAGCCGCCACCAAGCCATCAAAGTCCATCATCACATCCTCGCAGACACTGCAAAAAAGTGTCATTGTCATGGGATGTCGCTGTTAAAAATACACTTTAAAATAGATCAATCGCTAAAGTGTTTTTCAATTTTAGACGATGGAATAGTGGAAAATACCATCGAAACATACAAATAAAGTTTGACAACAACGATCGAACTAAGGAAAAGTGGCCAAAATAATTATGTTACTGCAAGTTCAGTGTAAAGTTAGCAATCTGGGCCTTATAGGGAAAAAGAACAAATTAGTACTTTTTAAAAAATGTGTGGGGTATATGGGGATTTACAGAATAGAGTATGCATTAACCTCGGGAGTTAACAATTTAATATAAAATGTAATAAGGCACAACCGGTGGTAAAAACTTAAAGGTAAACATAAACATTTGCAATTTAGTTGTTTTATCATTGATGGTAGGCCAGTCATACCAACTAAAAACAATAATGGCCCTAGTTTATCAATCTCTGGGGGACCCCATATTTGGAAATATTTGTTTATGAAGAACTTGTAGTAATTAATGGATCAAAACTGTTTACATGCTCAATCACGACGTAGTGTTTTCTGCCAATGAGGTACGACAGACATGATGGGGATATAACAGTTTAGATCATCCCCCTACTGACCTCTTGGGTATGAGCGGAGTAGACGAGCCGCCGGGTATGACTGCAAGCAGGTTGTCCCAGCCGCCAGTGACGCCGCCCGCATGCCGCTCGATCAGCTCCTTCAACGGGATGGACATCTCCTCCTCGACGGTGCACGGCTTGTTGACGTGGCCCGAGATGTTGAACAGTTTGGTGCCTGAGTTGCGCGGCCGCCCGAGCCCCGCGAACCACGCGCCGCCTCGTCGGCAAATGGCCTGCGACACATAGCACAATGAATGCCTGGAACTGCTGGACATTGTGATTACACTAGACCCATCACAAGCCGGATAACCTAAAGGGCCAGTTAAAACAAGAAATAATGTAAACATATAAAATACAATGCAATATAACTTATTATTGAGACTTTATGAATAAATAAATAAATGCTCCCGTACGGTAAGTCTACACTCGACACAAGGTAGAATGAAGCTGACATTGGTGATCATGCAACAATATGTGGTAGGCAAAATTTTCGGTTTCCCGTGCAATCTATAAATAAACTTTGAACGGATGCGTTTATACAGGGTGTCTACTGATATCTGATTTTAGAATTCCAGTATATTTCCAGTATTTCCAGTAATTTTTCAAAAAATTCCAGTATCACTCACAACTATTTACTCTGAATATGGTGTAACAATAACAACATTTTATACATATAAAAAAATGTAAAATAGATTTTTGTATTATATTATAGATATTTGACACTAGTCAAAATTCTACCAAAAATTCACCTGATTTTGACTCAAATTTATGTAATAAATTACCACAAGATTAACATTGGAACTTTGAAAGCCTGTGGGGCGTAACCCTGGAGGCTGAATTATTATGGCATTTTGTTCATAAACTGGATGAACCTCTTCTAACAATTCAATTCAAATTTGAATTCGAATAACAGTACGCCCGTATTTCTCTTACGATCACGCAAGCTGAGAAAATAAAAGGAAAAAAATAAACATGCTTGCCTATTAATATACAGTGTGATTGAAAAGTCCCGGAACGGTGTAATACATTTTTTACCATTATAGATGAAGTAATGAAACTTTTTATACCAATAATAGCCATAAATATCTACTCTTTTAAGCTATTATCACTTTTTTATCCCTTAAGAGGGATGGCCCACGAGGAGTCAGTCAAAATTCTTAAATAGCAGCATAGGTCAAATTTGGTATCAAATTAAAGGTCTCACTTAGCAAAGTACAATGCCGCAAACCAGACTTCAAACGGATGACCGAGACCGAAATGGCAGGCATACAAAGTTTCCATTAAAATCATATGGGTAAAACTTAAAAATGCAATAACTTTCTTAATACTCAACCTTTTGACGTCGGGTTTGTGGCTTATTACTCCAAATGCAAAGGCGTTTAAAATGGTGTATGATGTGACATGGGCCAAAGAAGTTTTAATTTACACTCCCTTTAAGGGATGTCCCTCCTGGAAGTCTTACAGAAATATGCTTTGGCCCTTGTCACATAATACATAGTTTTAAACGTCTTTGCATTTGTAGTAATAAGCTATAAACCCGACGTCAAAAGGTTGAGTATTAAGAAAGTTATTGCATTTTTAAGTTTTACCCATATGATTTTAATGGAAACTTTGTATGCCTGCCATTTTGGTCTCGGTCATCCGTTTAAAGTCTGGTTTGCGGCATTGTACTCTGCTAAGTGAGACCTTTAATTTGATACCAAATTTGACCTATGCTGCTATTTAAGAATTTTGACTGACTCCTCGTGGGCCATCCTACTTAAGGAATAAAAAAGTTATAATAGCTTAAAGGAGTAGATATTTATGGCTATTATTGGTATACCAAGTTTCATTACTTCATCTATAATAGTAAAAAATATATTTCACCGTTCCGGGACTTTTCAATCACACTGTATAGATACTTATAATTGTGATTAATAAGTACTTTCCAATAATAACACTTTTTAATATTAATTTTTCATTAGGCCATTTAAACTCCACTTAAACCTCCACACCGCCCAATTTATTTTGTATTTTTAAAATACAAAAAAATAACAAACAAGTCCAGTTAACTGCATAATATTAATGAATTAAATAATGCTAATAAAAGTAAAATAAATACCTCACATCATGAATCAAATTTAATAAAAGAAAACTAAATTTTTTGAACAAAATCCAACATTTTCTAAGCTCAATCTTGACACAAATGTTTAGATTTCTTAATTGCTAAATTAATTATTTGAACAGAACTTCAAATTTTCTGATTTCAGTTTCGAAACGTACTTGAACAACAGTAATGACATGTAAAACATTTTTACATCGGAATATATCTAGATCAAATTACAAAATCTATATTTTATGCATTTTAAAAACAACAATTTCCAGATGTTAATAAAATTCAATTATTCCAGTATCCATTTTGAAATTCCAGTATTTCCAGTATTGAAATAAAATTCCAGTATAATTCCAGTATTTCCAGTAATTCCAGTATCAGTAGACACCCTGTTATATGTCAATAAAGCGATAAGATAGGAACGAAAGTCTCTCGATTCCAAGAAAAGGCCAGTTAGGGCGGTTAAATCCAGCTCTTTTTGATACAGGGCCGGTTAAGAGAGGGTCTACTTTAATTTGTAGCCAATATCTTATAGCTTTGAATGTGCTAGTAATGTCTCTTTCTTTATACAGTACACTCTCGTTCATCGGACTTGGCAACATCGGTACTCCACTTCATCGGAACTGAAAATCTGGATATTATTAATTTTTTTCTTACAAAATAAATCATTTTTCCGTTTTAGCATCTTCCATTCGTTCTATCCGCACAACAGTGAACTATCACATTTTGCATCAAAAGTCATCAGGCGTTTTCCACAATCTGTACCCAACGATGTGATTTACGAGGCCGTGGAGTATTCGCACAAAAATAGAAAGAGGAAGGGGGCAGGAAGTGAACAACCGCGTCGACCGCTTCCCAAACTGTCATTCAGTCTGTCTTGCGTCACGACCGCACCTGTGTTACGTGGAAGTCAGTTGACTGCTGGAATATGAATATGGAATATGAGAATAAAGATTTTGGGTCTTTATTTCCTGCGTTGTTTTTATTCCTATAGGTTCATTGTTACCATGTTCAAAGTTTGAGTGCCTTATTTTCATAAAATCTCTTGTGTTATCTTCAAAACAATAATGAATACAATCACGATAGGTCACCGTACGGGCGGAAATGATGACTCACGACGGACTCCGCTTTATCGAAATTTTTTGACATCCGAACCGGCTGTCCGCCACATTAGTTCCGATGAACGAGAGTGTACTGTGTAACCTCATACTTAATTATCAAAAGAAAATAATCTGGTAAAAAACAATTTAATATAGAACACACATAACTTATTTTCTTTCAAATGTAGCCTATACAGACTAAAAAACAGTAGTTTGCAAGATTTAAACTTGGATTTACGAAAAGTTAAAAACAATTAGACTTAAACCTGAACACATATTGACCCTTTCACTCAGTATTAACCTATTTCAGTATTTTCGCCTATTCTAAGCTAAAGTGCACAGTATAGAAGAGAATAGTTTATTTGCCAGGCAATATTTTACAATTCTATTGGTAATACATACATTGGCACCTTTAAAGTGGCACTATTACAAGTCAAAGTCGTGTTCTTCAAAGGTCTGTTTTAGGCCCACTTTTCTTTTTAATTTTAATCTACCTTCTTTATTTGCTGATGATACGTGAAAGTAATGAGTCTTCACAACCATCTACATGTCTCACAGATGTAGCACAGAAATTGAATAGTTGGTTTGAAATTCAAACTTTTCAGCACAAAATTTAATAAAGAAAACGATTTTTCCAATGTTGGTTCAGTCACAAAAATTCATGAGTGTAGGCCTATATGTAAATGAAAATATAACCTGGAATGTTTATTTGGAGTCTTATAAAAAAAAAAAAAAAAAAAAAAAAAAAAATTGTGAGGGACAGGATAAGCAGGTTTACTTTAGAAAGTGCAGGCATCCTTTTATAGCACACATAATAGACACACAACTAAAAAAAAAACTTGAATATTTCTAGGCCACTGGCCTCTTTGTCAACATGAAGATGAATGGCCCATTAGGGGAAGGAAGAGAAAGTCTTTCTTTGTGTAAGCTTTCTGCAAGTCTTCTGTAAAGTTTTCTGTAAGCTTTGTGTAAGTGTTTCTTTGAGTGTAGGATAAGCCTGCTTATCCTGTCCCTCACAATAATCCAACTACCAAGGCATTTAGCCCTATCCAATAAAAATTTGGATTTATGTCTTTTGTATTCCTCCACTTAGAGACTGTGTCCCAATGGAGACTGTGAAAGTAGTCTATAATGCCCATGAATCTGTTATGAGATAAGGCTTGTTTCTTTGGTGACAAGCTTCCGGCCTTTGGCTTTGGGACTCTTTGTCAACCTGAAGCATATCATCCGTAGACTTACAGGAGCAACTGCGACTGTCTCGACGTTGCTAACTGTGGTGGGACAACCGAACACGCCCACGTCGGCGGGGAATGGCGGCTTCAGGCGGGGCTTGCCCTGCTTGCCCTCGATGGACTCGATGAGTGCCGTCTCCTCTCCGCAGATGTATGCGCCAGCGCCGCGGTGCATGAACACGTCAAAGTCGTAGCCCGAGCCGCAGGCATTCTTGCCAATCAGGCCCGCCTGGTATGCCTGTTAACAGAGCGACAAATGTTATTCACTACTTTTGAAAATTGTATTTTACCTGTGATAAATGAGATTTAAAAACAACAACTGTATGATGGATTTTGTCGACTATGATCATTCTTTGTGACCAGCAGTTACTTTTGGCACTGCTTTTCATTAGAAAATAATGTAAAACCAAATTAAAACTCAACCATTAGCACGAGCTACTTTACAATGAGATAGATATAAATTGTTTTTTATTGAAACTACAATAGTATACATGCAATAGAATCAAGATTATTCAATTAATATGAGTGAACTAAACAAGACATTATTAACCAAGACTTGTGGGCAAATCAGTCTGACTATCTCTTACAGAACATAAACAATTCATCCCATAGTAACATCTTACATATGTACCGGTATATTTTAAAGTGTCTTATAAAAAAATGTGTATACAATTTGAAACTAAGGGTCTAAAAGTAGCTTTCACGTACGTACCGGTATATTTGAAATAATCGTATTTATTTGATAAAAATTTTCTAATATAGAATTTGAAACTCACAGTCTAAATGTAGCTCCAAGGCTTGGAAGATGAAAAGATTGATAATTCTTATTTGTTCAATCTGCTTCACATTGCCGGTATGCACAGTATTTGAATTACCTGAGCTGATCTATCAAACAATTTTATAGTAGGTTAGTTGCACCTCAAGAGGTTTTGCCTCCTTTCTGATCATTTGGGGTGTCATTTGATCGGTATCCAACACTTCAAACTCACACTTTTTTGACTATTTATTTATTTATTACAAACAATAAGGTACAATATTCTTTATTGCTAATTCATAAAGAATTACCATGTAGTGTTATAATTAATTGTTACAGTTCAGAGCTGTTGTAAAATTCCTTCAGAGTAGAATGGTCGTTGAGTCAGTCACTTTTTAAACTCTTGATGCAGTTTGTTGCCCGTCAGGTTCTTCATGTGATCCGAAGGTGGTTCTTAATTTTTGCAGCCATCGTAGGATGGTTTTTTTCCGTCTCGATGTCCTATGTGCTGGCAAGGCAAACTTGAAGCCATGATGGGCACTGAGTTGTCTTTGTTTCTTGGTAATTGTTTATCAACAACCAAAATGTCTTCCCAAATGTATAAAATTCCCATGTTCCAGAAAGCTATTCTGCAAGATTGTGTTATTCCTAATGTCTGTTTGTTTTGTTTGCATTTGTTTGTGTTCATGTGTCATAAACTCCTCAAAAACAAAGTCATAAGATGGGCTTAATTTTAATAGGCTAGTTTCAAATAGACAAGGCTGATGATGAATTGAGAAAATTTAAAACTTGTACAGCAAAAGATGCACCATTTTGACTCCTCAATACCGGTACATTGTAAGATAACTACTTTTAAATATGCTTTAGGGAATAAGACTGTAACAAAATAATTTGAAGGCAGAAATACAAATACACAGAATCAGACATAAAAAAATAAACTATACCACGTGTGGTGATATCGTCAGGTGATGAGTCATGACTTGAGTCTTACATTGAAAGAAAAAGACAGCAAATCTCAGGTAATTCAAACCTTTTTCTTGCTAATATTGACCTAGAGTCTTCTCCAAAACGAAACAAGTAGGTTACAATATCTTTAAGTTTATATTAAAAAACAGTTCTTTTCCACGGATGGTGATATATTTGGCATTAGAACGCAGCTAACCTCACTGATGGCGACTTGCATGTTAGACGCCTCATTGTAGAACTCTCCGCGGATGTAGATGTACGCGGCGCGCGCGCCCATGGCCCGGCCAGCGATCAGACACCCCTCCACCAGCTTGTGTGGGTCGTGTCGCATGATCTCTCGGTCCTTGCAGGTCCCCGGCTCTCCCTCATCGGCATTCACCACCAGGTATTTCGGCCTGATTCACCAATTGAGATTAACAGACAATAACAGTTTTAAGTACTGATTTCACCAGCCTGCCAGCCTCCATAATTTTTTTTTTAAGCTTCCATAATTGAATTGTAAAATGTTCCAATCATCACTGATGTAATACGAATAAAATTATTCAAAACAGTCAAGTAGGCCTATTATAAATAGCCCATTTCATAAAATGATTTTGCAGTGAGAAATACTAAACGTCAATCTTTGGATCGCTTCTTGGATTTTAACCCTCCGCCGGTCGCACCTAATCCATAGTGTTACCCCACCAGAGCCAATCTCGGCCACTGTACTGCTTCCCCCCTCTCCCCCCCCCCCCACACACACACACCTCAGTATCGCTGTTAGCGTCACCCAGTGTACACGTGCCTTGTTTGGCACTGTTGTATTTGATAGATACAGTGCGACCAATCCCTTATTTATTTGGTGATGTATCTCGCAGAAACAGTGCGACCGATTTTCTTGTTTTTTTAGTTCGACTTAATATTCTTTTTATAGTAAAAGTGTCTAGAAGACGCGTTAATTTTGACTTAAATCGAGAAAGAGATGTTGAACAATTAATCTTCCTGTTGTTTGAAGACTTCAGCGAAAATTACAACAAATAATTTTGTTTAATATGTACATGAGTTTACCGAAAAATTTATATTTATTATTTTATTCTATTATATCATGCAAATATTAGGTATTTAGATGAGATTTAGACAAGGATAAAACTGTTTTTAATTGGCAAATCAAACATTGTTTTCAAAAGTGTGACGGAAATGGTCTCACTGTATCTAATAGCTACATGAACAACGTTTTATTATTATTGGTACCATCAAACAAATATTTAGATGATGTTAAATATGTATGAAATAAATAAGCTAATAGTTGTTTTTATATAAAGTAATATTACAATCAAGTAAAAAGTATATGTCTAAGGTACTCATAAAAATTGTATACAAAATGTATCTCAGAGATACAGTGGGACCGGTCACGTTAAAAAATATGTGCGACCGACAGAACATACTTAAACATACTTGCCACGTAAAAGACAACAACAGTTTGAGATGGTCAATAACATTGTTATAGTTCTACATAGAATCAGAAAATTATGAAACCAGTGGGTACTTTAAAAAGATTCTAGCCTGTTAGACGATTGGCAACAAAATTCGAAGAATATTTTAAGGGAAAAACTGCACCACAGTAATTACATAAATAACAACTTAGTTGTCAAGCGGCATTCAAGGATTTCTACAGGAAGGCCTTATATTAGTGACAATGTTATTTTTAAGTTTTAAGCTTAGTTTTATTGCTTTTTGACTGAAGGCTGTCTACTTTACAAATGAGAAACATAAATTTAATGCACAGTAAAGAATATGACTGTGACTTGAATCTAAAAGTCTGATTGTGGTGTTGGCCTACCTTAGTTAGACCTAAAATAGGTCTAGCTAATTTGATTGTTGTAACATCTGCACTGGGAACCATTGCAGAGTACAAAGATTCGTCAGTAACGTTTTTCCTAAATTTCTTATTCCACTATTTTTTTAAAATCCCATATGAGTTACCCACCTGCCATCCGAGGGTTTATTCATGAAACTCCACTTCATCCCCGTGGGAAATCCAGCGCCTCCTCGACCCCTCAAACCGGATGTTTTCACTTCATCTGTGAATTTTTAAATTGTAATTGAAAGAAAAGTATGAAACTATTAAAACTACAAAGATTTTTTTATCATGCCACATCTCAATTGTAAATTTCATGACTACAATTCATATCAATAAATGGAAGTCCAGGTCTTTGGATAGACCTTCCCTATAACCTTTCCGTTTGGTCACAGTACTTGTGGGATTAATATAATTATCATGACCCGTCAACTTGGCCAACCGGTGTCAACAAATGAGTTACCCTCTGGTGCTGTCCCACTGTATAGCACATCTTTTTTATTATAAATTTTCATGTTGAATTATTGAGTTTATTTATTGAATTCTATAAAGAAATCTACATAAATGAGTCTAAACACAATACACTACTTTAAAAACATATGACAAATAACACACCCGGTTGGGTTTTTAATCCCAGTTTGTGGAGGATTTTAATAATTTTCAGGCTAATTTTCTTTAGAATATCAAGTCTTGAAGTCTTCAAGAAGTTCAGTAATTTCAGTAACGTTCATTAAAGTTCAGAAATTCAGAAAGTTGAGCTCCGAGAAGTCATAATCATAATTTTATTCCTCTTACAAAGTTATACAATGAATCAGAATTTACAAAAAGGATTTAAAATTTTTTTGCACAATTTACAATTTCACATTTTTTTTAATAATTACATTTTCATTTATTTCTAATCCAATTGGCAGGCCTATAGAGGGCAAACATAAAGACAAGGCTGATATGCTATATGTCTTTCCACATACGAAATATCTTGGAATTTTATTAAATTTTATATATCAAACTTACTGATGATATAATCTGGTCCTTTCAGTATTATCTCCTTTGTCTTGTACCAGTCCCCTCGCTTCAACGCTCCCTTCAACCTCCAGTCATGGCGGCCGTATAAGTTGGTGAAGATTCGGTCCTCATCGGCCAATGGGCCAAACTTTGTCTGAAAATAACATGCATTTGAATATTTCGCTTAAGTAATGCTATGTTTTTAAGAGACAGAAGACAAGAAATAAATACCCCCGTCGCAGCACACCTGCATACTCACTACTCAGCAAATTTCCAAAGGAATTTTATACTTTGTATTTGCCCAATAAACACCTCAGGAATGAGAATGTAGGTTTACTGCAATGGGATGTTGTTAAAATAAAAATAAAATTATTTCGACCATATGAAGAACCATCAATATCTGTCCATAAATAAAGGAGTTTGCCTATTCTCCATATGATTAACATGGGAAAAGAGTATGCAGGTTTGCTGCCAAGATAATTTAAAAAAAAGATTTTTTACAATAAATGGATGGATCTCAACCACATGAACCTTAATACAAAGTTTTATAAAAAATATTGGTTAGTAAGTGAAATACCTATTAACACATCCTTATCCTCCTTAAGATTAACGTTGGAGCACCAAAATGCAATGTACTGTCTTTGGAATTTGTAATATCTCGGTAACGAACGGAGATAGAGCAAAGCTTCTACATACAAAAATGTGTTTTTTAAGCAAATTCCAGTAACAAAAAAAATTTTACATATGAAAAATGCAAAAAAAACTTTTTTGGGAGTACAAAACCTTCCAAAATTACCACTTACGATATCTGGTTTATGAACTCATCCAAATAAAGATAGAATTACCAATCACTACTAAATTTGGTCTCGACTGGACTGTTTATACGAGAGTTTACGGACACATACTTATGTATATGTACACATATGTAATATAAATTTTAATGACTCATTTTTTCTCTGGGCACCTCAAAACGAACAAGTTTCATGGTCCCAGGCTTAGTTATTACCACGAGACCTACGGTAATAACTTTCTCTCTATGGGAAATTCGCTAAAAACAATACAGTAAATGTACATTTAGTCATAAAGGTTGTAGCCTATACAATATCAGGGTGTCTACTGCCAAGTAGATAAAAAAATCAGTGACTTTTCGGTGACTTTTGGGGGTGAAAAATGTTAAAAATCAGTGACTTTTTCGTGGTCTATTTAGAAAATTTTGGGCTGAAATTGCTCAAGTCGCAAAAATTTTCTCACAATCGCATTATTTTTTTCAATTCATACAAAAAATCAGTGACTTTTTTGCATTTAAGGAAAAATAAGTGACTTTTTGGTGACTTCCGTGACCACTAACTAAAATAAGTGACTTTCGGTGACTTTTGGTGATGTCAGTGACCAGTAGACACCCTGAATATACCCTGTTCAAAATTACAATGCCATCAAAAGACAGTTTCCTTTCCCATCACATGGAAATTGACTCCTAATTGTTTTGAATTCCACACCATTTTTCTTCATAATCAGCTGTCATTTCACCTTTGAAGTTTAGAGTCTCAAACTGATACGTGTCAATGTTCCTAACTGCCTTTGCAAGTTCTTTTGTTTACATGTCAACAAAAGCAAATTTGTTTACAAAAAAGCAAAACAATAGAGTGACAAGAGAAATTAAACAGATTTAATAAAATCAGTGATTCTTATTGGTTAAATGTTTGGCAGCGGAAGGATCAAGACAAATTGGAGGAATATAAATCTGCAATTAGACCGCACATTATATTTTATATTTGTTGTTGAGGCTCAGGACCACTGAATTTCAGAGATAAATATAAGGTTAAATTACCTTAATTCCGTCATGGGTCGAAATTGGTATCCTTTATGGCTACCACATGGTTTCGGGACTTCAAAGTTCCATCAACGGGCCTACAAGAACGTTTTCTTGAGGTAGAAGTCGTCAAGACGACTTCTACATGGAAGAAAACGTTCTTGTAGGCCCGTTGATGGAACTTTGAAGTCCCAATACCATGTGGTAGCACAAAGGATACCAATTTCGACCCATGACGGAATTGAGGTAATTTAACCTTATATTTATCTCTGATTATATTTTAAGTTTATTCATATTTGCCACCTGGATTGATGAAAGACTTGATAATAGTATGTTACAATTACCTTTCCGTTCACTTTTCAATTCATGTGATTTGTCTAGATGACTAGTTTCGGGACTGGTATCCCATTGTAAATATGTCGTCAAGAGTTAAAAGTTTAAAACACTGGCACTTTTCGTCAGTTTTAAAAAGTACATAACACTTAACACACAACTCGGACAAGACAAACAGATAACTGCGGTTAGTTTTATTAGCTTGGTTTTTTATTTTTCTGTTTGTTAATAATGGTACCTATCGATTATGCTACTAGGGTAGGTAATCATTATTGATGGCAATTTATACTTTAAAATGTTTCGTTATTATAATCTACTTGTGACATTGGAACTCGTTATAATCTGTTGGCATAACTATTGTAAGCAGTCTATGGAACTTGATGTTAGATTGTCTGCACAGTGGCCATGTAAGTAAACATACTTGGGAGTTAAGAGCACGTAACATGTTGTGTTGGCCGACTATTCATCATGCTAAAGAAAGTAAGATTAACAACTGTGTTGTTTGCGCTAAGTACAAACCTATGAACACTAAAGAGCCTTTGTTGTTTCATGATTCTCCAAATCTGCCTTGGAATAAAGTATCTTGTGACATTTTTCAATTGAATAATCAGTATTTCCTTGTTTTGATAGATTATTATTTTAAATAGCAGGTTTCCCTTTTAAATATAAAGTGTCAAACTGTAATTGATAAATGTAAATCCATTTTTGCCAGACATGGTATACCTATCACTTTGGTTGTTGATTCAGGTAAGTTTTAGTCAATTTAATGCTAAAGAATTCCAGTGTTTTTCTGAGATGCATGACTTTAAGTTAATAACAGTTAGGCCAAAGCACTCTCAATCAAATGGACAAGCTGAGACTGGAGTTAAAAAAGCTAAGAACATCCTCAAAAAATCTTTTGAATCTAAATCTGAAGTATATCTTGCACTATGAGTTACCGTAGTACAAGTAAATCTTATCCCTTCACCAGCTGAACTTATGTTTAGTAGAAAACTTAATGGCCTATTACCTATTTCTGAAAACCAAAAGTAATGGAGCCTAATAGTGTAACTTTAAACAAGAGAAAGCAAGGTATTAAGAGGTATTGTGAGAAAAAGGGCAAAGTGTTACCTTCTTTGAATGTAGGAGATAGATGTATTTTAAGAAAACAGCTGACTTATCTTCGACAACGGGAAAAATTATTGCAAAAAATTATATTCCTAGATCTTATGTTTCGTCAGATGAGAAAAATTCAGTTTGTGCGAATTAGAAAAACGATTCAATTAGATCTGTCTACAAGTGTATTAATTAATCTTCCAGGTCTCCAAGATACAGTTTCCGTCCAAGATACCGTCAGTTCCCCCACGCCAAACCTAGACTCTAATAACACTTTATCCAAAAGTAAAAAAATTAGCACCCTTTCAGTTTTTCATCAAAATATTCAACATTTAGATTCTCGAAAAGAATCTCTAGAAATAGTTTTGGAAGAATTAAAACCAGATATTATTGTTCTTACAGAACATAAGATGAATCAAAATGAAATTAAAAGATTAAATTTAAATAACTATTTGGTTACATCAACATACAGTCGTACAACTACTTCAGGAGGTGGCGTGGTTATTCTGTCGGGTAGGAGTTTAAATTCAAAAGCTCTAACATTGAAAAAAGTAAATGAACTAACTGAGAATAAGCTTTTCGAGTGCTGTTTAGCAAAATACAGAATTAATAAGTGGTCCTTTGTGCTTGTAGGTATTTATAAGAAACCTAAATTACAAGATCTAGAATTTTTAATTAGATTAGACAAATTAATTGAAATTTTGATGACCTTAAAAGATGTTTCTAACTTTGTAACTGCTGGTGACTTTAATTTAAATGTTTTAGATTGTAAAAATGAAATTCAAATCTTTAAAAATGTTCTTAAGAGTTATAATTTTGATTATCTAGTAGATTTTCCGACTAGAGTCACCTTAACAATTTCTACAGCTATTGATAATATTTTGACAAACATAGACAAATCTTTGACAAGCATTTCTGGAATCGTAACTGCTCTTTCTGACCATGCTGGTCAAATCTTAGAACTAAGGTTACCAGCCGGTAATAAATTGGGAAAAAATTATGAATATATTGAATGTAGGGATTTCTCAGAAGAAAACATGAGAATTTTTAAAAACTGTTTAGCATTGGAGAACTGGTTGACCATGTATTTTGCAAATGTAGAAAATAAGTTTGATGTATTTAACAGTATATTCCAGTACCACTTTAATTTATAATCTCCCATGTTTTCTTACACACATTCACTGAATTTTTAATTTTTTCATCATAAAAAGATTGCTTTGATTTTATTAATTTAGATTTAAATTCTTTGTGTCTTAATTTATAGTAATTTAACATTTCGGTATCACCTATGAGTTTAGCTTCTTTTAACAATTTAATAATATCCCTTTCTTCCATTTTTAATTCCTCACTAATCCAATGTAAGCTATTTTTATTTACATCCTTTTTTACTTTTTTCCTTGGAAAAACTAAATTAAAGTGAGGAATTAAAAATGGAAGAAAGGGATATTATTAAATTGTTAAAAGAAGCTAAACTCATAGGTGATACCGAAATGTTAAATTACTATAAATTAAGACACAAAGATTTTAAATCTAAATTAATAATATCAAAGCAATCTTTTTATGATGAAAAAATTAAAAATTCAGTGAATGTAAGAAAACATGGGAGATTATAAATCACGAGACAAAAGAAAACTCAAACAGTTCAAATTGTACTATTGATGTAATCAAAAGGGGCATCGATGTAGTCTCAGATCCCTTGAGCATCTCAAATTGTTTCAATGATTATTTTATTGGTGTAATAACAGAGATAATTCAAAATTCCCCAAACAACCCACAGTTTTTAAATAATTTGCATTTAGACCAAAAGAAAATTGTAAAACCCTTTAGATGTAAACCAGTAGATGAGTCAGAATTGGAAAAAATCATTTCATCCTTTAAAAATAAATTATCTAGTGGTCACGATGAGGTTCCTTTAAAGCTGATTAAGTATGTTGTTAAGCCCTTGTTGAAGCCTTTAATCCACTTAATAAACTGCTCTCTCATAACTGGAACTTTTCCTGATAGTCTCAAACTTTCAAAAGTAATACCTATTTTTAAGAAAGGAGAAAAGTCTGAAATCAGTAATTATCGGCCAGTATCACTGCTCCCCTCCATATCAAAAGTATATGAATGGGTAATGTACAATAGACTAATTGAGCATCTACTAGATAATAATCTGTTAGATGAACAACAACATGGTTTCCGGAAGGGCAAATCCACTTCGTCAGCTTTGTTAGATTTTACGGAAACTATAATAAATTCAATAGACAAGGGTGATAAGGTTGTTGGGATTTTCATGGATCTGTCAAAAGCTTTTGACAGCATCTCTCACAAAATACTTCTGAGAAAACTAAACATTTTGGGCTTACCGGACATTACTTTGAATTGGTTTAAGTCGTATCTCTCCAATAGATCTCAGTATGTTAAAATATCTTCAAAAAAGAATAGTCAAGTAATTAAAAATAAGTCTAAAGTATTAACAATCAAATATGGAGTTCCGCATGGGTCTATTCTTGGCCCACTTTTATTTCTCTGTTACGTCCAAGGAATGCCATCTGTTTTAAAACCCATTAATGAAACTAACAGTAGATTGATCTTGTATGCTGATGATGCGAATCTAATTATGACTGCAAAAGATCATCTAAATCTCAAACTCGCTTGTGAGGAACAAAAGGACTATTAAGGACTATTTTATAGGCAATAATATATTTTTAAACAGTCATAAGACCAATCAAATTCTATTCTCAACCAAGCAAAATAAAGATAATCAAGAGTTAAAAATTTTGATCGATGATGAGATGATCGATCAACTTATTAAAACTAAATTCTTAGGGCTTTATGTAGACAGCAATCTAAGTTGGGACTATCACGTAGAAAGTATGACAAATAAAATTTCTCAAGGCTTATACATTTTAAGACGAATGTCTTTTTTGTGTGGCATTGATGCATTAAAATCTATCTATTTTGCGCACATACACTCACACATATCCTATGGCTTAGCCATTTATGGGGGAACGTCTAAAAAAAATTTAGTTTCTGTTTTAAAACTCCAAAAAAAGCCTTAAGAATCATATTAAATTTGGAACACCAAATATCAGTTAAAGATAAGTTTTGTCAATTAGGTATATTAACAGTATATGACCAATACATTCTTGAATGTGTCATGTGCGTGAAAAATCAAATAAATAAAATAGAACTCAGAAGTAATGTCCATTCTTATAGCACTAGACGTAGGAATGACATTGACTTAAGTAAACACAATCTCAGCTTCTTTACAAAAAAGGGAACCTATATGGGTGCTAAATTTTTAACCCATTTCCCACTAAATTTAAAATCTATGATTAATGAAAAGGGGTTTAGAAATTTGGTTAAGGATTTTTTGTTAACAAAATGTAGTTATTCATTGGAAGAATTTTTCTCTTCAAGATAATATTTGAGATGCTCAAGTCACTCTAGATCTAATAAATTTTGATAAATTTTAATGATTCATTTATTTCTGTTTTAATTTCCAAAATGCATATTTTACATAAGAAGAATATTGTGATTTTTTTATTTACAGTATTTTATTTTTATTTTATACTGTTGGACAATTTGATTATATGATATTGTTATATGATATTGTTGACTCTATTCATGTATGTATTTACAGTTTTGAATAAAGATATTTGAATTGAATTGAATTTAATACAGTCAAAGTAAGCCTTAAACACCTGAGACAACTTCAAAGTTAGGAACTCAAGCAAGTCCTACTTATAGACAAGCTAGTACGGTAGTGAAACAACTTCTTCTGAGCCAATGTTACTTAATGAATGCCCTAAAGTTTCATCATCAGAGGAGAAAGCTGTGAAAAATTTGGTGGTTATGTAAGCCAAAAAGGCAGAGTAGTTAAAAATCCAAGAAGGCTTACATATGATTAGGTTAAGATTATTTTCAATACCAAGAAATCATTGTTGTAAGATGTTTTGTTTAAGAAAATGATTTAGTTTGGTTAGTAATTTTGAAGAAATAATTCCTGCTGTGATTAATATTTTTTAGGCTTCTCTTAAATATTAACAAGAGCCTATGACATACTTGTAAAAGTAAATATTTTTTTTGTAATTTGACTTTGAGAAATTCTATGTTATTTTTTGGAGGCAACCTTTTGTTGTCAAGTAAAATAAATTTTATTTTCGTTAAAAGGAAAGGGTTGTTGATATTGTAATAATTATTATTAAAATTTAATCTAGTTGGTACTCTATGTTCATACTGGCTAATGTATTTTAGAAGAACAAGCCAACTTCCTTCTTCTTGTAATGGCGATGCCAGAGACATGATGCTTTGTAAAGCATGTGAACCTTATTGCTATAATAAACTACTTTTTAACCAAAATGTATTAGTATTCATTAAAAAACTGTCTTTAACTACTTTTCAAAGCTCCCTTCTTAAGTAGGTTCTGGCTTCGGTTTGACTAAGCTTATGATTTACTGATCTATAATCATGACACCAAACATTTTTTTATAAGAATTTATTTTAGGCCTACATACAATTTGCATGCTTTCTATTTATTACCGTAACCAACCTTAGTTTGTGGTGGCGGAGCATCAGCAAAATGCCTTGCTTGAACTAGACTGGCTCCAACGCTGCCTATAAAAGAGTTGGCAAAATTAAATTAAATTAAAGTTCATTAAGAGTTCATTAAATTACAGACTAATGTAGCTAAATTAATTTTTAGAAAAATGTGCTTTGATTTGTAGGCCTATTAGCTACTACAACATAGTGCACATGGCTACATTAGTGGCCAGAGGTAAAGTTGGTTTTACAAGAGGTGAGACAGCCCGCCAGGATTTGTGCTACACATAGGCAGTTTAACAGATTGAATTTTAAATGAAAACCTTAGTAACGATTATACTTTATATAATTTTAATGATTAACCTACGCCAAGTTGCATAAGCCAACCTGCCCATGTGGAGGTCAAATCCTGGCGGACTGCCTCACGTCTCGTGCAACCAACTGCAGAAGTATGTTATGTTAGGCTAATTATAAAGCCCCCAGCACACAGGTACAAAAGTGGCGTCCTCTATTGCTAGCCAGTACTGGGTACTGGTGGCCACTAACTATCCGTGCCCACTGCACATGTGGACAATAGTGGCATCCTAGTAATGCCCGTCAAAGTGGCTGCTACTGCTAGTATCCAGACGAAAAGCCATCACTCAAGACAGTTGGGGCTTCCACTAGTGTCAGGAAGTGTCAGTATGGTTTTTCTGCGAGAAAAAAAGGAGGAAACGAAAAATGCTTGCCTATTAGGCCTAATACATACGTTTTTTAACCTAATTTTGTATTACCTTTCTGGTTAATTGATTGAACTAGGCCTAATAAGTTGCCTTTTTAAAGAGGTAACAATCTTTTCAGAAAAAAATGTTACTCTATTACAGTTATTCAAAATTTTTTAAATATAGCTTCAGGTAATTAGTAAGAATGGTAACATTTTTTGTATGAAATCAAAATTTATTAACTTAACTCAATATTTTTTTCTAACAAACTTACATTATTTTAGGAACAATCTTAATGTTTACAAATTCTTTTGGAAATTACCGGTACTGTTAGGCCTATTTGAGAATATTACGAATGTAAAACGAGGTTCCTTCTGCACGAGCTCTTAGCCATGGACATCGCTGAAAAACCCTTCATGTGGATGGCCTCCTACCTCAAAGATCGCCATATGATTGTCACAGCAAAAAACCTGGGTTGCGACAACATTCTCCAAACTGTTTAAACTTACTTTTGCCTCCCCTTATCAACATAAGTGTTCCTAAGGCTTGAACCTTGGGCTGCTGCTGTTCCTCCTCTAGATAAATGATCTGACTAGTTTATTGACAAGTGGAAAAGTGCGGCTTTTTTCCAATGACACCTGTCATCTTATCTGTGATTTTGACAAAAATGTCTTGCTCACTCAGTCCAGTTTGAATGAAATGTTGGATAGGTGTAACAACAACTTGATCTTGAATAAACTTATAAAAAAAAAAACTTAGCTGATTGATTTCTACAATTGATAAAACTTGATCCTTACACCACTGTCCATAAAAATGACGGAGGTTTACGGTTAGATTAGATTATTATTGTAGGCCTACATATGCCTCGATTGTTTGGTTTGTGTTAAAATTTAAATCGCAAAATCAAAATTTCAGCTATTGAAAATAATTATGGAGTAGGATAGCGAAATTTTGTCCAGAGAAAATAGGCCTGGTCTTAAGACACTAACTTATTACTGGTACTAGGCCTACGTAATTGATGGATACGTAATTGGATATATATATTCTCTCTCCTGCCTAAAAACATATAGGTTAGGCCTACCTAGGCTACCTCCACTGCCTCGCAGCTTTGTACATCAAAGAAGAATAATCACCTGATATAGGCCTAGGCCTAATGGAAACATAGGCTACAGTAGTCAACTTGCATAGCCTAGGCCCACTAAAAACTTGTACAGTGTAAACTACTGATAAAACTAGGTAAGTTATATCGGTTTGCTGGGATTCTGCGGTCTTACATGGAATAGGCCTATAGACCTAGCCTATCAGCTGGCTGGACTTGATCTAGTTATTTCCCAACCGATGATTCCATCCATTTCCTTGGAGTAACTTGATTTATTCCAAGAAGTTTTTTTAACCATGATAAAAAACTTATTTTATGAGCCTTGAAATGGTTAATGACCAGGTCAAGGTCACATAGGCTTAGACAGTTAATATTTCACAAGTTAACTGAACAACTGCAAGTTTGGATTAGTTTAAACTTTAATTGGTGAGTAAACATGATAAAATATAGTCTACATTAAAATCTACATGGCCTAGTATTGAAGGGAAAAAATAAAATAGGCCTAAATCTTGAAAAATTCGTTGGGTAGGTCTTACATAACACTTGCAAAGGATTGAAAGGAAACATCAAAGTGTCATAAAACTATAAAATAAGGGCCCAATGAAGCATCTTTACAAGAAAACGATGAAAACAAGCTCACCTAAGCCATTCTTCGGCAGCAAAGAGACCCTAGACAACGCAAATGATCCGGCCATTTTGAAATCCTCCTCCGATGCGAAGCAAAATTTTCAGACGCTCTCTCAGACGCAGAATCAAACAAAAACAATAATTATGCCTTATGCCCAAGGAGGTTATATTCTAATACTGGAGGTAACACTGATAGGTTAATTTTGGCGAAAAAGCGAGCCGGTGATTTTGTTTGGTTGGCAATCCTGAAGTACCGTTTTGTCGTTCTTTGAACGGTAGCTAAAAGATATTCGAATCAACGAAATGGTTCGAATCTTCTGGGAACGATGAACGATGAATTGGTACGGTACGGCTAACCAATAATTAGGAATCTAGACTCTGGAATAATAATAACGTGTGTCTTTAATTCTAACTTACATGAATTTAAACAATTTTATTCGTTAGGTATTTTACAGAATAAGAGATAACTTATTTATTTAATTTGTAGATGTGAATATTTGTTGTTTTATGAATTGTTCAAAAAATATAATTAGAACCAATAACTTATTTATACCTATGTTAGATCTTAGAAATGGTTACATTCACAGTATCTAGAATATTAAACTTGATAATACACTAACTAAATCTAAGACATCTAATGACATGTACGGAAGATCAAAATTCCGTACTATTTCAGTACTCACAAAGGTATACCACGAAAAAATTTATTCTCTTGTCTTGCATATTATACAAATTTTAATGCGGTACAAAATCATCAAGTAAATTAACTAATTTAAAAAAAATAAAAATAAACATGTTTGCATAACTTGAAACTGATTACCAAATTTCCAAAATAAATTTTTATACTTATATATAATTTATTTTCTGTTTTTGTTTGTTTTCCCCTTTTAATGCATATTTGCTTACCAATAATTGCCCATTAAAATCGATTCACCAGGCAATTGATTCACAATTCATTTGACTCCCTTAGCTGACTCGTTCATTTCGGCAAACAGTTCAAATTGGTACTTCAGGATTGCCAACCAAACAAAATCAGCGGCTCGCTTTTTTAGCATTGTGTGTTACCTCCAGTATTAGAATATAACCTCCTTGCTTATGCCAAATATGAAGTGGCAAAAAAATAGCAGCTGGCAGCTGCTGCAGACGCCAATAATTAGTAAAGTTGCATCAGCTGTTATTCCCGACCGGTTTAATTTGCAAAAATAAAGACTTTATAGTCAACGCTGTTATACTATATGTAGATTACATGGTGATTATGTACAAAAATGCATTGAGCGATATTATTGCTCGGGTTACTCTATAATTGGTTGAAAGACCTCCCTTGTAATACCCCTTGAAACTTGTTACTTACTTACTTACTTGTTACTTGTAGCTCGCATCCGTTGTCCTTAGAGTCAAGGAATTGGACAGGTCAAAGGGTTTATCTTATACATAGCTGCCCTACAAAGGATAATTCTAATCTAGTTCTTTGTTACCAGAAAGGTAACAGTCAATACTATAAAAACTGGACTCCACTAGAATCTTTTTAACTTCAACTTTGAACTTTGTGATTTTATTGATATTTTGTAATTTTTCTGGCAAAGCTTGGAATAGCTTGATCCCACAGTATTTAGGCTTGTGTTCGAAAAGAGTTAGTTTGTGTTGCTCTGCATGAAGTCCTTTATATGAAATATTTTGGGTTTTTATATAGCAGACTGATTCAAAGATGAATAGTGAGGGGACCGTGAGAAGGCCTAATTGTTTGAAAGCATCTCTACAGCTGGTCTGGGGCGGCATGCCAGGATGGCCCTTATTGCCTTCTTTTGACAGACAAAAATTCTTTCAAGGTTGCCCTTAACAGCTCCCCAAAGAATTATTGAATAAGAAATGTGTTCTTCGAAGAGGCCAAAGTAAACCAACTTTGATAGGGGAAGGCTACCGTAGGTTCTAATTCTACGCAGAATATATAGAGACCTCGAGCTAACGACCCCTCAAGCTTCTTTAACTGATCTTCCCATCCCAGCCTATCATCCAATCTCACCCCCAAAAAATCAGCTGTTTTTGAAATTTCAATTTGATCCTCTCCAATAAATAGGTTCGGAGTCCTATTGTTTTTTGAATTTTTTCTTTGGCCAGTTTGGATACACATGTATCTGGTTTTTTGTGGATTTAAATTGAGTTTGTTTGATGAGAAAAAGTTAGCTAATTCATTTGTCTTTTCATTAGACTCTGCCTCCAGTCTTGGCAAGTCTGACCCATTTACGAATAATGTTGTGTCATCCGCAAACAAGTAGACGTTACCTATTGGGACACAGTCTGTGATGTTGTTGATGTAAACCAAGAAAAGGAGAGGTCCCAGAACGGATCCTTGCGGAACGCCGTTCGTAATGATCTTTGGAGTGGAGGAAAGTTTTTGAAGTTTTGAAGCAGAGTTTTGCAAAATCTCAGTGATCTGGCATCTTTCAGCTAAGTAAGACTCAAGCCATTTCAGCGCCAGACCAGAGATTCCGATTGAGGCCAGTTTTTCTAAGAGAATTGCAGCATCGACACAATCGAAGACTTTTGAGAGATCTGCGAAACAGCCAACTACTGTTTCCCCAGCCTCCATCGCATCGATGCAGTTGTTGATGAAATCAATCAATGCCAATTTGGTTGATTTGTTTTGTCTGAAACCATACTGTCTGTTGCACAGTATGTTATTGTGTTCCAGGAAATGGTTAAGTTGCTCCGAAACAAACTTATTTGATTTCTTGTTGTCTGTAATGTGTAATTTGTTGTTGGTTCTAATGATAGGTATTTATTTACTGTATTGTTAATATCTTCTTTAATGTTTTTATCAATGTCTTTAATCTATGTTTTCCTGCTAAGGTAGTAGTAAAATCTAAAGCCAATAAAAGACCAAAACATGATTGGTGGAACCCTCAACTTTTAGAAATGAAGAAATGGGTCCTATTATTAGCGTATGACATGTACTCTCTCAGGGAGAGTGCGTGTTATGGACATCGGCTCCTTTAAGCAGTTAGTGCGTGAGTGCCTTGTCAGCAGGCCACTGTATGACCTAAATGAACTCAAAGACCGACCGTTACTGGAATCGTAACAATGACATAGTCAACGTCCGCCAAGTAGTTGAGTTTTTTACCCAGTGTAAATATGTAAATGTATGTTTCTTAAATAGTATAAGTTGACGCCATCAATCCTACTTGGGAATTATTTATTTCCTATGTATATGCACACTGTAATTATTGTAAATTGTTGTAAGGAATAAAGTTTGTTTGAATTTGAATTGAATTGAATCCGACAGTGTCGGTCACACATGAAGAAATCAAGTATTCAAGTAAGTAAGTAAGTATAAACTTAGAAACTAAAGCCATTGACTTTACATACTAAAAACATTGACTTTACATACCAAATTGCAATGTTCGTATTGCTATCGTATAAGGTTATATTGTAAGCATTACATTATCCATCTGAATTGCATGATACTCTGTAAAAATGGCGTATGCCGTGTACAATAAACAATAAAGTCAATGCTAAAGCAACTTACAACACTCTCAAAAAGGATTACAAGTCTGAGCTAAAAATGGTTAAGGTATAATTAACAGAGAATTGAGAGCGCATCAAATCCGTGCTCTGCTGTCTGGAAAGTCATCCGAACTGAGACTGGAGACTGGGACTGCTTCCAGTAGGTCAGCATCTGTGTCTCTGGATGTGTTGAACGACTTCTTTATAGACTCTGTTTCAAGAGCTGTGAGGGATGGCTTGGGAGATCCGGAGTCATCAGCTGTTCAGTTTATGAACATCCCCCAAACTCAAAACCAGTTCCAATGGAGACTGGTCAGTTATGCAATGAGGTTTATTATGTAGCCCAAAATTTGAAAAACTCTCATAGTAAGGATGTATATAATTTATCAAGTGTCTTTGTGAAGTCTGTTATTAGTACTATAGTATTGCCTCTTACTTTTTGTTTAAATCAATATTTTCTGCAAGGTATTTTTCCATCTTGCCTGAAGAAGTCGAAGGTTGTGCCTGTTCACAAGAAGGGCGCATGGGACGAACCTGGGAGCTTTAGGCCGATTTCCCTGGTACCCATCCTATCGACAATATTTGAATCCCTCATGAAACACCAGTTATACTCCTACCTTGAAGATGGTGGCTTGCTCTCGGCCTCCCAGTATGGTTTCCGGAATGGCTTATAGACTGTGGATGTCGTGGATGCAATCATTAAACACGTCTTGAGCTCCTTTTAAGTCGAAGAGCTTTGCTGGGGCCACTTATGTGACCTCAGTAAGGCCTTTGACACCGTAGACCATGATGTGTTGCTTTGGCTTGCCAAGTTAGATCACTATGGCATCAAGGGAATCCATTTGCAGCTTCTCCGATCGTACTTAGGCGGACGGGAGCAGCTGGTCTCTCTGTCAACGGTTCGACTTCCCAGTCTCGTCCATGTAGTTCATGGTGTTCCTCAGGGGTCCGTCCTTGGGCCCCTGTTATTTGTAATTATGATAAATGACCTGCCTTAATGTAGATAGTAGTGTCATATGCTATGCAGATGACATAACACTTGTTCATGGGTCTGATTCCATTCCAAATCTTATGAATGCCATTCAGTAATCCTTAAAACCCAGGCAGCGGTTTGGTTCCAGGCTAATTTTTTGTCCCTGAATGATTAAAAAACTCAGTCTATAATTTTTAGTCTAAGAAACTCAGAACATGATTCAACTACTGTCAAGTTGTTAAGGCTTGCCATAGATTCTAAATTGACCTGGAGCTCTCAAATAACGCTTGTTTGTAGCAAACTTCCAAGAGTGTTGAACCTTTTAAGAAACCTGAAAACGTGTGTAAACAAATCTTGCTTGTTAAAAGCTTACACTTAGCTTTCTTTCAGGGGACGCTTTTGTATTGTCTCAGACTCTGGGGAGGTGCAGCTGAAATTTATAGTGTATTGCTGATCCAGAAAAAGGCAATTATGCTCCTGGCCGATGATGAGTATGATGCTCCTCAGGCCTCTTTTTATTAAGAAGGAGTCATGACTGTTGTAGCCTATTTGTTTTGGTATCCTTAGTTAATAAAAAGCAAGATTTGTTATCTTTTAACCGTAGAGATGACTGTCATGCACACATTATTACTAGGAATAGAGATATGATTGACATCCCTTTTGTTAGACTGGGGAAAAGGCAAAGAAATTCTAGCCAGCTTAGCATGAAGCTATTAAATCATATTGTTTGTACAGCCTGGACCCAACCGAATTCAAAATTCATCCAAACCAGTCTTCGGGGTCTGTTATTGGCTGTTCCTTTATACTCAGTCAACGGCTTCTTCAATATTCCAAGGAAGACTGTAAGTACTTTTTTGACATTGTTTGATGAGTTTTGTGTTCTGTTTGTGCATGTTTTTTTGCCCTGAGCATGGTTTGCCATTTTGATTTGTTTTACATAAGTTAGTCTTAAGTTTGTGACGATGCCAATTGCATGTACATGCCTAAAGGAAAATAAAGGTTTTGATATTGGTTGTTCCATGTTCTATTCCAGCTTTAGTCTTACATCTTACATCCGTCCTCTTCATCGCAGTCGTGGAGACTGGAGAATCGTCAGTTTTTCTTAATGTGTGTATGTGTTAGTGTGGGTGTGTGTGTGTTTCCGTGTGTATTGTGCTGTTTATTTACTGTATGAATGTTCTGTAATGAATTCTTGAACATTATAGCATTATAGTAGGGTCTATCTAAAAGGTATTTCTTTAGTGATTTGAGGATTTTTTTGTTGTTTTCAATAGTTTTTAAATTTGTGGGGAGTAGATTAAAACATTTGAACCCCATCAGAGAAGGTATTTTACTTGTCTTTGTGAGTCTGTGTTGTTGTAAGTTTAAGTTTTGTCCTGACCTAATGTTGTATTTGTGGCATTCTTTTCAAACCAATTGTAGATTTAGTTTAACATAGGAGATAGTTTCTAGGATGTAGATGGATGTCAGAGTTAGGATTTTATGTTTAATGAACAGCAGCCTGCAGTGTTCTCGGTAGTGTGCTTGATCAACAGCCCTGACAGCATTTTTCGGAATAGTGTGAAGATTTGTTGCAGGTGGACCTCACTTGTTCCTCCCCAGGCTATGACTTGAAATCTTAGGTGGGAAGCGAAAAGTGCGTGGTAGAGGCTATAATACCGGTAGATCAGGTCGTTATTTCTCTAATTCTTCTAAGAGCGAAGAGAAATAAAGATAATTTTTGTAGAGGTTTTCAATATGGGGAATCCAATTTAAGTTATAGTCTACAATTATTCCAAGGAATTTTGTTGTTTTAGATTCTGTTATGGAGGTTTTTCCGTTCTGAGGTAACTCCGTTCTAGGTGTTGGCTTTTTGAATTTGACCTGAGGTCAGGTTTTAAAATTTCAGAACTCAAATTCAATTTAAATGGTTGTTACACGGTTTGCACTGTAGTTTACAGATCTTCTGAAACTCAATTTCTTCCCAAGTTTTTTGAAAAACTTGAGGTTTATCTCAATTCCAACTGTTAAAAAACCCATCAAATAATTTTGGCTGGGGATTTTACGATTGACCCCAAAACTCAGGGACTATCTCTATTTTTCTGACCAGAAGAAATCTTGACTGACTTGGTACTTCCGGTTGGCCGATTCGCTTCAAATTTGGTACTTGCAAGAGTGCTACCCACTATCCAAAACAATAATAAAAAATAATTAACCCCTAATTTTTACTGTATATGGTACTTCACTTCAAACAACCCTGCTCACTGGAGAGAAAACTTGATTTACTATGTGTACTTCCGGTCAGCAGATTCGCTTCAAAATTAATACTTGAGTGCTACCAACTATGAAACAATAATAAAAAATATTCAACCCCTACTTTTACTCCCGCGCGTTTGATTGTGTTTCGCACACACTTCTTATAACAAAGCTTGAGAGATATGGGGTCAGAGGTGGGGCCTTAGAACTTCTGAGGTCCTATCTCCATGGGAGGAAGCAAGTAGTGGACTGGAATGGCAGTTGTTCAGCCCCTCTTGATGTGAGGCATGGAGTTCCGCAGGGCTCCTTGCTTGGTCCATTCCTGTTTGTTGTTGCCATAAATGATCTGTTTTTTAAGGTCCCTGGTAGTGTCTTGTTCTACGCAGATGACACTACCCTTTTCTCGAGTAATTCTGACTATGAGACTGCCAGAACTTCAGTCCACGCTCTGCTTGAAACTGCTTCTGCCTGGTTTCGTTCAAATAAACTCTGTTTGAATGAGGCCAAGACACAAGAAATTGTGTTCAGTTTGTGCAATCAGTTTGATGGCAATGAACCTGTTAAGCTGCTGGGTTTTACACTCAGCCCTCAGCTCTCATGGACAAGCCACATAGATAATCTCTGTGTGAAGCTCAGTAGAGTAGTCTTTTTGAGGCGTCTTCGAACCGACACGCCTTTTGAATTTGTCGGACTTGCTTTCTTTGCTTTCTTTCAGTCCCATATTCTCTATGGCACGCGACTTTGGGGACACTCTTCCAGAGTCCAGAAAGTATTGCTTTTACAAAAGAGAGCCCTGAGGGTGCTGTGTGGAGCCCAGCAGCTTGAGCACTGTAGGCCTCTTTTCAAGGCATGTAAGGTTTTATCAGTGTACAATAATGTATATATTTATCAGTGTTTAGCGGCCATCAAATGTAATGAATCAAACTATGCTTTGAACTCTGAAGTGCATGATTATTCCACCAGAATTAATACAAACCTGCATGTAAACAGATGTAGACTTGACAAGGCATTAAAATGTTTTCCTGTTGCAGGCATAAGAATTTTCAATTGTATACCAGTAGAAGTAAGGCGGCTGGCATTGCGCAAATTTGCTAACACATTGAAGTCTTGGCTTTTGGAAAACCCTTTTTACAAAACATCTGAGTTCTATGAAGAAGATCATTCTTCAATAAAAGAATTCATTTAGATGTGGCAATGTCATGAAGGTAACCTGCCATCTGCTTTAAATTTTCTTTTCCTTTTTTTATTTTTATTTTTTTTTTAGTGATGTGTGCTTTTGCATGGACTGCTGCATGGATTGCATTTGCCTGTTTTATTGGACTAGTTTTGTTAGTCAAGAGGATTCTCTTTATTTATTTGTGACGTAGCCTATTGCTTTTGTAGTTTAATGGCCAAATAAAATCATTTGAATCATTTGAATGGTTGACGGGGAAAATTAAAAAGGGCCGAATATTGATACAATTAATTTGATTTTAACCTTACCCAACCATTAAATTTCCTAACAACTAGTAGCTCTACAACAAAAATTAATTGACTACGGATTATGTAGATTCCATAGTACTTATAGTCAATTCTAATACTTTTAACAACATCCCATGGCAGTAAACCTACATATCAATAGTTTAAGAGGCAAATACAAAATTTCAAATTCCTTAGAAAATTACTAATCACGAAATCTTGCTGCAATGGAGGTATTATGACTTTATCATTATTATTACCACTTAATAAATTAAAACCAAAATAAAAACAAATAAAAAACCATTGAATTTACGTACTAATTTTTTAGTATTTATAGTATTTATTATTCTTAAACCATGGTGGCTGGCTAAATGAGCCATACGATATATATATATATATATATATATATATATATATATATATATATATATATATATATATATATATATATATATAGTATTTAAAGTCAATGATAAAACTTTCTTTTCTTTCTTTCTTGTTTGCTTTCGCAGGCTTGACTAAAAAATTTTTATAAAACTTAATATTAAAAACAGTAGGCCATTTTGTAAAGTATTCAGTTGCATAGTTAAAACCAAGCTAACCTGTTTATAAATAAAAAAAGGAAAAGGCATTAAAAGGAAACTAACCTAACTTTTACTTAAATAACAGCAAAGCAAAGTATTAATAATCGACTATGGCCAATGCCAATGGTGAAGGGAAGGCGGTTAAAGATTCAGTAGTAGCTGATGAAATAACGAGTAAACAAAACGGCATTGATAATTTATCTAGCTTTGTTGTTAAAAGAGTGTTGAGTAACAACCCCCAACGAAAGACAATATTTCTAGAAGGGGCTTTTTCCGATAAAGAGGGCAAAGTAGTTTTGCTCTTAGAAAAACAAGCTTTTGAAGATGAATCAGTTGGTACTCTAACATATAATTCTGAACTGTCTAAATTATTTGTGAACGATGTTTATGGAAGCTATGAGTGTTTTCCAGAAGCGAAACATAATGGTAAGTGAGTCTACCGATGTCTTGAGTAATTCGCTTAGAAATGGAGCTTAGCTGAACTTAGGCCTAACTTATTTGTCTTTTGGGGTAGAGTTTCATATAGCGCCTACCTTTCTACCGAGTAAAAATATCGATCGATACGATCGATATATCGCATCGGGTAAAATATCGATACGATTGATATATCGCATCGGGTCAAAATTTACTATGTATGTATACCTAATCATATAGGTAACTATGCTTGCACATCAAAATTCACTATTTGGTATATTGTTGCTAAAAAGTATAATAGTTAAAATTTTGATCAAAATCTGAACCTAAATCTCTCAAATCTAAACCTAATGGTTGATTTTTCTTTTTTAACATGAAAACTGAACACTAACATTTGCTTGAACTTGCATGTAGCATGGAATTTTCTTTTGAATTTTGCATGGTTTGCAAACTGTAGATAAATTAGAATTAAGGATTATGACGATGTCCAGTGCATGTTTGTAATGCTTGACGACAATAAATATTGCTTATTGCTTATTGCTTATTGCTTAACACTACTATATCTATTTTCATTATCATCCCCTCACCATTGCACCACACTGCTCACACAACATTTTCTTTGGTAGGTATCAGTTCATTATTTTGTAAAAATCTATCACATTGCTCATACCATGACCCAACTATCTAGTAACTTATAAACTTTCTATTATAAATAGGTTAATAGAAAGTTTTCTGAAACTCATGAGACTAATCAAAATAACTAAACTATCTATACTGAATATGAAATCACCTAGTAAAATCTTGGTTTAAATGTTAGATAAACAAACAATAATATTTAAGTTAGTAAATAAATATAAGAAATTCTCAAAAAACATATGTTTCAAATATTTCATCCGATGCGATATATCGATATTTCATCCGATGCGATATATCAATATTTCATCCGATGTGGCGTATCGATATTTTACCCGATGCGATATATCGATCGTATCGATCGATATTTTCATTCGGTAGAAAGGTAGGCGCTATATGAAACTCTACCCGTGTTTTGCATTTTAGATATAAATTGTGTAAATACTAGGCTGCTTTATCACCAAGATCTCTGTCTCATTTAATTTACTAAACCTCAAATCCTAGGCTAGGCTACAAGTTCAGTAGGAGTAAGTAGCCTACAAGTGCAATTCTCTTGTACACTAGGCCTAGGTTATGTAGACTTATCCAATGGGACTACAGTTCTATATATGATTAGTGCCTAGATACTAGGCCTAGGCCTACTATTGAAGGAAAATATCGAACAATATAGGCCTACTATTGATTGAATAGGCGAAACTTCGTTATCCGTCTCCACCGTTATTATCGATGTCAAAATTTCGATATTGCGATAATATTGATATTATATCGATGATACAATGACACGATACGATTACGATTTTATCACCTGATTTAGTTTCTTGTTCTAATATAATGAAATAAACCTTTTGACAATAAAACAAATACCGTATTTTACTTATTCAAACGAACCAAGTTTGTTTTTATCTAAATTCAAATTGTGAGAAGAAACAGACTTCGTTAGATCTAAAATGGCGTCACACAAATACAAATCAGAAAGGTATTTTTTTATTTTTTTTTGCTATTGTATTGAGGGAATATGCATTTTAAATTTTTCCAAACACCATTGATTTTGTTAGCCTATTATAAACATCGCTGTCAATTAAAGTGACGGAGGTTTACGGTTACACTGTTAGGCCTAGGTTAGATTATTATTATGATACATAGGCCTATCTTTTCTCAGTATCGTTGTTGATTCGATTGTTTTCATCGCTCAATTTCAATCGCAATATCGAAATTTCCACATCGATAATAACGGTGGAGACGGATAACGAAGTTTCGCCATTGAATATTCCCTCATTGGTATTTTTAATCAATAATAAATAGTAAAACTAAGTATATCCGAAATCTAGGATAGAGTGACTGAAGGATAGTCGAGCCTGTGGGGGGGCGGGGGGCGGTCGAAACCCCCCCCCCCAAAATTTCGGGACAAAAAACAGACCAATCAAAAATTTGTAGAATTTTTCCATAGGCCTACAAACACTGTTTGAAAATAAAATAATGACAACAAACTTAAAAACAAAGTAAAAAAATCCTTATTTGTTTAATTACAATGTTTAAGTCATAACGGAAGTTGTAGTTAGTTAGCTGTGTGCGTGCCAAAATGTAGGGATGATCACGGTTCACGTGGGAGTGCATGTAACAACGAATGAGTTCGAATTAGACATAGGCTAACCTTAGCATGTCAATTCCTTCATCAGAACGTGAGGTGATTGTGTGTGAACTGTGCAGTTTAGTTTTACACAGTGAACTTTGTGCTAGTCTTCATAAAACTTTGTGTCGTCTGTTTAATTGACATAGACGATATAAAAGCTCAGTTAGGTAGGTAAAACAAAACAAAAACAGTGAAAATTTATTTTAATTATGTCTGCTTCTGCTTCAGCCCTCGATTTAACCTTGATATGACTATAGGCAAGACGAAGACAAGGCAATATTTCTTCTTGTAATTTTTTCTTGCGGTCAAAGTTGTCTGAGCGGCTTAGCACTGAAGTAGGCCTACGATGTAAATTAAATGGAGAGAGACGGAATGATATAAAAATACCTTGGGCTAGTTTATTTTTTATTAACAAACTAGGTAGCCTAACATATAAGTTAGGCTACTCTGATCTGATACAAGTAAGGTATATTTGTAAGTGTGTAACATGTAGGCCTATGCCCACAGATCTCAAAAACGACTTTTAACGGTTTTACAAAAATCTGCAAATAACTTATTTAGTTCTTAGATAAAAAATAATAGGCCTATATTTCAGGTCTAAATGACAGAAAAATGTTATATCGTCATAATTTAATTTAAATTGTAACACTTTTAACATTGGTCTCTCTGAATTAAATATCTAAACAAAGAATGAAAACAGCTGACTCAACTGTCAAAGTACCCCATAGTGTAAACATGATGCGGTTTTGAATGATAGCCAGTTACTGTTAAATTATAGTAGGCCTAGGCCTACTGAATGCTACTATAATAAAACAATTTACCTTTCTTTAAATCAAACTTTATATTGGTGATTATGAATAAATAAAATTTAGGTGAAAGGAAAAACAACTATGCAATTTTTGCAATTGTAATTGATTTTAAAACAAAAGAATTAAACATTAATTGAATCAGCTATTTACCATAGAAATAAATATAATCCACGTGTTACGGGTTTAACATGTGGTTCAACAAATATATATTAAAGTGCAGCACACGTATGACCACTGTACTTAAAAACAGTCTAAAAGGCAAGGAGCGGAGCGAACGAGCGCGTCTTCAATAGAAACAAGCATATGCTCGTTCCCCAGGTATTTATTATAGACTGAGGAAGAGTGGAGATATGCTGATAAACGAGTAAAATAGTTAGGCTACTATGGTATTTAAAATATTGTGTTGAAAAATAATCAGTTTTAGGTATGTTATTGTTATATATTGTTAGGATTGACATTTAGCGACTTTTAATTGTATATTTTTTTAAAGTTAGTAAGCTTCCCTAAAAAGAAGAATTTAGTTCATATGATGATTAATGCAGTATTTTCTTTAATGCTAATAATAATTACTATTGTAATTATATAAGTAGGCTACTATTTAAATATTTAAAATGTAAAAATCACACTTTAACATTATATTATAGCCTATTAATAATTGTGATAGAAGTGATAGTTAGGTGGAACTCAACCCCCCCCCCCCCAAATTTTTATCTGGCTACGGCTTTGCTGAAATTGGACACCCTTAAGGGGTTTTTTTATAGTTAAAAATATTTTTAAAATACGGTAAGTGTTTTAGAGGGTAAACAATATATAACACTAAAATATTCACTGGGAAGAGCTGTATTCATAGAAGCATTTCAAACAAATGAACTACAGTAGAAGCCCTCAAATCCGGCCACCTTGGGACCGGACCACCGGCCGGATTTAAAAATGACCGGATTAACTGGCGGTTTATTAAATGGTTTAATAAGAGACCTGTATTATATGACCTATGTCATAGACCTACGTGATCTAACAATGAACTGTTAGGATGAAGGGTATCTTACCTGCCCAATCAATGCTATGTAGGCTATATCGCACATCAAATAGAAAACTGGCACAACTCAAAATCTGCAACTTTTCAGGAGAAGCAAAATAAACTTTATTTTACCTGCCTCTCGAACACTTTGACTTTAAAACTTCAGATACAGTTTAATTCTTGTAGGTTATCTATTAATATTCTTAGCTGATTGATTTTCATGTAAATTTATTGAAAGGTCAATGTGTAAAAAAATATATTTATATATTTATTTTGAGTTGTGCCAGTTTTCAACATTTAGGTTTTCCAACATTTAGATTTAGTTTTTTGGGGAAGAAAAAAAACAACACGCACTTGAAAATTAGTTATAAAACTGTATTCAATTGAAATGTTTACAGAATGGTCAATTTCACTAAATACAAAGTAGGCTACACTCTAACTGTAAAAAATCTTAAATTTTAAAATTATCTAACGTAAAGTTACTGTTACCATAATTTAGACATTAAAGTCCCAAACAACTAACTCTTTTAGTTTTACAATACTTTAATATCTTAATTCATTTAAAAAGATAAACCTTATAAAAACATCTGTTAGTTATCCTACTTACACACACTTTGTAAGAACTAAAAAGGGATTAAAACTGTTTTAACCGCATTATTGAAAAAAGGGTTTTCACTATTTTTATTAACTGAAACTCCAATTAAAGAAATTAAAGAAAACAAAATAAGACACTATTATTTACTTTGCCATTAGCTCACAAAGAGTGAACACTTTTAAAGGTTTTTATAAAAATCCTGGTAAAAACTAGGAATTACGTGAGAGTCCACCAAACTCAGTAGATCTGCTTTTTTTCAGTCACTGATTTTAGGCATTGCTTTGAAAGCTTTTAACAGCCGGATTGAATTCAATGGCTTTTTGTTTGATTTCCTAGTCATTTGGTACGTTTTAAAGTCTTTGTCAAGGTATGAGTTCTTGTAAAGTATCTTTGTTGGTTTTTCTTTCTGTACACTTATTACCAGTGCTTTGCTCAACATGACTTGATCTTCAGTTTCCGTGTCACTAAAGTCACTTTCTTGCTCTGATTGCTGCTTTTCCACATTATTTGTGTTCTTTTTCTTTTGAATACGACTGACTTTTATCCTCATTAAGCGATCAGTCGATTCTATTTTCCATTGTTCTATATTTTCATTGTTGCTGTTTTCGGTTTCCATCTCTTTATATCTTTTTCTTCTTCAATCTTTTTTCCATATAATTTCTCTCTCGATTTTCATCTCTCTCAGTCTCACTTTCTTCAGTATTGCCTGATTCACTCTGTTCAACAGTATTATTTTCTTCTTTAGTCTTGTCTTCATGATCTGTCTTTTTCATTGTTGTCTATATCAATCTCATCGTCATTATTTTTGTTTTCAATAGTATTGTCTTCATCAGTCTTATTTTCATTAGTCTTGTCTTCGTCAGTTTTATCTTTTTCATTACCAGTCTTCTCTTCATCAGTCTTGTATTCAACAGTGTTATTTTCTTTTTTAGTCTTGTCTTCATGATCTGTTTTTCATTGTTGTCTATATCAATCTCATCGTCATTATTTTTGTTTTCAATAGTATTGTCTTCATCAGTCGTATTTTCATTAGTCTTGTCTTCATCAGTCTTATCTTTTTCATTGCCAGCCTTCTCTTCATCAGTCTTGTATTCAACAGTCAAGATTGTTTGTAATTACTATATTTAATTCATCAGTCTTGCCATTTCCATTTTTGTCTACATCCAACTTGTATTCTTTACTTTTGTCTTCGCCGTTAGGTTCCTCTTTGTCAGTCTCGTATTTAACAGTATTTTTTGCAAAATTAATTACTTGATCAGCCATTTCACCTGCAAGTTTGCCTTCATTATTCTTGTTAGAAATAGTCTTTAATTCATCAGATCTACCTTTTTTAGTTTTGTCTTTTTCGGTCTCATCTTTCATTAAAAAATCAAATTGGGTCTTATTTTCAGTAGTTTTGTCAGCAACAGTATTTTCTTCATCGGTCTTCTTCTTTAATCCTTCTAAAGCTTGACTGACAAAGATTTTACCACATGACGCCATCATCTGTAAATATAAATCACATGCTAAGTTGTAATTTTGATATTTTATGTCAACATTTTAGTTATAAATGAAAAAATAAGGAATGCTTGTAAAGTGTGCCTTACCTTAACATGAAAAACATTAACATGACAAAAGATAAATGTAAAAGTAATTGGGGATTTTTTATTTAGGTAAAATAAAAACATTAAAAACAAATAAAAAATCACAGTAAAATTTTATTTAAATAATATTAAAAGAATATCAACCAAACTAATTTAACTCTGGATTTTTTTTACATAAAAATCAATCGCACAACTTGAAAATCTATAAAAAGTGTTGATAAATATTTGCAGTTTTTAACAAGAAAACTGGCACTTTTAGAAATAATTCAAGTGGACACATAAATATTTGAATTTCGTTTCTGGAACACTGGCACAACAAAAAATATTTTTCGTAAATATTAACACAACAACATCTTTCTGGAATATTTTTATGTAGAAAACAGGCATAACTAAAAAGTGTCACTGTTACAAATAAAAGCAAGTTAGTAATTAAACCTTATCCACAAATGCACACTGGCACAACTAAAAATGTGTCACTATAGCAAATAAAAATAAGTAGTAAGTGAAACTTACCCACTATTTGAACACCGGCACAACTAAAAATGTGTCATTTTTCCAGAGCAAAAAGTCCGTTGACAGTAGATCCTCCTTCGCCTAAGGCAAAAGTGCCACTGTTCTTCATAAGCGGTCTCAAAAACTGGAGTGAAGAAAACCGACACTAGCGCTGTCACGCGGAAACTATTTACAATAGGACTATGGGAGTAGGACACAACTGTAGAGCATGTAGCTGGGGTCTAGAAAACAGGCATAACTCAAAATCGGCAATTTTTGAGTTGTGCCGGTTTTCTATTTGATGTGCGATATCAACTTTTTAACAAACATTATTTGCTCCCTCTCAGACCTTGTTGTGCCGATATGACGATCGGAAGCAGACAAGCAATCGCTAGCGATGAACCTGTGTTCAACAGACAATAATAGGTCCACTGGTCTTCTCTCAACGAATTCCGTAACATAGGTATAAATGGGACCGTTAAAGCAACAGAATCTGTTTATTAACCTATCTTTCGTGTTACACCGACAAATGAAACACCCAACAATAAGATAACGATAAAAATAAAACACTAACACAAAGTTTTAGAAGACATCCAAAACGGAATAGTCCAGAATTCATCAATTGAACTGATATATATTTTAGTGATATAAAATAGAACAAGTTTACCCTTGTCTATTTTTTCCATGGGAAACGCCCAGGCCTGAACATTTCATTCCCAAAACACTGTCAATCGTAGAAAAATAAATAAATTTATTACAAACATTTTTGAATAGGCCTAGACCATCAGGTTTCCTTAAATAATGTTAAAAAAACTTGTATTATGCCTAATTTCTTTCCTTAACTTATATTCAACTACTTTTCCTATTTAAAGCCAAACCTAGATAAACCTTGTTAAAGTGTAACAGTTGTAAAGCAACAGTTAAGGCCCACGATGAATAATTCATCTTAACTCTGGTTAATGATATTAGGAATGATAGGAATGTACTTTTGGATCTTGTACTGTCAAGCGATAAGTCAATATCGAGGGCTGGATGATTGGATACATCTGATACAGGCACATTAGCTCAAAGGTCAATCAATCCATTGCTGCCGATCGAATCCAATCATCCAGCCCTCGATATTGACTTATCGATTGACAGTTCAACTGATAGCATCCAGACTCCAACCTCTGTTTTTGACTTCTAACGCTGTGACTTGAGGGGGATATTCGACTACACCAAAACTTGGAACCTTCCATCTGGTGCTGATGCGGGTGAAGCAGCATTTGTAAAATTCTGTGACTCTCTTGAGTAATGTAATCAGGCATTTTTCACAAAGTAAGCAGGTTAGAATACGCTACCCCCTTGGTTTTCAAAAGATTTGAAAGTTAATGTGGCTCACAAAAAGTGTCTTCATAGACAATTCAAACAAACTCGCACAAACTTTAATATATGATGAATTCAGAAGAGCCAGAGCTCAATGTAAAATACTCTCTATACCATCTGTTGAAGAAATTACTTACAGGCTATAGAGAACTCTATTCAAACCAATGTCAAGGCTTTCTGGGGGCACATCAAGAAAAGGGCGTTAAATCTGAGGTTGGAGTGCTCAGCATGAACTGCTGCCAGGCCCAAAGACATGAGTGAACTTTTCGCTGTATACTGTTCTTCCATCTACCATCTTCCCAATCATGATCCTCCTGACTATCGCTCCCACTCATCGCTGCATTTCTCTTCTATACAGTTTTCGTGTAAGGAAGTTGAGACTGCCCTAGCTAATGTGTACATACATAAAGGAATTGGCCCTGATGAAATACCTCCGTCTGTTCCGCAACACTGCAGCGGCATTCTTGCACCCATTTAACTCGCTTTTTCAACTGCATGCTAAGATCAGGGTATTTTTCTAGAAATCTGAAATCCTGTTTCATAACACCAATACCTAAGACTGGTGACCCTACGAATGTCAAGAATTACAGGCCCATTGCAGTCCAGTCAGCCCTCGCCAAAGTCTACGAGTCACTGGTCCTAAGCAGGCGGCTGTCCTTTGCAGTCAAGAGCGTTCTAGCTCCTGCACAGCATGGCTTTGTGAAGGGGAGATCAGTCACATCAAACCTCCTTCTATTTCAAAATGATGTCTCCTCTTTCAGAAAGGATCGCCAGGTCGACTGCATTTGTCTGGATCTGTCAAAGGCTTGTAACACGATTAGTCATAGCCACCTGATTGCCAAAAATTGAGGCCTTAGGGATATCAGGTTCTCTTTTATGTTGGCTCAGAAGCGTAGATATGCCACTATATGGGTGCTTTAAGTAAATTTAAGCTGAAACCTACCTAGTGAATGTACATACCAAATTTGATCAAGTTATCATTATTTATGTAAATAAATAATGAGATAGAGGGTTTTGTCAATTCCCTATAAGAATAACATGGAAAAACTACTTTTGGAATTTCTCTGTAACCTGTTACGCCAAGTTAAAAATTCAAAATACTAAATTGTTTGTTCATAAGCTCTTTTAAATGGTTGTAATTAAAATTGATGAATTTTGAAAATTTAGATACAAAAATGCCAAAAGCCCATTTTTGACCCTTTTTAAACTCCATAAAACCCTGTTACCATAACCCGATCAAGCTGGTTCGCGAAATCATGAAAATAGATCTGGTCCTACACCTTCATACAAAATTTCATTAAAATCGGAGGACCCTTTCAAAAGTGATCAGTACCATGTACACATAGAGAAATATAGATTCAGATGGTTCGGTGTATCTGTGCTTATGCCGTTTGATTAAAAATATTCTAAAATTGATTAAATTTTCGTTTTGTCTCAGATCAAATACAACATTTTTGGATCTTGATGACGCCATAGTTACGATAGACCGATGTTTTTAGAAAAGTAACCCCGCCTTGTCCCTTGTCCAATCCCTCTTTTCTCAAAAGCCATGAGCACGATACACCGAGCCAACTGTATATATATATAATTATATACATATATATTTATATATAAATGAACGAATAGTGTTTTTGGTAGGGGTGTGCGAATAGTGATTTTTCTGGTCAAGCTGAGCCGAGCTGGTGATAAAATATTTTGAGTTTCGAGCCAAGCCAAATGCTTTTCTTGAAATGCATTTAGCGTAATACAAAACAAAATTACTAGGGGATTAGAGATATAATAGCACTGAACTAGAAACAAAACCCCACTTGTTTTGGTTTCTATTTTTAGAACATCCTTTCGCCGGGTGAGTGAGCAGTGTGAGTATGTGTGCGTGTGAGAGTGTGTGCATTTGTCAGACTGTGTGCGCGTGTCTCTAGCTGTCAAGGTCATTGCCGCTCTCCTATTGCGTCGTACTGTCATCGTAGACCCCGCACCACCCCGCCATCCTCTTACCTCCCTCTGCTCTTACCCTCTGCTTTTTTGCATTAATTAATTAATAAAACAAATAACTGTTAGTATAGAGTTTTCTTCTTAAGGCGTTTTTTTGGGTGGGATTGTTGACTCTGAAATGATTTTCAGCTCGACAACTCGAATAGTTTTGCATAACCTGAAGCCGAGCCGAATAGTGTTAGTATTCGACCACAACTATTCAACCACTCGAGTACTCACACCCCTAGTTTTTAGTAATAGGCCTACTAGTTTTTCTGACAGTTAAATTTCCAATGACACATATTATTCGACAGAGTTGAGAAGCTATAGTCCGAAGGGTCAAGGATAAGAGCAAACAGCAGACCATCCCACTCCAAGGTCACCGACACTATGTGGGCGTGATGTGAGTGATTCATCAGTCGGAACTTGGCCGGCCACGTGTGTTAGGAATAATTAATTTTTTGTCGTTTTAAATGTTAAGTGTACTGTTTGTGTGTATTGTGTTATTTTTTTTTAACCATGACAAAGATGTGTTCTGCTGATTTTTATTGACAGCAAGATTTGATAATGGAGCAAATGTTCCGAAAGTAGTCATCATGACAAAATGACTGATTGACGATGGCACAAGGTGTAACCTTTCTTTATTATTAAGTCTGAATTCATTCCAGGAGGCAACATCATGAATAAACTATTGTGTTTTGTTTCAGGAATAAAGACCACACTCATATATCCAGCAACTGACAAGCACATACAAAAATTCGAATCTCAACCACTCCATATAATTGAAGAAACAAAAGATTGGTTTCAAACTATTACACTTCCCCATTTGACTCAGGACCAATTTAACTTACAAGTATGTTTAGTTCATAGTTCATTTATCTTAGTTTATATAAATCAATGTAGGCCTAGGCTCAATTTTTAAATTAACACGCTTGCTTTTGGAAACTTAGCTGTCTCAGCAGCTCAAAATGCTAAACTAAATTCCTGTACTCTGTATGGGAAATATGTGAATCGGAAAGGTACAGCCATGAATGTGTCAATCCTCTAAAAAATACTCTAAAATATTTCTCCTTGTAGGCCTAGTTAAATTGCATCCCTTAATTTACTTCCTAGTTGCAATGTAGGCTGAAATAGTTTTAGTAGACAAGGTGTTGACCTGTCCTTGATCTACCTGGAAGAGGAAATTCTCAAACAATCAGATTCCATTGATTACTGGTTTGTGAGTTTTTACAATAGGCTCACATGGTATGAACATATTAACAAACTTGCAAAAACTTTATCTGGAAATGTTTTTGTTTTGAGAAGTATTGCATTCCTAAATAGCATAGACTTTATCTAGACTTATAAAGTTTATATAAGTTTAAAGTAATATAAGTTACATTCTTCGATTATTTTAGGGGTAGTTCTTGTTAAAATAAAAACCTACATAAAAGTTTTGTTATTCATATGGTGATTCGATCCATGAGGCAAACTTAGAGAAAACTTAGGTGAAACTTAGAGACTTATGTCTTAATTACTTCATTATTTCAGGTATCTTGACTGTCCCTATCTTTTTATGTGTGGGGTAATTCATTTTGTCAAAGAAAATAATCTCATTCAACCACACAATTATCCCCAACACTAGAAATACACAAATCAGTACTTCAGTTCAGCGCAAGATCACTATTTTAGAAAAGAAACAGAAATACATTTTCTCCAAATTGTTCATGAAATTGCCTCAGGACTTGAATGACATCAAATTATTCATGTCTCAATTGAAATCTTTTAAAGTGAGTGCTATTACACTATTCCCATTTAACATAAAAAAACAAACTCCCACTGTTTCCTCCTTATATCTTACACCAAGCCGCACTCCATTGTTCACGTTGTGGCTTAGAGCTTGTCCCATTGCCTAACGGTTTTTTTAGCGAATTTCCCATAAGGGACGAGTTGGCTATTCCTTCTCATCGATTGGCACTTTATGGTAAAAAAAACCACAGTATGACGGAATAAAGTATTATAAAAGAATACCGGAAAATATAAAACTGGAAACGGCCCTATCAACATTTAAGAATAAACTAAAGAATTATTTAATCCATTAATTACTAATTCAGACACTTTATTCATTTGACGATTTATGAAAAAAAATAAGGCACAATTTTAATGTGATAAATTATGATTATTGTCTTACTTCAGCTATGATTTATAATAAAAACAAACATTAATAGATACCTCATTATTTACAGTACATTCTTGTTTTTATTTTGTTAAAATTTTTATTTAAATAATTTACTACTGTATGTAATTAGTTTTATGGATAGTAATATACATTTTATCCGTAGTTATAGTTCTGGACACCATTCAATGTATTCCTTGTAATACTAACGAATAAAGAATATTTTGATTGTTTGATTAGTCAGTCAAAATTTTTAAGGGGTTATGATACATGTAAAATGCAACAAGAATACGCAATTTACACAATTATATCTCACTCTACCTTCCAGTAACATTTTTCAACTTTTTGAAATTTCTCGACTTTCAACCACAAATTTTCATTTTTTTATCACCAATTACCAAATTCATTTGCACTTTTTATGACTTTTTTTAGAAATTACATAACATTGCTATTAGAATAAGTACACTTTGTTCCAATTAAGCCCTTTGAAAGCCTTGTAAAATATACTCTAATACAAAATTTTTAGAAACTAAGAAAAAAACTATTACTATTATTTCTTTCTATTATTTCTCTAGTTATTTCTCCACTATAACTTTCTGAAGAAAATTTTTTATACTTCAAGCTACAAAGTGTCAAATTTTACAAAAACTTCCCCACATTCTAAGCTTCAAAATGATGTAATATAAGTGGCAGTTCCTATTTGCCTAAGAAGCGGCAATCGGCTTTAGACATAATTATTGACCGATTTTTCATTAATTATCATTGTTGGAAATTATCATACATTAAACAGGGTCACAATTAAATCTAGAACTCATTTAATAACTTTAATACCACAACAGATAAAAATACCAACCTCCACAAATCATCAAGATGATAATAACATACTTCTGTCCCACAACCGTCAGGATGGCCACTCTGAGGGACGGCCCACTAGGAGTAAGTCTAAAATCTTAAATGTAAGCATAGGTTGATATGTCATCAAATTAAAGGCCTTGTTTGGCAGAGTTTAATGCCACAAACCGCACATCAAATTTTTGACCGAGTCGGAAATGGCAGGCAATCAAATTTTCAATTAAAAGCATTATAACAAAAACTCTGCAATATTTTCAGATATTACACTGTTAGGGTGTGGTTTGTGACATCTTTGAATATTAAGGCGTTTAATGTTTTATATGATCTGAGAAAACCCAACTTTAAGAATTCAATTTTTCTTTAAGAATTCATTGGATACGACCCTCGAATAAAGTTTGTTGAAGGTATCTTTGTTGAATTGGTATTATTTCATAAAAAAAACAGGTCAAAATTATGTTTAATGCCAATTCCTCTCCCTTCTAAATAGGAAAGGTCACTTATAGTATAGTATATAATTTCTTTTTGCTCTAGTAATCATTGATTTGAACTTAACCAATGTTTGAAGATGAATTTTTAAAATAATTTTCTTGATGTTGGTACAATGAAACAAGAGCATATCAACTGATATGTTCTCTCCTCTGATTGTAGTGGGTATACAACATATTGGATGGTAATGCTGAAGTCGATCGAGTCGTTCTGGACGATAAAGATCCGAATATTGGATTTGTCTTGTTGCCAGATTTAAAGTGGGACGGAAAACAGGTAGGCCTACATAACAATAAGTATTAGTTTTTGAATTTATGAAGTTGAAAGACCACATTTTCTATACTTTACATACCATAACCATGAAGGCTGCAGATCTGCATGTGTTAGCGTGTAACTCAGCCCACCAAGCATAGAAAGTTTGTGCAAAAGCTCTGTCCTCTACGTAGTATAATCCTGTTGTGGAGCACACAAGTGATTAAGTCATTATAAAGACTCCCGACAATTCTGCAATAATTTGACTATCGCTTACATCACATATAATTTAGAAGGGTCTAATCCTGATAGAAATTTACAGTAAATTTAGCAAATTATACCCTAATATTTATAGTACAAGTTTTAAGTAAAACAAATTAATTTTAATAATGTTTTATACTGCTTTTTTTGTTATTAGTTACAAGAATCATAATTATTTTTTATCTTAAAACTTTGAATGCAAAAAGAGAGTAATGGAGGATTACTTGATAATTTTATTACTTTTTTAACAGATTGAGACGTTATATCTCCTCGCGATCGTTCGCCCTCGAGGTATCCGCAGCATTAGAGACCTGACGGATAAACACCTTCCATTGTTGGTCAACGTCAGAGATAAGTGTGTGGTGAGTAAGCTTAGCGCTTTTGCAACATGAATATTTATTTCCAAGAACTCGTGATACTAAAGTTTTTTTATTCTACACTAGGCCTTCCTTAATTATTCTAAAGAAATCAACTGATTTCTCAAAGATATCCTACGTGTTATTTTTATCTAGTGTTTAGTAAGACACAGGATTAGGTTGGTATATAGTTACATAGAGCCTCTCGATTGGGAACTCCGCTATTAAAAATACGCCTAATTAAAACACATTTTTCTCAAAATACCAAATATTTTTATTGAGGAAAATGCATTCGTTGACATTACATCGAATTTACAGTTATTGGAAGCAATTTTATTGCTTGCCTCTGTTTTCTGTGGCATGTGGTTTCTGTCGTTTCTGTTTTTCTGTGGTATGTGATCAATGTTAATCTAAGCTGCAGCTGTGGTTTTGACGCTCGACAAGCTTTGTTGCATATGTTGTTTCGGTATTTTCCTCTATTTAACGTGATTCCCTCACTAGCAAAGCATTCCAAAGTATGTCACTGAGTTTTGGTAATATGCACCCCCTTCTAATAAACAGCAGGAGTTGCCTAGTCAATATGTCTTGCTCTATTTATCTATTCTGCCTACTCGTAAATGAGTTTGGATTAGCGAGATTCTACTGTGCCGGTATTGTACATTAATATTGTATAAGGTTTTACCACTATCTGTATTCAAGGAAGGCCTTCTGGCAGGTGTAACTTTTCTCGTCAGTAACCTAATTTCTTTGTGGTAAGATTAAACAAATTATAAAAACTGCCAAGGCCAAGGCGTGGTGTCTTGGGAGAGTAAAACTGGCAGGACAGTCATCTAAACCCCGAAGAGCTGTTTTCCATTTGTGCTCTCTTTTTCGGTTCCAAACTGTTTGCAAAAATTAATTCCAATAACCCAGCAGGCCTCCACTTTTCTCAAGATTATCTGTGTAACCCAAGTATAATGAATATGGTTTGGCAGGACATTTATCAGGAATTTTGCTTTGCAATGTAACTAAATTATTTTGATTGTTTCAAAACGATTGTTAATCTCAATGATTGTTTATTGGCAAAGGGAGTAAGCTAAAGCAGTGGTATTCCAGTAAGAGAAATGCCAGGGACTGTGATAATGGGCTTCCTACTGTCAGGTAACTTTCCTCTTCGGTACCGTAGGCTGATATTTTAGTTACCTCTTTTCTCTTTCTTGTTTTTGAGATCCAAAGCAGAGACTGGTAATTTTTATTTTCTTTCTTTTTAAAGTCAAGGTTATTTAGGTTACATCAATGGGTTTTTACCTCTATGATTGAGGTTAGTTTAAGCGATGTATCTTTGCATAGAAAATTTTTCATAAACTAGTTATATTTAATGACAAAGCAAACAATGGTGTGGTCAGTTACTGCGGGGAAAAGTTACCTTTGAGTTGGATTGCATAATCTGTTTCACAGGTATAAATGTTACCTGCTAGAAGGTTGGTTTGTATAAAATTGTGCTTAAAGTACTGTGGAACCTTCATATTGAACCTCAATATACGGTAACGAAATCCTCGATGTAGCCTAAGGAAGTGTTCTCATTCCCCTTGAACCTGCCTATCAATCTAATGTTAATTCTACCTCAATATATCGACGGATTAGCCAGGATAACCTCAAGTTTTGTGGTGCCACGCAAGGCCTAAACACCTCTACTTATCGAAGTTTTGACTGCAAAACCCCAACATATAGAAGTTACAAAAAGAACAACAAATGGAATAATTGAACTCATCCATTTTCTTTCATGTTGCAGCCTGTCACTCTACAGACTTTGCCTTGTGTACGCAGCGCTGTTCTTGTTTCCCGAGTTTGCAGTTAACGTATTGTTTTAGTGTCGTTCCATTCATAACTCAAAGTGTTGGTTATAGCATTTTGTTTACATGCATTTTACATTAATCTAATGAGTACTATTTTAATAACCCTATGTTTACTGCAGAATCAGAATCAGAATCGCATGTTTAAAAGTACAAACCTCTTCTAGTCCCAATCGATGCTTATTTGTTTGTTTGCAGCTGCAGCACTGTTTATTTTTTTTGTGTCACCATTTATGGTCTTCGCCTTATCAGCTTGTGATACAAATTCCATAGAAGGTTTAAAAGCAATTTATAACAGGGTGTCTACTGATACTGGAATTACTGGAAATATACTGGAATTTCAAATTAGGTACTGGAATAATTGAATTTGATTAAAATCTAGAAATTGTTGCTTTTAAAATGCATAAAATGTAGATTTTGTCATTTGATCTGTACATTTTGATGTAAAAATGTTTCACATGAAAACAAAAAATTCAGAAAACCTGTAGTTATGATTAAATACATTTAGCAATTAGAAATCTAAACATATGTTTAAAGATTGAGCTTATAAAATGTTTGACTTTGTACTAAAAATTTAGTTTTCGTTCTTAAATTTTATTGATGATGTGAGTTTTGATTTTACTTTTAGTATTATCCTATTTCATTATTTTTTCAGTTAAATGTATTTCATTTTTTTTATTGAAAATACAAAATAAAGTGGGTGGTATGGAGAACCTTCATAGTAAAAAAAGCTTAGATTTAAAACTAGTTTTGCCTAGATAGAGATAGAGATTCGTTTTACCTTTACCACATTACTTAAGATTTTAGATTTCATTCGAAGTTTAAACTTTCATACAATTATTTAAATTTTTCATTGAGTTAATTGTTTAAAAATTTACATATTAACACTTTAAAAATTGTAAACACTGTCAAGGCCTCCGAATTCCTAGTTGAGATGTTGTTTATATTAAAGAGTCAATGTTACACCTTGGACTCAGGGGAAATCCCAATACTGTTCTGTTTTGGGAGCGACAGTTGAGATTAACTGATTCCTTGTCTTGTCTACAGTTAATTTCCTAAAAACATTTAATTTAATCCGGTTTCTGTGAGACGATTATCAAAGACAACGGAGTATTATAGGCATTGCATAAGGGCATTGTATAAGGGGAGTTTAAATGGCCTGATACAAAAATTAATATTAAAAAGTGTTATCATTGGAAAGTCCTTATTAATCACTATCATAAGTATCTATATATTAATAGGTAATAATGTTTATTTTCCTCCTTTTTTCTAAGCATGTGTGTATCATATGAGAAATCCGTGCGTACTCTAAGAAAGGTTTATCCTGTAGATGAACAGAATGTCATTATAATTCACATCAGCCTCCAGGGGTACGTCCTACAGGCTTTCAAAATTTCAATGTTAATCTTATGGAAGAAGGATATTTATGAAATAAATTAGAGCAAAAACGAGGTGAATTTTTGGTAGAATTTTGACCAGTGGCGATATCTTAATACAAAAATCTATGTTAAATTTGTTTATATGTATAAAACTTTGTTACTGTGACTCCATATTCTGATTAAAAGTTCGCGAGTAATACTGTAATTATTTGAAAAAAATATACTGGAATTCCAAAATCAGATATTAGTAGACACCCTGTATAATGTTCTAGTTTACTGTTAGGCCTATATTCTTTTGTGCATTAGCAAAATGTTGGTTATGTAGTCACAGTAAAAGCTTATTTATTCCTCAATTGCTAGGCCTGTTGGAAATTAGTAACGGTATTAAGAAATAGGCCTAATCGTGAACCTTAGTATATTGAAGTTGGTAAAAAGACCTTGATATAACGAACCTCAGTATATCAAGGACCTTGATATTACAAAGTTTTTACATTCACCTTCAGGTTGGATATATATCGAGGTTCCACTGTAGTTATACAGTAGACACACACAGATCAGTCCAGGAAAATGCCGGACTACTGGAAGAAGTAGTGTAATATAAAATATTGAAACCATGTTGAATCCTCACATTTAAGCAAACCGACATGTGATATTGGATTTGGATGATTGTAGAACTGCATAAAAGTGGCTATTCACAATGGAAAAAGCGGGCATAAGAGCGATGGAATTGTGATTTATTACCCAAATTCCATGTATATCGAAAATCGTGAAAAATCTTTACAAATAAATGCTGATTAGCAACATCTATAAGTCCTAGCCCACACTAGGAAGGCCTGATTGAAAATGTGACAGATTAAAAACTATTCTTACCTGTTCTATAAAAACCTGTTCTTTTTGGCAGAATCATAAATTACATAATTCATTACGTATAATTTCAATTGTTATGACAGCCTTAAGGCTTTTTTATTATTTGCTTTGTCACTGTTCATTGTTGTTGAGGAATATTCCTTCAGTTGGAAGCTGTTAAAAATAATTTTTGTATTCCAGAAAGTGATTCATGAGCGTTACGGTGTCCCGAAGTCTCAGCTGAGAGTCTATTTCCACTACCAGCCATCATTTTATCATCTGCATATCCACTTCACACATCTGCAGTACGAGGCTCCAGGTCAGTGGGATCAATCAATCAATCAATCAATCAATCAATCAGGCTTAGTAGTCAGGCTCCTGCGTGGCTTACTGCACCACTTGTGTTCGACTGACTCAGGTGTCATAGGAATCTGTGACTGAGCTAGTTACATTGTGCACATAAAAATAAATATATAATAGGCCATAATGCCAGGGCCGCCGAGAGAATTTTTGGGGCCCGGGGCAGAGTTCCGGTGTGAGGCCCCCCCCACTCGGCAAATTTACCGCCGTCCATAGTCAAACCAGATACAATATACACACTTCTATTTTCATTTCTCTGGACATTTATTTTGCATTAATGCCCACGATCTGCTTTCTTCTCATTAGTGATTCTTAATAATATTTTATTCTAATTATTGTAAGGTACAGGTAATAAATGTTTTTAGGTATACATGAAATATTGTATCAAACCTGCTCTTTGGCTGGGTCCGAAAGTCCTTATTGGAGAGCTACGTGGTTTTAGGCCCAAGTATTTTGAATTGAATAACTTTATAGGAAAATTTTTAAATACAATTTATTTAAATATGGTTTATTAATTACCTTTATTTGGTTACAACTGTATTAAACGTCTAATGAAATAATCCGAAGAAACCATGCTCATTTCAATCAAACTCAGAAATATTCAGGAATTGTAAACTTGTTCTTGGATGTAGTACCATACTTCGTGCACTGATAAGGGCGCACCACAACATCGCGTCTACAGGTGGACTGGTGGCGCGAGCACGGTGGTGTAGCTCCAATGGGGGCTCGCGGCGGCGCGGCGAGGCGTCTGTTCACCGACACAGAGCTTCAAACCGCGGAGATTTATAAAGACTGATCACTACTCAGGTCATAGGCTAGGCATATGTTACGGTTTGAGGATTTTGATACTTCTTCAAAAATACTTATGGTGTTAAAAAAGGCTATGCAGCAATAAAATTTTGCTACCGTAAAAAAGAACACCTCAAGATGAGGCCCCCTGTCTCTTGAGGCCTGGGGCAATCTGTCCCCCCTGCCCCTCCCCTCTCGGCGGCCCTGCATACTGCATTAACAATTTCTGCTATTTTGTTTTTTTTTCATCATATATATTTTACTTCTCTGTAACACTTTGACTTTTTCAAACTGGCAACCATTAAAAGAAGTCCAAGTCAAATATTATTTCACTGGTATATCGTAATACCACTACAAAAATAGTCTACAAAAATTGAATAATGTTCTTCATAGAAACCAATATCATAAAGATTGTACGGCAAACAACTGAGACCATATTATGTTTTTCTTCCAAAAACACGCTGACTTAAATAGTGTGCCGCCCACAGGATGCCCTGCCAAAGTCCAAATTATTAGAGTGGTATTTTTATGTTCTTTACATTTTTATGGTTAGCTTCCAGATGACTCATGGTAAAATCCCTTGCAATTTCTGTAGCACTATCTTGGAAAATTTTAAAATTCTTTTAATAGGTTAGTGGTAAAACCACTTGCAGCTACGGCTGCGACTTTTTTAGGGTCAAAATTTATATTGTTTGCCATATTTTTGGCAAATTCAGCATTACAAACGAGAATACTTTAAAATTAAGATTTATTAAATATTAAGTCATGGTGTGATATACAGTTTCTTCACTTAGTTACATACCACGTTACGGTTCAATAATTGTTAAAAGGTGTACTTGTTATTTGATGAAAAATATTTTATCTTTAGATTGTGTGGAATGTTGAATAATCAAAAGGAAATGGTTTTAAATGCTCTAACACTGAATGAAACTTACAGGAATTTATCCAGAAAAAGCCCATCTTTTGTGTGAAGTAATCAACAATATCCAACTGATGCCAGATTACTATCAGGAAGCTACACTATCATTTGCCATTAGGGAATCAGATAACCTGTTCACGTGCTATGAAAATAAAGGTTAGTAAATCTATTTTTAATTTCATATAGAAATTAATGAAAAACTATTTTCATCTAATGTTTCCTGCATTTTTTGATCAATTAAACCCAAACTAATGCAATGAGTTTGGTGCTTGGCTATTGAAGTAAACTTACCAAATAACGATGTCACAGTGTCTGCACACTGTTCACACACCTATCTTGGCTGCTGGTCATGACAGTCATGTAGATGAAATCATTGGCTTGGTTATCTCAAAAGTATTGTGGATTTGATTCCGGCTCCCTACCTAAATTGACTTCTTGATGCAATATCTAAAAAATGACTCTAAAATGTGTGCAATGTTGTTGGGAGGGCCAAGTATAAAAGTGATAGACTTGATGATGGGGTTTGTTGATTCTTAAGTAGTTACACCTTGGTCACCACAGACTTTACTACCTTTTACTTGAAAAAAAAAACTATAATAACATAATCCATTGAAGATTGTCTTATTTTATGTTGCACGTAATTTTTTTACCCAATCACAATTACACTGGGTTACCAAGGTTGCTCTGAGTTGAAATTTTATCTTTTAATTTTCTGTCGGAGCAATAACGTGCGTAACTTCTGTTTTGTCTTATTTAAAGTAAAAATATTCGTAATTTATAGGTTGAGTTAAATAATTTCTTGAAATAAACGAAAAAAGTATTATTTTTAATGTACGAGTTATAAACAATAGCCTTTCAAAAGCATGGGTTGACAAACTGAACCAGTCGTCTACAGTACGTAACAACCGTTCAAATGAAAATGGATATTTTTGTCTACACTCAGGGACTTTCCGTGTGTCTCTATTTGGGCCTTTCCGTGCAATCATAGATACTCATATCGTAGTCGAAACTATATTATACAAGTATACAGTCACGATATTCATATTTAAACTACTTGTATTAGTGTGTCCTCGAAGTTATTGTAACACGCTCAAAGCACCGTGTTTTCAAATGTGAAACATTAGCAACTCAAGTGAATGGAATACAATAGAATAAAACATATTCTAACGGTGTTAGGATTGGCTGTTAACTAGTTATATCATCGATCGCACCAAGCGCCAGTGAATTGTCACTGGCGCTTCAAGCTTACTGGTGTGCCAGGTTGTTATGTGGGGTTGCACGTGCAATCTACAACAAATCAGTTTGTTTGATTATAGAAAGCAGTGTATTTTAGACGTTGAAGTTAGTTTGTGTTGGTGTGAACTGTAGTATCTGAGTTAAAAACATAAAAAACCAGTATTAGGCCAGCCGCAAACCAAAATGAACGCGACGCGACAAGACTCGATGAAACCTCTTACGGATTTGAGAGCGAAGACAATAACATTTGTTTACTAGTGTATGAGTATTCCATTTAACTTTGTTCGCGAAGTCGTAATATGTTTTGTCGCGTTGCGCCCGTTTTGGTGTGCGGCTGGCTTATACTTAAACTTTTTTGTAACTAAATAACTTTTAATATAATGAATCCTGTGTATATACATAAAAAGTATATTTTGTGGGAATTTCACGAGAGGTTAGGGTCTCGTAACACCCTGACATTAAAACGAAAGTAACCTCGGGTTATCCGAGGTTGCCTCGGTCCCGAAGACCTCAGATAATCCAGAGTCTACTGTACTTTGTTAAAGGGAATCTCAAATTAAATTTCCTTGGCCATCGTACATGATGTTTAAGGTCTTAGAACTCAGAACGATGTACCACAATCCCAAGCTGTATTGGTTGAAAATATCAAGTGTTTGTATTTTATAGTTTCAGCAACAGAATTAGAATTCTATGTTTGATCACCTGCCATTTCCGGCTTAATTATATCTTTGATCTACTGGTCTGCATGAGACTAATTTTAAGTGCATCAACTAAGCTTATATTTAAATTTATCAGCTGACTCCTCCTGGACCGTCCCTCTTTGTTGGTAGTAATTTTATAAGTAATTTATAAAAAAATGTATAAAAAATGTATTTATAATTTTTTTTTTTTAGCTCCCAATTGAATTTGTAAAGTTCAAATGTAACAGTCTTAATATTAATAATAATCAAGCCGTAGAGATTTTTCAGCACGCCTGTATAATTGTGTTGCAGGTATTGTAAAGAAAGTGCCTCGAAAAGAAGAAAATGAAGAAGCCAAAGTTAGTAATTGAAGTACGCCCCCGTCTTCAAAGCTGCCAAGTCTTTTATGAAGCAAGTACAGATGAAAGTAAAGATTACTCTGCTGATATCCTAACTTCTTATATAACATTCAAAAGCGAAAATTGTGAAGAAAAATTTTCTTTCGAGGATTTGCAACTAAAAAGTCTTAGGTTAAGATCTCTTAAACCAGATGAAGAAAACATAATTTCTTGTAGACTGCAAATTTTAGCTTCAGCAAGAGAGTATGACAAGCTGAATGTTGCAAAAAAGTACATTCCTGATGTTGAAAAAGGGAAACCGACTCAGATTATTTGTAGATCTTGTCACTCTAAATTATTAAAAGGAAACACCCCATTCAGTAGAATTTTACCCCTACCTTCTGCTGAAGTCACTGCGGCGGATCTTTTCTGCCACGGATGTTGCAATGAAGAATTTGAAATGAAACATAACACTGATCCAAAACCTCTTGATCTACTTTATGGAAATTATTTTTTCAAGTTCAGTATGAATTTGCTGAATGATTCAAACACATTTTCAGTGAAAGATATAATTTATTGTCATCAATGTAGGACGTGGCTGGGTTCGAAAAGCAATGTGTGTGTGAAGATGTGGAATTGTACGGTGTCTTTCGATTGTTCCGCGAGCCGCTTAGTGACTCCAAAGGATGACTTCATTTCAGTGGTTCAAACTATTATGGAAGACTCTGACGGGACCACATGTAAGATTGTTATTAGTTGTAAATACGATTCAGATAGGAAAGAATACTTGCTTTTGTGGATAATGGACAAAAATTTGCGTCTGTTATTGAGTTGCGAAGGTTCTGACAAGTTGGTTAAAAAACATGTAACGAAGTTGTTGTACTACCATGAGACAAGTCGCTCAGCCAATGTTGATCTGTGGGAAAAGGACATAAATACTCACTGTGTCGATGTTGCGGCAATCATGTTTACTGAGGGGCTCGAGTATTTGAACCATAGTAATGTTTTGTTTCCTAAAATGTTCAGACAAACTAAACTGGGCGTACATTGTACCACCATGAATCTTGGGTATTTAGGATATTGAAAGTATTAATTCAAAATAAGTACATTACATGAATTTATTTCAGTGTTAATGTTAAAATAAGTACTTTTCAAGAATGTTTTTCAGTTTTAATATTAAAATAAGTACTTATTCAAGAATTTATGTCAGTTTTAATGTTAATTTTGTTTTCTAAAACCAGAGAAGCTAAATTGTAAGAAGAACTTTGCCGCCATGAATGTCAGTTATTTATGATGTTGGAAGTGTTAATCTTGAACAGGTTTTTTGTTTATTTGTTAATCATAATTAAACCTACATATTTTTTAAGCAAAATTTTTACTTTCACATTTTATTATGTTTTTTTAATGGGTAAGGCCGCTATTAGCCGTGAGCAACTCGGTGGGCAACTCGGCTGGCAACCAATTGCGGGTGAGTTGCCCGGTCAGTCTCCCGGTTCAGCAACTGAGCTGGGCAACTCTTGGGCAACTGCAAAAAACAATACTCCCGCGCTTTTGGACTCATTCGTGCGCTTTCAGAGTCAAGTGTCAAAGATGGTGTTGAGCAGTACGGAGCTCCTCCTACTTCACCTTCTCTTAAAAAAGAGAAGGCGGAGAGTTCGCAGATTTCGACAACATCATGTTAGTAACATTATGTTAGTGAGTAGAGTCAGCAAAGGATTGTACTACACACTTTTCGATGACCTAATAACACTAATAACAACTTAAATAACGAACAGCACAACTTCACATGCGTCAGACACGAATGACAGATGAGACTGAGCAGGTACACAGATCGGTGTAGCGCATGCGCACGCCGTCAGTTGCCCAAAAAGTGGCGCAACTGGTTGCCTACGGCTAATATGCGCCATATACTCCAATGTCCCCCGACGGCAGGGAGACTCAAACGGTTGCCCGCGCAGTTGCCGGGGCCTGACACGCCCGGCAACTGCGCGGGCAACTTTTTTCAGTTGAGCAACTGATCGCTCACGGCTAATGGCTCCCATTTGATTCAATGCCCCGCTACAACATCGGCAATCGGTTGCCCGCCGAGTTGCCCACCGAGTTGCTCACGGCTAATAGCGGCCTAAAATTTTTGCACTAGGCACTACATATTTTCATTTTTGGTATCATGTGTTGGTTTTACCGTTGTTAAGTATTGTATCTTTACTGAGGGGTTGGAGGCCTATTTATGAATCAGAGTTATGTTGTCTTTCATAAAATGTTCAGATGAGCTAGATTGTGTTCACATTGTACCACCTTGAGAGTCTGTTAATGATGATATTGAAAGTGGCGTTTATATAAAATATGATTATTGAAGTAAAATTGTTCACTTGCTTCTTCTGTTTATGATTTTATTAAAATGGTTAACATTCCAACACAGCACATTATTTTTTGTGTTTCCCATCCCCCCTCTTACCATGAATTATTTGTGACAGGCTGCTTAGTTTTTTGTTGTTAAATTTTATAGTTTCTTTATTGGAAATCATGCATGTTAAAGCTTCTTTTTTTAAATAGGAACTTTATGAATTTTTAATGTAAATTTATTTAGTACAGATTTGATTTGATTGGTTGTTTTTTTACGTACCTATCATAGATTGTGCCAAAACGATATTGATTTTGTAATACCTAAGGCAACACATATTATAAAACAATATTGGAGCCCAGAACTTTTTTCTTTAAGTTTTTACATACATTATATCTTGCCTACTTGCCTTTCAAAACCATCACCAATTTAGACCTGATGAATTTGATATGATCTATACTAAAATGAAATCTTTTGAAGTGTGTTAAAATAAAGATGATTTTTGCGGGCTTCAGTCATAAATATCTAAATGTAGTAAGTTTGTGCAGTCTGTGTAAACAAAGAAACTTATTAAAAAAAAATATAATTCTAAATAGATAAATCTATATAAATGAAAATTAAATTAAATGATTAATACTAAGTTTGTAGCCTACATATTTATTGACTTCAGAAACCAATTTTTGTGATCCTAGGATAAACTCAACATTACAAGAGACAAACATGTAGATTGTAGATTGAGATCCAATTATTCTCTATTGAACAAAACAAGTAAAAAACTCCATTTATTCTGATAGCTTTGTTATCCGTGATTGGAAGACTGGAATCGTTTCTTTGAGTCCGGTAAAATAAACTGGATTAGATCTTAACGCTTTCAATTCTCGAGTCAAGTAAACACTACATTGAGTTAATAAACTACAATTGAATCATTTCAATTTATTCTGATTGAATTAAAAATAAAATCTAATAAAAGAATTACTTTTTTATCTTAACAATGTTGTTTTTATACTTCAAATCTACATATTTAGCTTTTTATATTTGTTTAATATTACAAAGCTACATTTGAATGTCAAAATTTTAACATAGAGTATACTTTTAAATTATTTTCCCCCAGGATGATATTTTTCATTTATCGGTACTAGTACAGTAGACACAAGTTTGTTGAATTTTTAATCAAATAATGGGTCAGAATCAGAATATATTTATTTCCACAATTTTACATATTACATTACATAAAATTAAAAGAACAATAAAAATCTTTGAAGCTTATATCTACTAGTAATAGTTATGAAATAACTTCATTTACATTCCAATGAAGTACAAGTAAAAAATAAAATAACATACTTCTTGTGATTCTATAAATATTGAAAGAAAAAGAAATTTTATTGGAAATGAGCCCACATGGACTGAAGTGGTCTGTGAGTAGGCCAGATTTGATATAAATATTTTTTCTTACTAAATGAGCTAATGCTCGTTTATGAACTTTTATAATGATAATAGAAGTTGTATATCTGTGGAAAAACAAATTTTCATGTGGATTTAAATTAAAAACTTATGAAACATTTTTCTAGTGAAACCAACAAAAAACATCCATTATTGTTACATAAAAACGCATGATTGTTGTAATAAAAGTATTATGATGATAATTTGTTTTGAATAATGAGAAATACCTATGGGAAGGGGGGGGGGGGTGGATGTCTGTCACAGCGTATGAGTAAGTTAAGGTGCTGCTATACATCAACGTCCCGTCCCGTCCGCATTCGCACTCGAATGCTCTGAGGAGCATTTGGGTGCGATTTGGTGCGAATGGATGCGAATGAAGACGTGACGGGACGTTGCTGTATAGCCGCTACCGACGTCCATTCGGCCGTTCGGCGTTCGCCTCTGGTATCTTCGTACGCAATCGGGAAACTTCGGAACCAATGAGAGCAAGGGTGGATTTTGACCGAATGTTTGTTTTGTTTACTTCCCTCTAGTTCTTATCAGTTTGTGAGAATGAGTGGTGTGGGCAGAGTTGTTTCTATCTCTTTACTCGTAATATTTGTATTTTATGATGTCACTTAATTGTTCTTAATAACATAAAAAAGGTATATGAATTTAATGTGTGTGATATACGCATTTAGTGCCCAAGTAGGCCTACTGTATGCTTTTACTCCATGCCTTTTGAAATTGATCGATTGTTCTTTTCAAATTAAAAAATATTACAGGGAGTTTTAGTTGGTAGTTAGGACGCTATGTAATAGAACCATTCTTCTCTAAGGTAATGTTACGATTAGGACCTATCATTTGCAATGGCCAAATGCATGCGTGATAGGGGAAGGTCGGGTAGTATCGGACACTTAAGCTTTTTTTCGATTTTCTAATTAGTGATAAAAGAAATGATAATTTACTTTGCAAAATATCAACGTTTGAAATGTTATTTATCCACACATTTAATATAATAATTATTGTATGAATGTATGTATAACTTTTCCACACTTTTTCTAACCCTTACTTTTGGGCCCATTTGATTTTTGGAGGGTAGTATCGGACAGGGTTAACTACAACTGCTTGTAGCTAAAATAAAACCACTTGCAGCCTGAAAACACACTTTTATCATTACAAATTGTTTCAACACTATAAAAAACTTAATTATGAGTTTAACAAATTGGTTTTATCAGTTTTTTAGCTGATAACCTTAAGTCTAAATAAAAGAAATTGAGTTTCAAAGTCACAAAATTAAGATCACTTTGGCTCAAAACATTGTTGGTTTTTCCATTTAAAGTCTTTTCTTCTTTGCTTCGTGCCCAACACAAATATCATACACTTCACATAACACTGGACATTTCAGGATACAATGTTCACATTGAAAGGGAGGCCAACCCTTTCAATGTGAACATTGTATCCAGTTTTATTGAAATGTCTCATCACAAATCATGCAATGTGTTTCAGACCTACTTCTTTCTTTAAACTGTAATTGCCTTTTTGTAATTTTTTTACATTTATGTCTTTTGCTTTTTTCAAAACTTTCTTATTTTCCTCCTTTGAAGGCCTTGGTCCATTATTTATATTTTTAAGTCTATCTTTGCGCTTTTTATTTTGTTCATTTTCTCTCTAATGATGTTCGGAAACCTAAAAATAAATAATGGGAATTAATTATTGATTACGTTAAGAACCTATCCATTCTGTCCGATACTACCCGACGCGAGCTTGTCCGATACTACCCGACTGACATGGTCCGCCATTTTGACTACCACTTCCATAATAACCAAACTAAAATAACCATTCACCTACAAAACAAAGTAAAGCCTCTTTACTATCAAATAGTGGCGTTGAATCATAAAAGTATTGAATCAGTTTAGCACATTGATGTCTCAAACATACGTACGTGCACAGAAATTGTCACAAAAACAAAAAGAAATGTCACAGCGCAGATGATTATTGAGGCACGAAACGAAAATGGGCCTCACATAGTCTTTCTCCTTGGTGCTTCTGCTGATGTCCTAGTCAGAGCTGTCTCTAGCGGCAAAAGCTGGAAACAGCGTTTGTCCGATACTACCCGCTGTCCGATACTAGCCGACCTTCCCCTAATCTTTTTTAACAGAGGTCGTAATAATGGCGTCGTCTACAGCAAAAGAGTTGTGCATCTTATCTGATCAGCACGAAACTTGACATGCTTTTATTTTTCTTATTTAAATGACATAGCCTATTGTACTGTTTGTATCTAATGGCCAAATAAAGACTTATTGACCTCTCTTCGCTGGTTAATGGGGTGTGTACCTATGCTTCTTATTCTTCGGGATTCTTGAAGAACGGCCAAAAACTCATCGTCAGTGTCAGAACTCGTTGACGAACAACACTCTTCCATGGTTTTAACACTGAGACTGAGACATTGGCGGAATCCGAGGGGTTTTTTCAAAATGGACGCGATGTCCAGGGCGAATGCGAATGCTTGACGTTGATGTATAGCACCCCCTCCAGAATCGCCGGATCCATCGGTGCGAATGGATGCGAATGAAGACGTGACGTGACGTGATGACGATGTATAGCAGCACCTTTAATTTCATGATGCCTGTAATCAGCAGAGATAAGCGAGAGATCAGCATCTTCATCGCTAATAAGAAAGAGCCAATCTTTAAGATTTCTTTTAAATGTATTGAAAGAATTAGAATCAAATAGTTTAACAGAATAACAATGAATGGAATAATTCCGGAACAAAATGTTTGCAATATTATAAAACTATATTATAACTGCAATATTATGTGGAGTAGGTCTACGATTTGTTTCGTTTGGTCACAGTTGCAAAGCAACGCAGGAAGGGCGCTTAACAAGCCTTGCGTTGCGTCGCCATATTTCGCAGGCGTTTACAATCTAAATTGCAATAATTTTACGTACAAAGAAGCAAAATTAAAATAAAAAAACAGATGGTTTTAAAAAATTTTATTTAAAAATTCTAAAAAAACAGAAGACGAGATCTGTCTTTCCACTTTTAGAAAAAGGTAAGAGTCAGTCTCTGTCTTAGTTGGTTAATTTTAAAACACAATTCTCGTAAACCTCTGCAGCTATATAACTCGCCTTTAGAGAAAAAGAGATAATTTTAGACAGTTGTAACTGAAATTAGAAATTTTATATAAAAACTTTTAAACCACAGAAGACAAGATGCGTTTTTATACTTTTAGAAAAAGTTAAATCAAGTCAATCTTTATCTTAATTAGTTACATTAAAATCACGATCCTCCTAAACCTCTGCAGCCATTAAACTCGCGCATAGCGTTACACCCGTGAGGCAGCATTCGGTAATGCCGTTAGTAGATTTTGGGCTCAGGTGGAGCGGAGCCTTAAACCAAATTTGAACACGAAAACTTTATGGGTTTTCAAGCTCCTTTAAATTTCCATAGAAAAATATTTTAAATTTTAAACAGTAAAGTCAAAAAATTTAAAAACAATTATTAAATATGTAAAAAAAAGACATTAAAACCCATAATCTGGTTACACTTGTTTCCGAAAAAAAGCCCTGGTGCTACACTATAATTTACTTAGTTTTACGAGGTTACATGCTTTGAGCGGCGAACCTCAGGTAAACAGGATCAAATGGTATTTGCGGGGGAATTCCTCCCTTCGGCAAGGAGAACTTGTTGAGCAGTTCTGAGTACAAGACCTCTCAGATGGTTCAGATCTATCTAGACACTCTCATTTTCAGTGTCTTTACATCAATTCACTTATACAATACAGTAAATATAAGACACTATAAATGCCAATTCAAATAAAAGACTCATACAGTCTTATTATTCAAAGTCAATATATACTTTTATTTACTAAACTTTATTAAGTTTATTAACCTTGACTAATAGCGGGAAAGGTTCATTGTTAGTGTCATTGAGGATTGCGTACCCACTTTTTTGTAAGGCACCTCAAGATTTTGAGGTGGGCCTGTCACGAATTATCTGCATATAGTTTGCCAAACCCAATGTCGTGATAAAGTTAACTAAGAGCCGTGGATGCCATGAAGTCCGTATTATATGAGTATAATACAAATTTAACAACGGTATTACAATGCTTAGACCTGTACCCTTAATTTTACAACTGACACAACGCTATCCATAAACAGTAAAGTTATATTTTACCCAACACTTCTGGTACTTGGAACATTCACAAGTCCTCTCTGCAAACATTATGCCTAAGTCGTGGTAAATAACAAAATCTTTAATATCGATTATCGGAAAAATAGTCTATATAATAATATTTAGCCAGCCACCAGGTTTTAAGAATAAGAAAATAAATTCACCTGAGCAGAGCACCTGAGTCAGTATATGTAAAAATATAAACTCTAAAAAAAGTTAGATCTCTCTTTATAGAGCTAACACAGACTAAATTTTGTAATAGCCCTGGAAAGGGCCATTTGCATTTTGTCTGGCAGCTGGCATAGCTGAGAGATCACGTGCGTGATAGTTCAGCTGCCAAAGTTGTTGTTAGTTTAGCACCACCCGGGGAGTACGTGCAGCTTTAATGGAATGCTGCGGACGCGAACAACATCACCCCCCCCCCATTTATATAGTTTATATAATAATAAATTCTGGTTTTAGTCAAAAGGCCAAAGAAAACTGACCTTGGAGTCGAGGCAGTGTTCTTCCTATTGACTCATACTCGCACGGGAAGGTCTCCCTGCCGAAGGGGGGAATTCCCTGCAAATTCCATATAACTCTTTTACTACCTGAGGTTCGCCGCTCAAACCACTCGCCGCTATCGGGAAGACACCTTTCATGAATATCGGAAATCAAAACAAAATATAAAATAGGCAGTAAAAAATAATGTCTCAGATTTTTAACTAAACTTTGAGTACTCGGTAGTTACATAGTACCGGTAACAATTAAAATATTTTTTATATACGGTATCAAAAAGTTTCCTTTCGTTAAAACTGAATGTTTGAAACTATTGAGCCAAGATTCATGACAAACTTTGTTGCATATTTACTAACCATTAAAGTTTATAACATATAGCTTAATATGAAGCAAGGATATTACAAGCTATACTGAAAACCATTACTTGCTAAATGACTAAAAGTAATAATCGTAACAAGAAGTGTATTAATATGTTCACATAAGGATGTTTATGAGGGTAAATTTGATTGCTGAGACCGATCAAGAAGGATGTGTGTTTTAATAACAGCAATATATAGTATACAATAATTATTTACTGTCAAATATTGATTCATTTCATCTAACATGATTAAGGCAACATACATAAAGAATAAAATTTAAGATAAACTAGTATAATTTAAATTAAAAATAACTAATTTAATTTAAATATATAAAAGGGAAAGCAATCACTCACTCATTCAGCACTGATTCTCCAACTTCTCAACTAGCTAGAGTAGTGCTGAAATTTGGTATACTTATTCTTAGACTTTAAAAAAGGAAAGTCTGACTATTTTCATATTAATATTCACAAACGGCTTCATTCTAGACGTCCTAAAAGTTACCATGTTATTCTTATGGAAGCAATATTTTTGTTTTCTAACTTATAATTACTTTTTTAAATCTTTATTTGGGCTAAGGGTTAACAAAAACCATGACAAGTCATATTTTACAGATTTAGTGAGCTACAAACCAAGGTAGGATTAAAACTGATTCAAAAAATAAAATATATAACAAAGAACTAAAACATTTAAAATAAGAATAAAAAAAACTCATAAGTCAATGCCTTTCTTCCATTATAAACAACATGACGGCTTCAGAATAGCAATGTTGCAGTGAAAGTAAATGCAGAATATTAGTGGGGTATTTGATCCTTTTTAAGTAAGTAATGTTCTCAGGAACGTTGGTTTGGGTGATTTTGTAGGTCACAAGAGAAGAGAAGATGGTCAGGCGAAGCATCATTATCATCTCTGCAATCGCACAACGGGTCATTTATTATTTTAAATCTCGCTAAGTGATTGTGGCAGCGTGTATGGTTTAATCGTCAATATGATTACTTAGAGTATCATTAATTTTAAAACAGCCGTTCTCGTTTAAATTACTGAGGGAAGATTGGTAATAAAAAAAAAAAAAAAAAAAAAAAAACCAGACGATATTATAGACTTGCGGCGAGTGAGCGCAGTGAAGGAGCTCATCTGAAGGTCAAAAAATTTCCCATATTGGGTAAGCTTGTATTAAAATCGAATATTTTCAAAATAAATTTTATTTAATATTAAATTGTAAGTATACTTTTAGGAGAATGTCTCACTAAAAACATTTTCAGGATATTTTTTTACCACAACTAGGATTGCATAATGATGTATTAAATTGACATGAATTTTCCAAACTGAAATAGCCTATATGACACATTTTGAAGAGATAACTAATTACTTCATCCAATAAAGATAACAAACTTACATTGTAAAGTAATCTAGTTAAAAGAATACCCGTTTTGAATTGCAGGGGTGCCCACAAGGGGGGGTTACGACGCAGACTGCGTCGTTGAAATTTTTGGGGGGGGGGGTCGAAAATGTGGTATTTTGTCCGAGATGGGGGGCGATTTTTGAAGCATACTTTTATAACTAGTATTAAAACTAAAGTTTTTTTAAATACACAAGTCATTTTTCACCGTCAAAAACTGTATAGAATTGGATTTACCGTCAATTTTCCCAAACTGTTGATCAACGAACACAGTGACTATCTGTAGTCATTTCTCTAAAGGTTGGCGAAATCTAGAAGCCTGGTTTCTATGGAAACGGGCGAGCTGCAAATGACGCGCGCTATGTCGTTCGTCGTTCGCGGGAGCGGCAGAAGTCGGTGCCAAAGTGTGACTCACTTGCTCATATCGGTTTTTATTTTATGAAACAACACAAAAACGGACACATTATGATGTTTGTAATTTTATCCGGAAAGTAACGTTTTTCATAGCCTTGGTCAATGAAATTTCACGATACAGAAATCTGACTGTTGTGTGTGTGCGATAACCTCAAAACGTTTAGTTTGTAAGTTAGGCCTATTCAAGGTTTCTAGGTTGTTTTTCAATGATTCAAAACCAGACAATTATTGGATATAGTTCTAAAAGCTGACAATGTATTAAATAAGATCGTATTAAAACCATCCACAAAAAGAAAATTATAAAGATCCATGTGTCCCTGATGATTGATGAAACACCAAAACAAAAAATACCAAATTTAGTCTAGACGCCTGCCTTCCTTTTCACGTTGTCAAAGACAAACGGTGACCCCCACACATTTCACTTTTAAAACATAAGAATTTACCTGTATTAGGCTAAACCAGTAAAAAGGTAGGTTAATGTGTATAATGTTGATAATTATTTTTGTTTTAATCTTAATCTTCCTTGGTAATTGCATTGGCCCGAGACTTTAAAGAGATATAGGACGTAGGCTAACCCTGACGATAGTCGTGTATTTAAAGGAAATGCTGCAAATATACTCTGCTCCTTAGCATGTGCATTTCTTTTGAATTTTGCATGGTTTGCAAACTGTAGATTAATTATAATTAAGGATTATGACGATGTCCAGTGCATGGTAATGCTTGTCGACAATAAATACTGCTTATTGCTTAATAATTGATACATAAGTTAAATCATGAAAATTGGCTTAGTAGTTACTAAGAAATAACGTTTCAATTGTATAACTTATTAAGATATAGGCCTATAAAGTTTTAAAATTTACTCCAAGGCCTACATTCTACCACTTTTAACCACTTATCATAACCACTTTTGCAGCTTTTTATTTATTATTTTTTTATAGATTGCTCAACTAATAACATTAAACAGCCAAGCCTACATTTAAATAAATTTCTTGATAAAAGAATTATAGAAGGTTACACAAGAATATGTATTTACAACAGGATATTTTTTCCGGGGAGGGGGGTTACAAATGTTATAGCCGCGGGGTGGGGGGGGGGGTCCCGGTCCGGTTGGGAGGGGGGGGGGGTGAGTCTTGGTCCAAGGGGGGGGGGGGGGTGGGCACCTCTGTTGAATTGTAACGGGTCGAAGCAATTTTGGTTAGGTTCTGCATTTGTATTGGCACGGAGGGGTTTATACTTATTGGATTAATCCATTTGCATATTCCCCATTGTTAGCAAATGTTTTCCGTGGGCCCTCAATGCATCGTGAAATGCGACCTTTCAAATTAAATTATTTAACTTTACAACCCATTCCGACATAGAAGTGTGCTATTTTTTAATGTGTGTCAAACCCGTTTTTTATTTTTTTTATTTTAGTTTTCTTGTTAATATAAAACTAAACACCTTTTTGAGAACGATTGAACATAATAAAAACAAGTACCTGGTTTTTAATTAATGGCCAATTTTTAACTGCTAATTAATGAGGTACATGACAGAATCGTGAAAAAATGTGTTGTGAAGCTTTTATTATCACTTGTTATATGATTTTGAATGAATTATATGAAAGAGAATGTATATTAATTGGCTGTTCAACAGAGATGTGCAAGATCTGATTTTATACTCGAAGGCTTAGAAAAAAAACTCGTTAATTCAAGTCGAGTTTTCTAGCTGACGTATGAAGTGAAAATCATAAAAATACTTGTACATAAAGATATTATAATAACTAGTTAGATTACTTGTAAGAAATGAAAAAAGTTTTAATGTTTCATTATGCACATGGATATGTTTTGATAAGACCCAGATAGGAAATAACATGGCGTAGTTGTTAAAACAGTTACGTTGTCATCACTGCCATCAATGGTCTCCACTTTGCTTGGGAGATGTATGTAAATTAAAATATTTACTATCTAATATTATTTCTTAATTGTTTTTCATTGTAAAAAATATCAGTTTTGGCATATGGATTAGTTTAATGCTATATTGACGTTTTAAGATGTGTTATAGTGCAGCAACTTTATTATCTTCTTATTTCTATAAGGGTTTCGTTTGTTATGTCCCATTTCTCTCGACCTACTGAACCGATTTTTAAGATTGAGGTGTCATTTTAAAGCTTAGGATATAGCGCGTTGGCGAATTGTAATTTAAAATTTCATATCGTTTCGGGCTTCGCCCCCATCACTTTTGATTTTTTTTTGTAGAGGGCTCTTTAAAATAATATTGATCAACTTTCATTGTACGATGTTTATAAATGTGTAACTTAACAGCTGATTACTTTCAGACGAGTTTTTAAGTCAGAATGTAAAAAAATATACATGAATAGTTTTGAAGTATTTTTGAAGTAAATATATCGATAGTTTTGAACTACAGTGTGTTCATTTTTTTATGCTCACCATTGGGATCTCGCAAACTATGAAAGTTACAGCAAAGGTCAAATTAGTGCCTAATTATAAGCTGAACAAAATTATGTGTAAAAATCCCAGATATTTGTACTGATTCGTTCGCTGTGCTCGAAAAACGGTTTTTTGTTCAAAACTTCTTTTGCCTATAACTTTGTTATTTGTTGTAATACAAAAAAACTTTTTAGATAAAACTTTACTGAAATTTTACGTAGATTCTGGATATTAAAATTAAAATTTTTTACTTCAAACGGTTTTTGAGATATTTTAGACAAGTTGATTATTTTTAATGCAATTATGTATTTTTTCTCATCATAAAAAAGAAATAATTTTTCTGATCACGAAAATACCAAATATGGCGTATTTATTTATCATAATAATTATTTAATTATAAAAAATGTGATTAATAAGCAACCCTGAAATGCTTATAATGAGGATGCTTCTAGCATGTGGTGCAACAATGGTGTAAATCAGCTGTTTTTCATTTTGTGTTTCATATTTTGTTGCTTACAGTGTTGATCAGCTGTTTACCGGCATCCGCGGTTCCCATAAAACAAAGGTGTAAATCAGCTGTTACATACAAAAAAACTTTATACAATTTAGTATTAACAGTACCTTAGCTGGGAAGAGATTTTTTTCCAAAACCCTCCAATACAACAAAACCCTAATGGCAGCAAACGTACATATCACCCCTATGGCGTTTATGGGGAAAATATACCGAATTCCATTTGAAATTCGCTAGGTATGTAGGTCAACTGGGATGCGGATCAATTGTTTGTTCTACCACAGTACACACAAACGGTGCATAGAAAGTATTGGGCCGTCATTTTAGGACAAGGCTTCATTTGCATTGTTGACGCTATCGGCTTGAAACACGCTCAACACTAATTTGTCCATCGAATCATGTGGTTTCCACTACCTCTATACACATAGTTTACCCTGAAACATTTGCTTTGATTTACTCTAATCTAATATTAATCAAACCAAAAAACTTTTAAATGTCGTCAGTTTTTTATTGTTTATAGATTAAAAAAACTAGAAATTGTGTAATACAGGACAGCCTTTGGACCTTGAACTAAAGTTTTCATGTGGAAAGTTTGAATTTCCTTACGGAACCCCTTGTCATTCTTTGAGTTGATCACAAGACTTAGCGGTTCAGCGGCTAAATGACTAAGCTTATAAAAAAGACCAAATGTAAAAAATTGTAAAATTGGTTGTTTAATCATAATTCATAATAAAAAAGGTTGTCCCATAAGAAATTTCAAAGTTGGCTAACCATTATTGGAAAATAACTAACAATTAAAAAAAAATGTGAATTAATGTTTTCAATAGTCTTTAAAAAGGAGGTAAAAACCCCATTCAAAGTTTCCTGAAACTATTCCTTAGTTTACGAAATACCAATGGTGACTGCCTTCAGTTGATACCCACCCTGGACACCTAATCAGGATATATAAATCTAAAAATTATCTAACAAAAAATTCTAACAAAAAAAAATCTAACAAAAAAGTACATTATATTTAAATAAATAAATATAATAATTTTGTATACAAGTCATCATAGAAGGTGACAGACTTTGGTATCTCGAAAACAGAATATATCCATGGAATCTAAAAGATGTGTGTTAATCAATTAAAAAATTGGGTTAAAACTAGTGTGATGGAGTTATAAAACAATTTTATTCTAAAAATAAAATTCCCAGTTGGTTTTACAGATGTATTATCCGTTACAACACTGAATTGAAATCCCCTCGGATCAAAACGCCGTTCGGCCAGCAGTCGGCGGTGAGCCTTCACATCAGCATGGCCGGCGGGCGGCGGCGTGTACTGTGCTCATATCCTGGGCTTTGGTGCACCTACAATGACTCGTGACTGCATTATCAGGATTAGGCATCGACATACAAGGAAATGCCGGGTGTCCCATGCTTAGTCCAGCAGAGTCAGGAGTGAGAGTGAGAATCATCCTTCCATGTCGTGAGAAATGTGGCCACCGCGTTGACGTGATAGGCCTACATGTTTAAGTGTTACTGGTATTTATGTATTTGTGTCGTGTGTAATCCTATACTATAATACGAGGAATATCTGAAGGAATGTGTGTTCCACGATCTCGAAATCTAGCTGTTAGATTTTGCTTAAAGTTTGCATTAAAGATAGTTTTGGCCCAAAAATAAGTTTAGAAACAGCCTCAACCCCAGGAAAAATCGAATTTGGTCTAAAATTAAGTTTTAAAATTGTAATTTTTAACATTCGTCTTATGGGTTGCTATTTTGGTAACGAAATAACAACGAAATGTAAACAAAAAGAAAGAAACATTAATGTTAAGCAGACTTTTTGAAACAGCTGTTAACTGTGAAGAGGTATAGTTGGTTGTTGGTGGAAATTTAATTACTTTTTTACCTTGACACTATAACAAAAGTGAATAAAAACCAAAGAGCAAGGCTCGGTTAACCTGGTACTATAGACCGTTTTTTAAGCCTGATCCTTCTAGGGAGAGATGGTGGTGGGGGTTTGTTTATCCTTACTAACATCCCATTGGCTGGAGCCCTTTGGTTTTTTTGTTGGTTTTTTTGTTGTTTTTGTTTTATTTCACTGTTGCATACCAGCTGGTAATTTTACATCACAACATATTGTGTATCAGTTTTAAAATATTATTGGTATCAGTTGTTTTTTAACCAGTTTATTTTAGAACTGTTACTTTTTAACAAGGAATAGGTTTGGCTTAAAAATATAACAGCTGACTTGGAGTTACTGAAATACATTATAACTTATTTAAAACGTTATTTGAGCCAATCTGATACTCGAACATGTTTGTCACGAGTTTAAACGTTTTGTTTACAGTTTAAATCCCTCCCCCACCCCAATATTCTCGTGAAGGATCAGGTTAAAAAAAAAAAAAACGGACTATAGTATATTATTTCGTCACAAGGGCTGAAAGTGGCGTTTTGCCGGACCCGAGATTGTGTTTCAAGTTCGAGACGAAGTCGAGAACTTGAAACGATCGAGGGTTGGCAAAACGCTTTCGGCCCGAGTTACGAACGATATTTTTCATCACACTACACAATTCAATAAATTATAAAAAAGTAAAAAAAAAAATACTTTTTCGTTCATAACAAACAAAACATAACCTCAACTAACCTAGCGAGATGTACCGCTTGAGTTTCTGGTTGCTAGGCAACCACGTACTTCACATCAGCCAAGGCCACAAAAACTAATACTCTAACGGTACGGTAGGTATACCCTACTACAGCTGATTCCAAGGAAAAAGCACTATTTTCCCATCTACGTCATACATATTTAACAGTTGCTATCAGCTGAACTACTAACTGCGTCACTGATTTGTTATTTGTTGTTGTTGTTAAATACCTTCTTATATTCTAGATTTCTCTGCTACCGTTTCCATTACCGCCCTAGGCCGGCAAACAGGTGTTTCGTTGGTAGAAGTGAGGGTCGGAACCAGGTGATATCGATGTAGTGTGATGAAAATGTTTCATTTTAACTTTATGGCGAAACGCTAGTGTGCAGATGCCTGAAGATGTCACAGTGGTGATGAAACGCGTCCCAGCATAGAAAACAGCGACAACGAATGTCGGAAGGAAATATAGTATACTTAGTTAAAAATAAAAATAAATCCAGGTTACTATTGAAATCAATGTACAGTGTAAATAGTAGCCTGTTCGAAATTTTAATACAAAAAATTTGGCTTCTTGTGTCAAGGATTGTCTTTTACCATTGACTATGTACACTAATTAAAGTGGAATCGTCCAAATGGCAACTATAAGAGGTATTTTATCATAATATCAAAATTTCATTTACATTTCCATTTTCTAAAAATGCTACCGAAAAGTGTTTGGTTTACTGTATACTATACTAATTTAATGTACTGTGTACGTAAAAATTAATCATCTTTTAATCATTCTTTAAGGCCCGGTGCACACGAGCGTTTTGCGTTTGCGTTGATACAGCTTTATTTTGCAGCGGCGTTTGAGCAGTGCATTTACTTAAATGGAACAGTACACACGTAAACGCTCGTGTGCACCGGGGAAGCCGCGTCGACGCAGCGTGCACGCAGTGTATTTTGACGCTCGTGTGAACCGGGCCTAAGACGCCGACGCTACCAGGGCGTATAATGGCGAATATGAATGAAGGTTGAGTGAAGAATGGGTGTGATGACTTGAGTAGCTTTGTTATAATGTCTAAGATCAGCTGGTTCTTTAAACAGGGTTATTTATTAACAGCAAAACAACCAATGACAGCTGGTTGTTTGGCTATTAATTGATTAGTGTGGTATGGTTAGTTATGACTAACTTTTATTCTAACAACTTTTAAGCCGCGTCCGCATTGGCCGAACATGTTCGCCGAACAAAGTTCTTCCGAACTTTTGTTTGTTTGTTGCTAACCGTTTAGTATGTAAATCATATGGCCGGTTAATTGTTCGTTAATAATGTTTGTTGATTTTTGTGTTCGCCGAACAAGTTCGCCACGAATGTTCGGCCAGTGCGGACGCGGCTTTATGACACCACATTTTTATCGTGGTATTACCTTATAACTGTATAGCCAATTACGTTTTTATTAAAAGTAAATTTATCATAGCTATATCATTACTGCAACAAAATAATTATAAAAATGTGTTTAAAGTGGTTTTGTGATTATTAACATTGCTCAAACAAAGATAAGCAAAGCATAAGAACAGCTTGTCTGATACCGTCACCCCAGGGAAATCTAAGAACCTCCTGCCGCACTCCAGGGGGATCTCTCCAGTAACAACGAGACTGGAATAGTAACAAATAAATAATATAAACACAAAATAAATTGCCAAAGATTGTACAAACATATTTATTTGTACTCTAATCTTATTTTTTGTAAACGGAAAGCTCGATATGTATGTATTTATTAAATTTTTTCTAATTTTACTGTATACGTGAGGAATAAAAAAAACCAATTGTAAAGTCTAGTATTCCTTACTTTTTATGAAACTTGTGATTTAAATTATTGGAAAGTACTGTATAGGAAAGGTTCAATTAATTGGTACCATCGTCTTACTTCAATGAGGGTTTCGCCTGTAACATCCCTTTTTTCTATCGACCTACTCAACAGATTTTTAAGATTGATGTGTCCTTTTAAAGATTATGAATTATTGTGTGTGCGAATAATAATAAGAAGCCATTTCGTTTTAGGCATAGCCATTAGCCCCCTAGGCTTTTATTTTTTATAGAGGGCACTTTAATATGTTGACCAACTGACCAACTTTCATTATAAGACTTTAAAGTCTGAATTGTACTCAGCAGGTTATCTTCGGATTAGTTTTTAAGTCAGATTGTAAACAAAAATAAATTATCTGACACTGCATAATCCACATAAGTATGGTTTGAAAAGTCATAATTTCTTCGTATTGTACTGTAAGTGAGTTTCCCACAAACAGAAATATATAGCCTATAAATAACTAAATGCACAATTTGTGAATGGGCCCCCTAGTTATTAAATATTCGTATCACAGTTCGTGATTACTATCGATGAATATGAAACGAAAATAAAATATCGGATTCCCATCTATGACAACCAACGTGGATTACAACACAACGTGATATTACGCTTTTACTCACTAGGTTATGTCCGGAATGAAGAGGCTAGAATGATGACGTCATCTCGTGATGGCCCCTCATATCCGAGACGTCATAAAACGCTGAATCACTCTCATATACGACGCTGAATCTGCTGTACTTGATCTTGCTGTGTGATTTTGATGGCTGGGTCCAATATTGGTGGTGTATTCCAATGAAAAATTCAGCTCAGATATATCGCTTAATCTCCATTGTGGACTAAGAAGTCTAACGACTTTTAATTAATTTATGTCAATGTTTAACGTTTAGGGGATTTCATATTTTATACTTGTGATTTATTTAAAGAAAAATTAAAAACTATGTGTTACAGGTATAATTTGATTTTTATGATCGATGTCTGTGAAGTTTTTAGTATTCTTACAAATTCTTACAAAAAAAATGAGTTTTAGTATTCTTACAAGATAATTAATTTAAAACAAAGGAGTATTTAACTAAATGAAGAAAACATAAGGTTAATACAACTATAGAATGGCATCAATTATTTTAATTCCTTATTTTAAAATCAGGACGACAAAGTTGAACCATAAATTCTTAAAAAAGAACATCCTGTAGAAAAATGTCCAAGGAAATAAAGAAAAGAGGCAGAGTGCTTTTCTCCGGAATTGATACAAATGTTGCAATTTTTGTCGCTGGGTGTAATCAGTAAAACGAATCTTGGAGTAAGACAGACATTACACAGCTTCCTGGCCTCCCAGCATCCGGGGATCTGCTCAGAGATTGTGATTCCAATCGTTCGTTAGGTCGAACAAAAGATTATACAGCAATTTTGTATTTTTGTAGTAACAAAAGAAAATGTTGTACCCTCCCCATTTGAAAGTTATACGTAAAAGTCGGATCACAGGTCTACGTCAAGACACAAGTATACTAAAAATTGGAAAACAAACTAAACCAAGTTTTTTCAGGTAGCTAAATAAAGATTATAATCTAAAACCATAGTAATCTGTATTCTTATTTTATTTTATTTTTAATTCTACCGTTAATTTGTATTTTTTTTTGTAACATAATCTTGAAAATCTTTTTTAATGAGTAGCCCAAAATATTAATAACTTTATTTTCAGTCAAATTTCATAAAAGTGTTTATTGAATATGTTATTGAATTTTTCTCATCTGCAGGGAAATTTTATTTCCAAGCGACACCAAATGAACAAGAATTGTGTAGTTCTGTACTACTTGTACTATATTGTATATGGGATCTCATTGCACACTAAACTGACACTAACAATGACCATTAAGAAAAGATTAAAATTTCCACTTACTTAATCAGAACATGACAGTATGGCAGTCCTTCTTCTATTGTAGTCATAACATTATCTATTTCTAACATTTCTATTGTAGTCATAATATGCAAATCATATGGGAACATGACATTTTTACGTTATTACTACAAAACCAAAAGAGATACGGCAGTAGTGTGCTCTAGTCACCGCTGGATCCTTGCTGAGTCAGCAGGTTTTAAAATGTTTTAAAAACCTGCTGACTCAGCATAGATCCAGCTGCGACAGTTTTCCAATTAATTTATTTATATTCTTCGTTAAGGGTTAGTTAAGGAAATTTCTATTTTATATCTAAAAGTTTGGATCTTAAGTTTTAGTTTTATTCTTAGGATTTGATTAATTTAATTAGTTCAAGGTCACTGATATGAATTTTAAAAAAAAACCTTATATGTAAAGACTAAGTCTTTACATATAAGGTTTTTTCTTTTTTCTTTTTTATTTATTTATATTTGCAAAATAGTAACAATTTTACAATACAGTTTAATACATATACAGTTCGATTGGAATGTAATAATAAAAAAAATACAAAGATCAATCATTCTAATCCTAATAAACGGTTAATTAAAGCAATATTTTTGGCATCATGGAGAGGAATAGTAGATGTAACTCGCTGGTCTTGAAGTGGTAAATGAGTTTGTATGCGAGGTCTTACTTCTCCAACTTGCGGCATGTTCCTCTCAGAGGTTGATGATACAACTGGAACTTGAGTTGGTTTTTCTTGAGGCATTGATAATTTTAGAAATAATTCAAGTTGTTCAAAGTGGTAAAAGTTGCAATGACCAATAACTCCTTAATTTTGTATTTCATATAACTTTATCTGCAGATGTGAGTATACTTAGACATCAGATGGCCTAATGACTATGTCTAGTACAGTTCATAAAATTTATAACCACCCTCCCTTCCCCCCACCACCTCCTTCCCCTTCCATACAACCTTAAATATAAATCTTTAATAGAGACTTTATTGGACTCCTACAAACAGCACACATTTCTATTGCCAGAGCACACTCTGTACACGCAACGAGATGTTTACATGGCAAAAAAAAACTATTTCCAAATTATTTTCAAGACAAACTTTACAATTATAATTAAGTTCCTGATTAGGAAAAGTGACTTTTTTGCATTCAGTTCTTTTACTACTGACAAAGTCTTCACCTTTTTTTAGAAGGACGACTGGACATTTAGGAGACCATTTTGCATGAGCATCAAATGGATCATCTTCTTCACCCCATTCCTCCAAACCAACACCACAGTAGTAACAAAGGCATTGATCCTTTTTACCATTCCAAAAAAATCCTGCTTCAGCAAATCTCAAAGACTTCTTCTGTAAGGATGGTGGTAGAGTGTTGCACTGTTCATTTTTAAATGTTTGAAATCTTGAATGGATCGTCACATACTTTTTAAAACAAATTCCTTTCGATATGATACCATCCATTGTGGTCTCAGCGGACATAACTGTGTTGGTTGCGTATACCCACTCCATTTTATACAGTATTCAAAAAGGGGAGGGGGGTGTTTAAGTCAGCTATATGTTATTTTTATTTGATGAAGGATTGTTTGATATTGTCTCTTTTCGTCTGTGCATATATTGGAAGACTGTATTATTCAACTTATCAATTTTTAATTCCATATCCTTCATTGCTTTTTGTATTTCTTGTTTAAGAGTTTGGAGGTTAACTGCATCTGTTTCATTTAGACAGTCGCCTAGATTAGTTAGTCTGTGACTAGAAGCATCGTAGCAGATCTTGTCAACCGATGTAATACTGTTCGGCTGTGATGTTTTTGTCAAGCAGTGTTCTCTAACATAACGAAGATTAACAGCATCGTTATCCATGACTGGTGACCCAACATTTTGTAATAGTTTATTTTTCATATCATAATTACCACTCCGAGTAAAGTATATGTTTTCACGGGGTAGCTTATAATTCCGTCTGCGATGAACAAATTCTTCATGTCGTCCGAACTTGTCAACACTCATCTTGAGACTAAATCCTAAATTCATTTTTGAAATATTTATACCTTAGTAGGTCAAGGTCATCCAGGGGAATTTTTAAAAAATAAACATATTGACCAATAAAAGGTCAATATGTTTATTTTTTATTTTTTTATATATTTTTTTAATTTAATTTATTTTTTAATACAATGACTACAAAGACTACAATGACTACAAAGACTACAATGACTACAAAGACTACAATGACTACAAAGAAGTACAATACGTTTATTAGATATTTCTACAACTAAATTATTTACAATTTAAAGAAGACTGAGTGTTAATTCGGTCGAGTTGTTTCCTGTTTGTCCATGAGAGACAAGACACAGTTTTCCAGCTTGAATGGTCTCCACATCTTCATTCTGGAGTAGTGTCACAAAACGTTTTGGAAGAAACACTTGAAACTTCGGTAAATCCCCTTCTTTGTATGGAAACTCGCTGAGTGCTGCAATGATCCCATCACCAACTGAAGTATCCACTTTTTTCATATAGTGAATAACGTACTGTCTCTTTTCCTTTAGTTCAGAAGATTTCTTGATTGGAAGTAAACTTGATTTGGAATGTTGATTGAACAGATCTACAAGCAACTGAAGTTTGGAATCAGCCATGGTTGTTTGTTTAGCTAGTTACTGCGAGGAGTGGTTAATGGGTACTGAGGTATTCATCACATACTGACTCCTTTTATAAGCTTTCCCCCACCACTACTACCCTCTACTTTTTGTCAGAGAATTTTCGCAAGGTTGCCTTTAAACTGTATGCATTAGACATCGCACAGTTAGAAAACTTGTGTTTTTTGCATCTCACACTGTTACATAATCCTGTAAAAGTCTCATCCTTTTCTTTTTCAATATTATAAATAGTAACGTTGAAAGGAATGTGTGATGCTAGAAATTCACACTTTTCTAAACCTCTAGTAAAAACATGATTATATACCTTACAATAGTGCCACAATATGTTCCCAAGTTCTTTGTAATCAGTGAATCCTTCTGTCCATGATATATGGTGGAAATATCTAGTAAGCCAGTTATTGGTTCTTACAGTTTTTTCACTTAAATTATTGTAAGAAAATGGAGGTTTGAAAAGGAAGTAGTTCATAGCTCCTGAGTTAACATCTAAAATCGCTAGTTCCTTCACAATGAATTTTTTATCATCTCCTCTGAATGCTTGGAACTCTATAATACAAGAATCCTTTTTACTGAAATGCGCTGTATCTTCCCACTTGTACTGTCGTGTACTCATCTTGACGATTACAATTCATCTGATTGTCACAGTTGTAAACTGAGTTATATACCCCCCCCCCTCCATACTACAAACTATGAGTTTAATTGTTTGTTAGGGATACACTTCCTTTACTCAGATCGATCGGTTGATCTTCATGACATAACTTTATCAGTGATTCATCTTCGGTCAATACACATGTTGGCTCAATAATATGTGTCTCATGCGAGGGGGTCAGAGATTTCATTACACGAAACAAATAAACTTCTTGAGGTAATCTATTGTGTATTGTATTATCCATCGAACCAATGAGCAGAGGAGTATCTTGATCATTTTCAATCGTGTTTACTAAATAATCTTTAATGGTTTGTTTTGATATTTCTAACTGTTCCAAGTATCTATCAATCACAGGTATTGCATTAATCAATATGTCGAGTTCATTTTTGTTTAGTAATATTTTATCATTATATGATGACATATTCCTGAATCGCACAAGGAACTCACCACGGACTTTGACATTTTCAACTTCTATATCGGAATCTTCAATACTTATCCTGGTCTTCTTTCCACAAACTTTATTTATTAGGTAGCATTGGATCAATGGTATACATCTAATAAGAGACTTCCAAGTTTCTTCTAGCAGAGTTATTCTTCTCCCACCATGTATTATTATTACACCTGGGTTGTACTCTAAGAATCTGCATATTCCTACGGCAACATTCTTGTTTGCACAGATGGAAAGTGGGTAGGTAATCCTCAAAAATATTTCACAAATCATGTTGAAAAGTGTCAATTCTTCTTCCTTCTTTTTGTTCTTTGAAGAGGCTTTAGAAATCAATGAATTTGAATTTGAATTTTCACTATCATTCTTACTTTCATCTTCTTTTTCTTTTTTTGGTTTTCCAACACCATTATCATTTTCATAATCAAAGTCTCGTTTTCGTTTTAAGTTTGTTACATCATTCTCTTCAGTCTTGAATGTTTCATAAGAATTAGTATCTGAAAATAATTCACTTACAATCTTGCTAAATGTTTCTCCTGATTCTTCTTCAAACGAATCCATTTTTTAAAGTAAATGTAATCTCGGCAAACGCTCTCCTTAAACTGATTTACTTTAGTATCCATTTCCTTTTATACCGAGAGCAGTGTAGGAGGGGGAAGTGATCAAGTTACAACACCTTTTTTACAATTCCTGTTAGCGGTGTGTATGTGACAATTGTATCATGCAATATTAAACAATATGCCGTTGTATTGTCAGGGATGTTATCTTCAAATTCAAGCTCCAAACGAATATCAACTGTTGACGATTTCACTGCTTCATTTTGCTTCGAGCAATCGATAACAACTATTGGTGCATCAGACACAAATTTTTCAGGATCCATCAAGGGGGCGTTTGTTTTCCCATAGTATGATGTCTGAAACTTTGCATACATATCATAAAGTAAACTAAACTAAACCTTTTCTTAGAGAAGGAAATATTCAAGTTATCGTAAGGAAAACTTTGAGAGTTTAAAAATAGCTTAACGTTTTTAACATTACAGTGATCAAATTTACACGCATATTGGGTGATATCATTTCTCTTTCCAGTTTGTAATGCAAATATGATGTATCGTGGCTTTTCAAGTTGGGTTGAAGTTTTTATGGTCCATGAGTGTCTTTGAGTTGTTGGTAAAGAAGGGAATTCATGCATTTCCCAACTTCTAAATGGTAATACAATTTCTCTGTCAGAATGCAATTGTTTCAGTAATGTTAACCGATGCTCATCTGCAAGTTTTAAATGAGGCACTCTCCAAACAATCTTCTCTAAGTTTAGTTTCCATTCCAATTTATCTATTGTTGTACCTGTTGGGGCAACAATTAAATCGTTGTTTGTGGATGTTCGTAACAATACCAATTCATGTTTTACGTTAATTATTATTCTTCTGTAATCCTCAGCAAACCCTAATAGCATCCACAATGGTATACAAAAATCAAAATAACCATTAGAAGGTGTAATATTGTTTTTTGCCGGAATCACCCAACCGGAAGTTTTAAGACTGTTGGTTTCATTTGGAGACAAAGATACAAGACCTTTTAGTGTGCTAGAAACACCAACTTTCTTTGTAGAATCAACTGTAATTTCAGATATTTCATAGCGTATCTCTTCAAATAGGAATGCCATTGGGTTATTTACAAATGGAATGGTTGATGCTGTGGATCCATCTTTTTTCACCACCCTACCTTCAATATATAAGTAACTCTCACATGGTAGGGTATACGCATCCTGTTGTTGGATTGGTATACGTATTTCATCATTATTTTCCAATTTTGATGTAGCGTAGGGATGGTGTGTGTGATATTCTTTTTCCCATACCGTCTCGTCGAAAATTGGTCCCTGGCGAATGTCCAGTATACTCATAGTCTTTCACGGTAAATCCAAGCTCTTGAAGGAATCTAACGTTTTCACTTGTTAACCGCTTGCGAGTCACTGATGAAATGATATTCTCTCCTGATGATCTTCCTCTTATAAAGCTTAACCCCATCACAAATGATCTATATAGATGCCCTTATGTGAAGTCTTAATGAAATATCTTCACCTCTGAAGTTGACAGGTACTTCGTCTTGATCTAATATGTTCACCTCTACGTCCGAAATATAAATGGTATTTAAAGGCAAGTACACCAGGTTATGTGGCTTCTCTACAATTTTAAAACCAGGGGGTACGGTTGGATAAAATGTATGTAGTATATGCTGGTTAAATCCATTTTTGTATGATCCATGAACTATGTTGCATGTTATATTGATTGTAGTAACTTTCATTATCTTAACAGGTTCAAGACCTACATGGAATTTGTTAGGTTCAAGAATATTAGTCGATGAAGGAAACCCTAGCAATGATCCAATACTATGTTGTTGTGTAAAATCTATGTAGTATTTTGATTTTATTTCTGTTCGTAGCAAACTGTTGTTGGCTTTAACTTCAATGTTGTCTTTACCAATTTTCCTTTGTAATTCTTCGTTGATAGATTCTACTTCATAAGAACCTGTATCTAAACTAACAGTTTCCATTGATTTTAATTTTCCATGTTCATCTATTTCCTTATAAAAATGAATTTTGTTATTTACACCTTCAGTTATATTTGGAATAGAGTTGTATGATGTAAAATCCAAAAGAGCTACTTCCCAAACTTTTCCATTTTGTAAGTTTAGAGCAGGAAAAAGGGTTGTTCGCAAATGAGACGATGTTCCGTCAATTGAAACTGTGTATGATGACATCTCAAAGCATACTAACGCTTGTCGCTAAAAACTCCAAACATAAATGCCCACACACGGATGTGTTATAACGTTGAAGTCTATCAAAACTATACATTATTTTTTCTACTCCAGTAAAGTACTTTTGAAGTTCTAAAGGTGGAGGTAAATTTCCAAAGCTATCGAAATAATATACAATGTTATTTAGTTTTTTGTAACAAACCCAATGAGTTCCTGGTCCATTTTCATTGTCAAGATTCACAATTCCAGTTTCATTAATCCACATTCTTCTTTGAAGGTTATCCCGCATAAAAACTCCTCTGAAGAAGGGTATTTTTAAACACTCTGCATAGATGGTCAACTCTTCATTGGACAGAGCTTTATTTGGAATTACTAGTTTGTGGTTTTTTAAAAGACATTTCGATAAGGCCTGAGATAAAGACCTTTTCCAGATTTTACCATTGTCCAAACAGATGGATTTTTCGAAACTTTTTTTTTCTTATTACATTTTCTTTTTTTAATTGCTCCTCCACGTTTCTTATTCGTCTTTGAATTAGATTTCCTTTTTCTGTTACCACCTCCTGTTGCTGTTTTGGCTTTCATTGCCGCTGTTACTGCTAAAGCTGCAGCCCTTTCACTAAAACTTGAATCCTTAGCTCTAACTCTTTCCCAGGCTTTATCAGCTAATACTCGGTCTGCTATTGTCCTGTGAAAGGAATCAGTATATTTTGAGTATGCAATATCGTGATCTTTGCAAGCTTGATCAAGTTGATTTATTCCTTTGTCTCCCCGTTTCAATCGTTCATTAAGTTTTGTCCCTGGTCCCCAATACTGATACCCACCAGGCAAATGAAGCTCAATCGGCAAAGCGTCAATTGCAGTGTTAATTATTTTTCCAACAGGAATTTTACGAATTAAGGATTCTCCTGCCGATATCAAGGATGAAGTGATACCTCCTCCTTTCTTAAGTGACACGTGTTTACAACTGACCATTCTAAAATGCAGTCTTCCTTATATACACAACCGTGTATACAGCATATAGAACTAGTGTCACTACTTAAACAATACTGACTATCTCCAAAAAAGGATCTAATCTATATACCCTTGATTTCTAAGCCCGTGAGTAAGAGCTATAATTTCATTGTCAACTCCTGTATGACCTGCTTGTTTGGCTTCTTGAAGCAATTGTAGTCTGTTCACTAATTTATTTGCATCATTGTAATAAATTATATTTGTTTCATACATATTCTTCATTGACATACCATGTCCTGATTTTGCATTTCGAGGTGGGAACAATTTGGCTATCACTTTTTCATACTTCCTAGATTTGTTACGATATATCGGTGCCAAAGCGGAATAATTTTTCCTATGAGTGTTCGTTGTTTTTACAATTTTCTTGAAAGTTTTAAGATCTTTTGGTGCATATTTTACAGGTGAAGCTTTAAAAATCAATTCAAACAACCCAGGTGTTCCTGTATACGTTATTCCCTTAATTGTAATATTATCATGATCATCTATAGATATAACACTGTCTCCAATTAAAATCTCACCATTTTCTACTCTTGCACCATACACATGATATTTCCTTTTTGATGTTGGACCTTTAAGCATTTTCATTATGTATTTTATCGTCAAAGCTCCCTTATTTCCTATGTCATTTGCTAATGTACTTATATTATTTTCAGAAATATTATTGAATCCTGTTACCTCAGAATCTGTGTTATCAACTTCAATCTCACTTTCATCAGATTGCGATCCTTTCAAACTCGTTACATTGGTTTCAACTTCACTATCAACAGATTGTGATCTCGTCACACTATCTTCGTCGTCTACGTAATCATCGGCTTCATCTTTATCAAAGATTGTGTTGATGTTTACATCATCTTCGTCATAGGAATTAATGTTATCAACAGAAATTTTCTGATCTAGTGGTAAAATTTTTGGAAGATTTTTTTTACCTGTAATTGAAGGATCCAGTTTTTTAGATATTTCTTTCAATGGGGTAACCACTGGCTTAAAAGTATTTTCTAAATACCTTTCGCGTTCTTGTATCCCAGCCTTCAAATATCTAGATTTTTTTCGAACAGAGTCGCTAAGAAGTTTTATTTCCTCGATCAAATCCTTTTGATCACCCATGTTGTCTTGGCGATATCAGGTAACCTAATGAGGTTACAGAGCTTTCATAGTAAGATATATTGATCAAACCCAATTCTGTACCTCCCGTTTTGAAGACGATGATCTTTGCTTATGGCCACGAATCCATACTTTTCACTCCATGCTTTGCAACATAAATCCTTAAACATATTGAACGTCATGTCACAACCAACATGGTCGTTGTATATATGTTTCAAGTTTAATTCATCCTGTTTGAAAATTACAATTAAATTGACATTATCTCTTATTAACTGTTTTGGTATTTTACTGTATGTCTGACCAATATATATCGTATCAATATTATTATGCCTACCCATGGCAAAATATTTTGAAATAGTATTTTGATTTTCAGAAGATACATCATCAAAGATAAAAACTGAATAGGGAATAGCTTTGTCAGGTTCAATAACAGCTTCACTTGAACTGTATTTAAAGTATTTCACTTCTCCTGCATCATTTAAAACCTTTTCTAATAACTGGTACTTAGGTTGATGAAGAGACTTCGAAAATATGTATACGTTGTTGAAGTGTAGACCATTTGACTGAGTAAGGAGGTTAAAAACAACGTTTGTTTTTCCACAGTTAGATGGACCTGAAATTATACATCTGATGGAGTCTGGAAATAACCTTCCATGTCTACTGTAATCTGAAGATTTAAATTTATCAACAGTTAAATTATCAATATTTAGAATTTTAAACTTATTTTTTTGATAAATGGTTTTAAAACTCATTGCAGAATTGTTCGTTGATCAACTTCTCAAGAACATCAACGTAAGAATAACGTTTTAAATTAGAGTAAGTCCTTTTTAGATACCCAAGAATCGGCCGTTTTATCAAAACCTAACCACCTAACATAAACTTTATCTTTTTGCCTTTTTAAAATCTTTTCTACGAGATATATATCTCCAGTTTTTGATTTCAACATTTCATGTCCGTAGAAACTGCCTAGCAATATTTCTCCTTTATTGTCCTTCAGAATGTAGGTCTCAGGTGTTGTAGGTTGCACTCTGTAAACCTCAAACACTTCGTTTGTCCAATTCGGAAGATAGCCCTTGACAAAAATTTTTTTGTACTTGCTTATTCTAACTTTATCTCCAATATAAAATTTTTTAGGTAGACACTTCTCACTGGTTGGTGTTGTATTTTTTCTTATCCGGTTCAAAACTAGTTTTTCATTATCTTTGTTGACTTGATTAGGTTTCATACCTATAGTTCTGTGAAACCTGTTGTTATATAATTTTGTTAGATCTGAAAGAATGTCAAACCATACATAGCTTCCCCTGAGAGAAAATTGTTTAAACATGGATGTCCTCAGTGTTCTATTAAATCTCTCCACAATCGATGCTTTCTTTTCACTCTTTGTTGAGTAATGGTTGATACCATTGCATTTCATCAAGCTAGCAAATATATGATTAAAGAATTCCTTTCCATCATCGGTTTGGAGATGCTTCATCTTAATATTATTAGTTTTAATTAAATTTTCCATCGCATAAGACACAGTCTTTGCTTTTTTGTCCTTCAAAGGACATGTATAAGCAACTTTAGTGAAACAGTCAATGAATGTTAATATATACTTATAGTTTTTATTTATTTTGCTATACTGTTTCATTTCTACAAGATCTGCTTGGTACAAGTCATTTAAACCTTTCAATACAGTGTTTCGTCTAGGAAAGTTTTTCCTTGCAGGTGCATGCAGTTCATTAATTATATTTTTCTTTTCTTCATGCATGTTAATGAGGGTTAGAACTGTTCCATTTAAGCGAAACCATAACACTGTTATAGATCTTAGTAAACACCAAATTATATCATCAATTAATCATCCCTGTCAAGTCATAGTGACCGTATGGTAGAGTGTGAATCCCATCTGGTAAGATTTTACGTTTATCATCAAAAGGTGCAAGTGATTTTTTTGTTTCCCTCACACTGAAGAGTTGGTGGTTGAAACTTCGTATCGTATTAAAAGTGGCAGTGTAAGTTACATGTTCCTGTAAACATTTTTTATAGTGATCAAATTTTATCTTTTTCTTTAAGTATATCTGTTTGATTCCTTTAGCCTTTTTAATGCAAGTAGATTTCAGAAAATCAATTGCATACATTTTTGATGCCAGTGCAATTATTTCCTTTAAAAGTTCGCCATTTGCCTCATCTTTAAACTTCCCGAGGACCTTTTTGTTGATTCCGTTGTCATAGAGTGGATGAGTGTTAGGATAATCCGAAAAATCAAAATCATTACTGTAGGGAAAGTGTTTTAAATCATAATACATATCATTAGTTTTTATCCAATAAATGTAAGAGTCTGTGTCCATGTAGCAAATACCTATTCTATGTCTTCCATAAAACTTTACCATTTTATTATAGTGAAACTCATACATGTGAGTCTTTGATATGTCTAAAATACTCATTCCAACATATAATGGTCTGTCCATTTTTACACATGTTTTGTCCATACATACAGCCACTAAACTATCATTTATTATAACAGATGTGTTGAAATTTGGCTTTGCAACTAATCTTTCTAATTTTCGTGCATCTGTTACGAGTTTAACATTTTTATGCTTCCTTTTGTTTTCAAGTGTTTTTCCAAATATTGCATTGTTCATAAGCTTGAAAAAGTCTTTTTGAAAGTTCGATTTAGCATTCATTCTTCTGATGGTATTAGAATCAATATATGGTTTTAACCAGCAGGACTGTTTAAACTGGATAGCCCTA